>OU343218.1:86227125-86258994 GCA_910596185.1 Chrysanthemum makinoi | reverse complement strand
AGGTGTGGTTCACCTTGGAGTGAAAGAACCCGGTGGTTAACCTAGCACCGTATAAAGGGTAGGCAAAGTTGTGTAGGTGTGGTTCACCTTGGAGTGAAAGAACCCGGTGGTTAGCCTAGTACCGGAAAAAGAGTAGGCGATGTTGTGAAGGCTTCTCCGCCATAAGGAGATTGGTGTAGTGTTTACGAACTCTCGAGTAGGTGACTCGGGGAGTGGAGTAGGGCAAGGAAGGTGTCCTTGTAGCCGAACCACTATAAATCCTCGTGTTGGTTTGTCCATCCTTTTACTTATCACTTTACTCTTATTCCTGCATTGCATTGTTTATTTTCTATGTGGTCGATGTCTATGTTTGTGATACATACTTGGTCTTTCATATAGTCACAAACTATATTTAACACTTTACATATTATGACACGCTTGATCAAGAAAAAGCAACCAGAATAATAGTGGTGAAACTTGATTTTTAATGAACCATTAATCTTGCGGAATCTTATGTGATATTAAGGTGTTGGCCTTACATGCCGTAATGCGTTAAATGTATCCTCGCGTCGAGATTAGCAAATGCAATGGTTTATACTATATTTGATACAAAAGTTTTAAGTTTGAAACGGAAACATATTCACCCCCCCTACGTTTTCACAATTGGTATCAGAGCGGGTTGGCTCTAGTTTCTAAAACAAGTGGTTTTCAAAACGAGTAAGGTCCTTGTATCAAATTCTTCGTGTAGTCAAGCATAATATGAAAAGTATTTTTGTTGATTTTTTTCTTTGAAGTTTTGTTGTTAGATATCTTGTTTATCAAGCTTGAATAAAGGTAAAAATGGATAATATAACTTCACTAAAAATTCTACAAACGTTAAACCTTTTCGTCGGGTCAAAACGTGCATTTTTGTAATTCTATGTTAGATCCGCGGATCCCTCAGTGTTAGGATTTAGTAAATCCATTTATTAAAGTGTCGGTCACCTCAAGTATATGTAATCGTTAGAAAGTTCGTAGTCGTAGTTATTTAATGTTTAGTAGTAGTTAGTTAAGTAACACCGTGGAGGACGGACGGGTCTTTACCCACTGTATGCCTGATCCACAGCCCGTAGGTGGCGATTTGTGTAAGACTATAAATACTCTCTAACTCCCAAGGTAGAGAGTTGGAGCTCATAATAATACTTTCATTTTCTCTCACTAAGTTCCCAAACCTCTAACTCTTTCTCTCTCTAAAACCTTGAATTAAACGCCTACTTGTGATCTTGGTTTGACGTGTTTGTGAAATCCAATATGTTACAAATGGTATCAAGAGCCATGGTTTGATCATCTCTCTTACATATCCTTGGATTTCTAGTGGTTTTAGATGGTTTTTGAGTTTGAAAAAGTTTAGTGGTTTTTGCATCATTTGGATCATTTCTTGTGTTAAAGCTTGAATTTTTATTGTACTTTTGTGTTTAGAATCATTGTAAGTGCTTGGGTTTTGATTTGGAAAGCTTGAATCACTGTGGTTGGGCTTGTTTTGGATTAAAAAGTGTGTTTTTGAAGTTTTTCAAGTTAGCGACTTGAGTCTCGTTGTGAATTTCTTCGTAGCGACTTGCTTCAGTAATTTCTAGCGAGTTGTAGTGTTAGTCGTAGCAACTTGAGCTTAGCGACTTGTCTATTGAGACAAGCCGATAAATAGTACACGTTAGTGGATTCTCCACTACGGCTAGCGACTTGCTTTTATCATTTCTAGCGACTTGTACTTATTGTTCTTAGCGACTTGACATTAGCGACTTGGATACTTAGCGAGTTGCTCTTTAGCGACTTGACTATTTAGCGACTTGGTGCTTTTGTGATTTGTGTCCAGCGACTTGGGTCTTAGCGACTTGGGCTTAGCGACTTGATTCATAGCAACTTGTGGTTTAGCGAGTTACTACTTAGCGACTTGGTGCTTAGCAACTTGGTTCAAGGATTCTTAGCGACTTGGTTGAACTTTTGTTTCTAATACGGTTTTCTCTTGATTTAGTAAAATCTCGTGAAAGAATCTATTTCCTGGTTTAATCATAGAGTTATAAAATCCCGTGAAATCTGTAAACATGTCTACCAACGTACCTACAATCATCTCCACTGTTGCTGAGGATGTTCAAGCAGCTGGTTCAGATACTCGTCCACCCATGCTTGACAGAACTAACTACGACTCTTGGGCTCAACGAATCAGATTGTACTGTCTTGGAAAGGAAAATGGGTTCAACATTTTCAAGTCAATCGATGAAGGACCTTATCAGATTGAGACTACAAGAGACATAATTGATACTGCTACAGATGGAAACATGATATTTGGATTAGATAGACCAAAGACGTATGATGAGCTCAGTAATAAGGAAAAAAAGAGATTCGATGCTGATATCAGGGCTTCAAACATTATACTTCAAGGTCTTCCAAAAGATATATACAAGCTTATCAATCACAACACTGAAGCCAAGGCTGTTTAGGATAATGTCAAGATGCTTCTCTCGGGTTCTGAATTAACTAAGGAAGACAGAGAATCATAGTTGTATGATGAATTTGAGCACTTCAAGATGAAACCAGAAGAGAGTATCTGTGAATATTACGTGAGATTCCACAAGCTTGTGAATGATATGAGGAATATCAAAATGAATATGCCAAATATTCAACTGAACTCAAAGTTTGTAAACAACATGAATCCTGAATGGCACAAGTTTGTCACCTCTGTGAAGCTAACCAAAGGATTGAAGAACACCAACTATGAGCAACTGTATGCCTTCCTTCTTCAGAATGAGAGACATGCTATGTTTGAACTAAGGATTCTTGAATAGTTCAAAACTCAACAGGGAGAAACAAGTTCCTCAAATGATTCAACAGCCTTTTACACAAATGTTCGAATTACCACCAAAGCTTCTCAAGTTATACCCACGGGTAATGGTAATCACAAACTCATTCCCGATCCGAGGTTCAAGCAAGCTGATGCTGATGCTGTCATGGGACACTTCATCAATCAACTGGATCTTATGGTTAAACAAAACCTGACCCTCAATCCACATACCAATAGTCTTTACACTAACAATGAGATCAGAACTGCATCCAATCTACACAATCATGTTGTTGTCAGAGATGGAAAAGTTATGGTGCAACCAGTTCAAGGTAGGCAGTATGAACAGGAAGAGGTGGAGTAGGTGGAGGGTATGTGACTAATCAGAACCGTGGGAGAAATGCCAATCAGGGATAAGCAAAGCTAATCAAATTCTACAACTGTGGTAATGAGGGACATATAGCAAGGAACTACACATCACCAAAACGTCCACAGAATGCATAATACTTCAGAGACAAGATGTTGCTTGTGCAAGCTCAGGATAATAGAGCAGCTTTGGATGAAGAGGAGTTGTTGTTTCTTGCTGAGGGAAATGCCAGAACCTATGATGCTGATGTTGATGAACAGCCAATTCAGGAGATAGGTCATAATCATCAAAATGCCTTTAAGTAGCTGACTGTGATGCATTTGACTCTGATGTCGATGATGAACCTACTGCTCAAACAATCTTCATAGCTAGCATCTCACCTATAGTCTCTCCAAAGGTCTCTTCACCACAACAGGCTGGTCCATCCAAAGACTCAATCATTTCAGAGGTATTAAAACTATATGATGAAGTTGATGAGCAAAAGATGCATAATAAAGTACAATCTCTTGAAGCTTATGATTCAGATATTGATGATAAGGGTAATAGCAATATTGTCCCATATGATCAATATGTGAAGCAAAGTGATAGTGAGATTGTACCAAGTAATGCATCTTCTGCATGATGACTATGTTTTTTATGAATACACTACATGTGCCCCTGATGATTCTGTTATCTCTGAACTGAATGCCTATCAAGAACAAGTTGCTATTTATGAACAACGTGCTAAGTTTGAGTTAACTACTCATGAGCAGGAAATGGATGATCAAATGCGTACAATTATTAGAAAAAGTAATTTTAGAGAAGAAGTGTTAAAACAAGAGTTAAATTCCTTACAAGAAAAGCTTTCTACAACTGTTAAGCAAAAGCAAGAGCTTCAAGATAATGTTAAAGTGCTTAAACAAGAATTTAATGCTAAGGACTCAAAACTTTTGAATGATTTTTCCAATCTAAAAACTTTGAAAAACAAGCTTGAAAATAAGTTGTACGTACAAGGGAATACCATTCAGACTGCTCACTTGATCACTAAGCACATAGTTTTAAGTGATAAGCATAGTATTCCCATTGGTGAGGAACCAAATCCAGAGGTCGTTAAAAAGGCTAGAGCTGCTCATAAGGTACTATATTATGGTAATGAGATTCTTAAGCCTAGGAAAACACCATCATGTGTTGGAAGCACGGAAGAGGATAGAAAATTAGATGATGCCTCTAGGGAGAAAATGGATAAGAAGCTTAACGATCTTGTGTGTAAAAAGGAAAAAATAATGATAAAACCCCATGATTACACTAAGGAAATTGGATCTCCTTAAACAAGTTTAAGCCTCAGACTCTATTAAGCCCTGAACAATTGTTCTGGAAAAAGGATATGGATATGCAAAAAGCAGAAAATCTTGTTGCAAAAAACACTCCCCTTTGGAAAATGCCTGCAGCTACTGTGTATCCTCCAGATACACCAATGCATCTAGTTCCTAGATCGATTGCCACTAATAGCAAAACCTTAATCGGCCTGTATGTTGTTTATCAACTATGCGTTGATTTTGAGAAGACATGTAAGAAGAGAATCACACCTACAGGGATAACTGAGGGGAAAGGGGTTTTGAGCAAACTAAAGAATGTTATTTAACTGAGGTCATGCCTTTCTTTAAACAATTAAAAGGTCAATTTGAGAGTCTTCAAAAAGGAATAAATTCAGATATTAAAGAAATGGAAAAGGAATTTGATGCAATGATAGTTGAGGTCAATGATTATGAACAGGAACTCAAATATAATGAAGTTGAAAGGAAGAACTTGCATATCTTAAATGAGAATTTGATTTCGAGTTGTGTTGCTCAAGATGTGTTTTATACTGTTACTAAGCACTCTATTACTGCTTCTCGATTTCATGAATTATCTATTGCATTGAAAGTTTCCCCTGATCGTGTCATTGTGCTTGAAAACAAAAACTCAAAACTAAATGAGAAAATTGATCAGGATGATCACGATAATTTGGTAAAACATCTTTCTAAACTAGAAGTTGAACATTTTGATTTACAACTAAAATATCAAGATCTTAAAGAAAATGTCAAAACCTCAAATATCAAGACATACTCAGATGTTCCAGAGTTTGATGCAGTTTTTCAGATAAACAAACGTGACGAATAGATTCAAGCTCATTGTAACACGATCAGAAAGTTGAAAGCCCAAATTTCACAATTAAAGGGTGAAAAGAACAATGTGACTGGCTCCCAAATGCCTCCTCCTTTAGATTCTCAGTATTCTTAAACCTTTCATCTTCAAAAGTTGGTTAATGTTTTACAAAAAGAAAACGAGAGTTTTCTGGAAGAAAATGAAAAAGTTAAACGACACTTTAAAGAGTTATATGATTCAATGAAAGTCACTCGTGACAAGAACAACAAAAAATTAACGTCTTTACAAAAAGAAATTGAGAATCTGAGGAGTCGGGAAAAAGGGAAACTGCCACTTGTCTTTAATGAGAATGTTGCATCAAAGTCATCCTCAGACTGCAAATATATTGTGATGTTAAATACATTCCTCCTCATCTTAGGAATAATGAACTTGTGTTTCATAACTATTTTGCTCACCTTAAGGATAGTCTAGAATGTCTCCGTGAGATTGTGGAAGAGGATTACATAAATAAGCCGCTTGATAGAGAAATTAGGTTTGCTTGCATTCAGGCCAAACGATCTCAGGAACTGCTAGAATGTTTAATAGCAACGTGCCCTAAATCCTTAGGTGCAAAAGGTAAAGCTGTGATGCCTTGTTCTATGCCTAGTGCCAAGCATACAAACCATTCTATGCCCAGTATTAAGAAAGTGAACTCTAATATGCCTTCAAGTAGTTCAGATCCCTGCACGTCTAGTTCAAGAATGAAAAAAGTAGATCAACCAACTAATGTTCCCATAATTCCCTCTACAGGAGTAATCAGTGACATAAAAGCAAGCGGGTCAAAGCCTCCAGGCAATACCAAGCAAGATAGGACCTCACAAGCTAAGAATGTGCATTGGAAAGAGAGTAAAAGATCACCCTTGGAATATTAAGTTTGAGTTAAATAAAACGAATCGTGTTGATTCTAGTATTAGCTATAAGCGTACTGTAATTAATTCGAATTCTGCTACTATCTGCAAACCATGTAATGATGACTGCTTGATTTCTGTTACTAATCATGAATGTGGTGTGAATGATTTGTCTAATGCTGTCAAATGCCCAGTTAAAACTGTTAATGTTAAAAATCAAGCTAAGAAGGCTAAAAGGCAAAGGCGAAAGAAAATTAGAAAACAGTGGAAACCCACAGGAAGGAAATTTAGTAATATAGGTTATCAATGGATACCTACTGGCCGTAATATTAATGAGTTGTGCCCTAAATTTGCTAAGTCAATGCCCACTAGAAAATGGATGCCTACTGGTAGAACTATTCCTTTAAGAAGTGAACATACTTTGAATATGTCAAATACGGACACTAGCACTGCATCTATTTCTGATGATTCCATTGTTTCTACTTCTGATGTGGGTGTTCCAATCACTCTTACTAACCAAATGGAACCCATTCTTGCATGGGGATCCCAATTATCCAGTTATCCATTCTTGTCTGTGTTCAACTGCAGATCGTTCAAATCGTTCTGTGGTACCTGGACTCAGGCTATTCCAAGCATATGACTGAAGATCGCTTGCGGCTCATGAACTTCGTGAGTAAATTCATCGGGACTGTTAGATTCAGAAACGACCATTTTGGTGCAATTATGGGTTATGGAGATTATGTTGTTGGTAAAAGTGTAATCTCCAGGGTATATTATGTGGAAGGTCTTGGTCATAACTTGTTCTCTGTTGGTCAATTATGTGATTCCGATCTAGAAGTGGCTTTTAGAAAACATACTTGTTTCGTTAGAGAACTTGATGGTGTGGAATTGTAAAGAGGAACTCGTGGTTCAAATCTATACACCATCTCTATCGAAGACATGATGAAGTCCTCTCCAATCTTCTTGTTGTCAAAGGCTTCAAAAACAAAATCATGGTTATGGCATCGTCGTCTCAATCACTTGAACTTCGGCACCATTAATAACCTTTCCAGAAAGGATCTTGTCAGAGGCTTACCCAGATTAAAATATGAAAAAGATCATATTTGTTCAGCTTGCCAATTGGGAAAAAGCACGAAATATGCCCACAAACCAAAACCCACAAACTCAGTAATGGAAGTTCTTCATACCCTTCATATGGATCTGTGCGGACCAATGAGAGTGCAAACGATAAATGGGAGGAAATACATTCTAGTCGTTGTTGATGACTACTCTCGATTTACTTGGGTAAAGTTTTTGAGGACAAAGGATGAAACTCCAGATGTCATCATCAAACTTATCAAACAGCTTCAGGTTCGACTCAACAATACTGTTAGAATTGTTCGAACAGACAATGGCACAGAGTTCGTTAACAAAGACTTAAGTCAATTTTATGAAAGTGTTGGAATCAGTCATCAAAGAAGTGTTCCACGAACTCCTCAACAGAACGGTGTAGTTGAAATACGAAATCGAACTCTTGTGGAAGCCGCAAGAACAATGCTAATTTATTCAAAGGTTCCAATGTTTCTATGGGCTGAAGCCATTGCCACTGCTTGCTACACCCAAAATCGTTCCCTGATACACACCTCTTGTTGTTCCCCGTTCACTATCGTTTAAAAACAGTTTAAGTTTATAAAACAAGTTAATAGTGAACTATGACTGAAATTAACATAAGGAAAACACACCAAGTAATTTTCAACATCATATTCTTATTAGAAATAAATCAACAAAGAATACGTTACCCAAGTACTTGTGGAATAGTACTTGGGATTGAAATGACAAAGTTGGGTGACTCCTCTCTAAGCTCAGGCTAAGTCTGAGCACAACTCTTAGAGCTCACTGAGCTATCTCAGGAACTAAGTTGTA
Source organism: Chrysanthemum makinoi (assembly GCA_910596185.1). Taxonomy (NCBI): domain Eukaryota; kingdom Viridiplantae; phylum Streptophyta; class Magnoliopsida; order Asterales; family Asteraceae; genus Chrysanthemum; species Chrysanthemum makinoi. Next base: position 86,250,923 of record OU343218.1, on the reverse strand, counting down.
TTTGGAGGAGTGAAAAGATGGCTTGCGTGTGTTTTTTTTTACAATTCACAAGCTTAACCTTTTCACTCCATCTCTTATGCTATTTATACATGTATGAGTTTTAACTCTTTCCTAAGTGACAAACTGACATCATACAGAAGACAAAATACTGATGTATTTTGTCTCTGTTTACAAAGACTATTCTAATTAAAAGACAAGGCTGCTTTCCATAACTCAGTAATGACACTGAGCTTGTAAGTTAGCCATTCAAGGAAAGTTGACTTATGTTGATAAGGACTTCTTTATCTGATTCAAACTTCTCCCGCCTTGTCCCGCTCTTTCTTCAGTCTATTTATCCTTCAGTCTTCTTCTTTGGTTTGTCTTCAGTGTAAGTAGTTGGAGAGGAGTCTTAGGGATTCGGTGAGTTATTGTCATCACTCACTGAATCCATCATCTTCTTCTTGACTCAGTCTTCACCCTTTAAGTTCCGCCTTACTGAGTGGAGAGACTTCTTATACGCCTCGTACTGAGTGTCCCGAAGATGAATCACTGAGAGGTTATGCACTCAGTGACCTGATTAGTGTTTAACGGACTAAACACTTGGCTATTTTCTATTCAAATCCTAGATTAAGGGGTTTGGGTATTTATTGAACCCAACAGTCTCCCCCTATTTGGATATACAAATAGCCTAAGTGGTTGATCAGTGTAGGTGAGCAAATGGCTTCTTCCTACACCGAATGTACTAATGAATACAATAAGGAACACTGAGTAAATGAATAAAACATACATCGTTTATTGATCAGATTACATAGTTCCTATCACTAGTACAAAAGATAAAACAAAATGATGTCAATCCAGATGGATTCCCAATGCTTCAAGCTTGACCTTTTTGGTGATGATTGTTTCTCTGTCAGGATGGTCTCTTATCTTGGCATTTAGGTCTTGGCAGAACCTGATATTTGCTGGGGATTGGATCTGAGAGGCCACTGGAATATAGCTGATCATTGCACCTACACCAGCCTGATCAATATCACTCCATCTTTGAAATGTTGGGTTTCCATAGACATCAATGTGAAATAGCCCTCTTTTAGGCTCTTCAATCACTAGACAATTCACAAATTTAACCCCTTCAGGTAGCTCCCTATTACACTCCAGTCAGGCACTTTAATCTCAGGTTGGAACTCAACTCTCTTCCTTTTGCCAGTTGATGTTTGTGGTTGAGATCCTTGTGGTGCAGTCAAGGCAGGTTTAATTCCCAGTTGGGCCGGTGCATCCCTCAGCCTTTCATATCTTTTGTTGAGCATCTTCATCACTCCTCCTGACCACCTTATTTTGCTTCTTTCCACTGATCGGACCAAGTTCATCAAGTTCAGTGATCCCAAAGTCACTGAATTTTAAGGGATCATGAACCTCAAAGTGTCCTTTGTCATCCCCTCTGTAAACATTCATAGCCAATGGTTTGGTGTTGGGAATAATCTTGACATCAGTGATTTTTTCAGGAAGCCTTCGGCTGCTCATTGTCCAGTTGTATTCCTCAATTCTGCTTTTCCTGAGAGCTTCATTTTTCTTTCTCTTTTCTTCATACTTCTTTCTTATTGCAGCCATTTGAGCAGCCTGAGCATCCTTGAACTTTTGTCCTGCCTGACCCTTTGGGAGCTTGCTTGCATCTAATCCCATATTCTCAGCTTCTTCAGCGACAACCTTTGCCAGTGCTTCTCTGTTCTTTTTCTCTTCCTCAGCTAGTTTCAATCTTCTTTCTTCTTTAGCAAGATGTTTACTCAGTTGTTGAGGTGTGAGCAGGTATTCAGTGTCGCCGATTTTATAGGGAATCTTCTCAGGCTCAACAGTCGTCATTATGCCTTTGCCTTTGTCCTGGCCTGAAGAAGATGATGCAACCAAGGGTGGTGTTGTTGTGATAACTGCCAGTGTTGTTGATGATGATGTTGGTGGGATGGATGAGATGGGAGTTGCTGTGACTGGTGGTGATGTTGATGTCGGAGCTACAGAGACTGATGATGTTGGCTCCCCCTCAGTGTGAAGAGGAGTTTCTTCAGCAATATTCTCCCCCTCAACTGTTGCCGTAGCGTCAGTGAGGGCAAGAGTTGGTATTGGTGCTGAGGGGGACGGAGCTGCTTGACCCTTGAAGGCTTGATAAATCTCAGTGATCATTACCTTTATGTCTGAGGTGTCAGTTTGAATACCAGTGACTTTTGCTTCCAAATTAGCTTGGGAAATTTCAAGAGCAGTCATTCTGGGCCCAAGATTCCAGGCCAGAGATGAGGATGCCTGAGCCAATGTAGCCACTTGCGTATTCAATGAGTCAAATGTAGCTTGAAGAGATGAATTGAGGATGGAAGACCTCAACATTTGTAGACTTGAGCATATTGAGCAGTTCAGTGAGGTTTGAGGATTGTTTCAGGTACACCTCAGTAGCTTCCAAGAATTTAGAGTTGGTTGCGGGTCTTTGACAAACTCCCTGATTTCATCTATCGTGGTACCTACACCCTGAAGATGCCCGAGGAATTTAGCCATGTTTTCATCCAGGCGGTGAATGTTGTCATACATCAGATCTCTGTGCTCATGAACATTTTCATCGAAGCCCTGACTCGCCTTTAGATCGCATAACTTACAGCACCTCAGTATGTTGTTCCCACAATGTTTTAGTAACCCCTGAGTATAGCTTCCTTGAAGCCCTGGTGATCCACTGAGCCAATTACCTTTCAGTGAGGAAGAACATTGTCAAACTCTTTGAATTCATCAGAGCTTGAGGAGGATTCAGAAGTATGATCATCATGTTGGAATGGGGATTCAGTATGCTCCTTTGGATCAGGCTGAGGCTCTTGTTCAAAGCTTGAACCTCAGCGTCCATTTCTTCTCCAGCTGATAAGATTTCATCATTAGTCTCAGCGAGCTCATCTCCAGAGAATAATATCCCAGTGACATCAGCAATTATGAGCAAGGGGTTGGTTATGGGTTCCATATCAGCGGGTGGTTTATATCCCTCTGAGTCTTTGTCCCCCGTTGACCCCTCAGACACTGGTGGGATTTTCCCAGTGTCTTCTCTGGAGTCAGGATTGACTGTGGGTTCCATATCGGCGGGTTGTTCCTTTCCCTCCGAGTCTTTGGGAGAGATCAGTGTGCCCTCAGACAAAGGCTTGGATTTGCTAATGTCATCACTGGGCGTTGTGGAAGGCGCTCCCCTACCAGTGGGTTGTATGTGTCCCTCTGGATCTTGAGAGTAGTAGGTGTGACCAAGGGCATTGACCGTGATGTATCGGTGTCCTTCGTTGTCACTGGGGTGGTTGTTGCCTGGTCAGTGGGTGTCTTTTTGGTCACGGGCTTTTTGTGCCTCTTAGGTGCTGCTCCTGAAGCCTCGGGGCCCTAAGACTTTGGTTTAGTCTTAGTCCCAGAGACTTCCCCTTTTCTTTTAGGAGCAGGGTTTGGAGACACTGATCCACTTTGATTGTTTACAGCAATCATGTGGGCCGCCAATTCAATGGGAGTGACGAGGATGGGTCCTTTGAAAATTTTAAGGGCTCGGGATGCCGGTAAATTTCCAAATTTTTATCCTGAGTATAATTTGAACCCAGTAACGATTGCAGAGCACAAGAGACAAACCTAGGATACGAAACATACTTCATCCTAGTTTTGCTCTGTAGCTTCGTTACAAGATCACAGTAAATGATCTCCCCTATGTCGACAGTGACCCCATTCATCAAGCAGTATGCCATCATCAACCGAATAGAGTTAACTTGTTCAGTGGATGAGTGGTTCCCGCCGAGGACCTGAATCACGAAAGTGAAGAGGATCCTCCAAGCCACGGGGAATGAGCTTTTAGTGACTGGGGTCTTGTCCAAAAATTTGGATCTAAAACAATTTGTTTTAACCCATCCTTCACTGTGGAGGGTTCAGGATGGGCGACATAAACACCTTTGTTATAATCTAACCCTGTTGTAGTGCAAAACGTTTTGAAATCCGGGGTGTATTGTTTCCCTCCATTAAGACTGAACCTGATGAGATACTCCCGAGAGGTCTAAGGTTATTCTCATCAAGAGAAGGTGTCGGGTCAAAGGCTCTAGTTGTAGCCCAAAACTCCCTGAGGTAGTTTGGGTGCACTACTGAGGGACATTTTACAAAGGCCGTTTTGAGTGGGCAGTTGAATAAAAAATTTATAATGTCTTTATAGGTTGGGACATTTTCAGGATATTCAAAATTTCCTATGACATTATTTGTTTTAAATTCAACATTAGTAAGATCCCCTACCCACTGAGAAGCAAACTGGAGAGATTGCGTTCTAGCCATTTCCATTAACAAAGATTTTAGGATTTAAGAAATGTTTTGACTAGAACAATCAAAGTATTTAGATCTCTTCAAGTTTGTGATGAAAAACTTTTGTAAATGTTTACAAGAAAGGTTTTCCAAAAGAGGTTTTAAGAGTTTTTGAGCACACAAATATTTTTTTTTTAAATGATTTTGACAGAGTTTTGTTGGAGAAAAGATTTGTGTGTGTTTGTTTGTGTTTGAAGAGGGTATTTATAGAGTGATAAGAGGGGTGTTTTGTGCACAAATGGGAATATTAAGAGTTGGTTTTTGAAAGGCGTTTGAATTTCCACATTTAGTGCTACCACTCCATTACCCTAAAACAAGTAAAGAAAATCCCGCTTTTCAAGGGAATAGCGGTTGCAAAGGTACGAAAAGTGCACTTTTTGCAGAGAAAAAATATCAATTTGATATTTTTGTGAGAGGCATTAAATGCCAAGTGGGATGACAGGAAGACAAAGAGACATATATTCCTTTATTAAATTGGCATAGTTACCAACCTAGGACATTAAAGTAACTGATACTTGGATCATTTAGTTACTTATTCAATGCTCTTTGTCAAGTGTCAGGGACCCGAATGAGTCTTACTCATTCAGTGAGAGGTTTATTTTGGGTGTCCAGGGAGGATGAGCCATTTCTAGAGAACTTACTGAGATTGGTTTTCAGATACTTGACTTTCAATGTCAAGCATTCCCAATTCAGCTCTCAGTCTCCTGAAGGTGGGTTCATCCAAGGGTTTGGTGAAGATATCAACCAGTTGATATTCAGTAGGGATGAAATGAAGTTCTATGTCTCCTTTCATTATGTGATCCCTGATGAAGTGATATCCGATATCAATGTGTTTGGTTCTTTGGTGGAGGACAGGGTTGTTGGAGATTGCAATTGCACTAGTGTTATCACAGAAGATGGGCACCATTTTGTAATGGATGTCGTAGTCACTGAGTTGACTTTTAATCCATAATACATTGGCACAACATCCTGCAGCAGCTACATATTCAGCAAGCTTGAGGACACATAGCCACCGATTGTGCTTCTTTGCACTCCAACAGCACAGTTTTCCTCCAAGAAATTGACAGGACCCTGAGGTACTTTTTTCGTCGGCCCATGTTGTAGCCAAAGCATAATCGAATCGAGTAACCCTTGAGATCAAACCTTGAGCATTTTGGATAATAGAGTCCAAGGCTTGGGGTTCCCTTTCAGGTACCTGAGTATTCTCTTGGCTGCGAAGTGAGGTGAGATTCTTTGGGATTGGACTGATATCTTGCTATTAAACAGACCGAAAATTGTATGTCTGGTCTAGTAGCGGTTAGATACATCAGTGAGCCAACAATCCCTCAGAAATGGGTTTGATTGTGTAGGATCGATATATTATTGTGTTGATGATTCGGGTGGTCTTGGATGATCAAAATACATGTTATCCATTAGAGAGAGAAAGTAGAGAGAGAGGGAGTTTCTTGCTAGAGACTTGTAGAACAAAATATTGAAAGGTTAGATTGAAAGCTTCACCCCTTCCATGGATGGAAGGGGTATTTATAGTTACAACTAACACGACCTCCTATCGGCCTGTGGATCAGGTATACAGTGGGTAAAGACCCGTCCTTCCTCCACGGTGTTACACTAAACTATATTACGCTACAAACTAACTAATAAGCTACTAAATAACGTAAATAACGACAAGTCTACGAGCTAACTTATGCTAGATAATAATTGGGGTGACCTACACTTTAACATGGAATTTTCTAATTCCTAACAATCTCCCCCTAAGGGAGGTCACCCCATGTTTTACATTTTGCTTCCTAGCATTCAATCTTTGTCTTTAGTTCTGAGCTCGTAGACTTCAATTCTTCATTGTCTGCATTCTCTGTGCTTTTGTAGTGACTCTTCATTGTCCGATTATTTTGTACTTTCAGTGGAGGCCTTTAACTGATCCACATCTTTGATGATCTTTGAGCTTTCTTTGAGATCATCAGCCACAGAAAATCTCTGGATCACCCTTTGTAGTGTTGCCATCATGTGAAGTTGTGACTTTCGGACCGACATGCTCACACTTTGAATCATGACATCTTTCCATCAGAGTAGCGGAAGCCTTCGGTTCAAGATATTTACAGCAGCGCAGCAGGAACATAGTATAAGAAATATCTGAGCCAGGTTCTGTATATATGCACCAGTCATGATTTCTTCAATTAAGAGTGGATGTTGTAAGCATGCGGCTTTGAATTGACTCCTCAATTCTGATCAGCTGCAACCGTCCAAATGTACCTGCAAACAACAGTTAGCAATAAAACACACGAAAGTGTCTTTGATCACTTTCTTTGAATTGAGGTACACGGCCCACAGTTCCCCGTTGATCAAGATAAGTACTGCCTTTTGTGATCGTATAATTCGAAGAATCTCCTTGACGGGGGGTTTCGCACTTTCTAGCCGTTCTCAAACCTGAACGTCTCAAAGAAGACAACGAGTGAGTGAACAAATAATTGGGATTCACTGATTGATGAGAAATTGATTTGAAAACAATCGCGTATTGCTTGAAGAAAGAGTTTTGCAATACGACGAAGGTTTTATGAGAAAGATCAATTTTCAATCAAAATACTTTTTGTATTAGAGAATGAGTACGCATTCGATGAGCTAGTGAAAAGAAGAGATTCGCACATCGAACGGTTTTTCTAAAAGTATTTTTCAATCAGAGATAATTTTTGAATTTGAAATGAATACACATTCAACGTGCTAGAGAAAAGAATATTTTCACATCGAACGGTTTTTCCAAAAGTGTCCGTCAATCCATTTACTGGACCAAGGTTGATTCAAGATTGAATCTCCCCATCGTTTCTATCCAGTTGTCACAAGCTTGATCTTTTGCAAGATCTCACATGTCACCCACCAAGAGCTTGTTAGATGTTGGCTCTAGAAGGATTTCCATCTTCATCATGAATATTTTTACATATCACTCGGATGTTCTGGCAATACCACAAGGATAATGCGTAGGACTCTTAATATATATACTTACTTTCCACATTGTGTGAAACAGCAAGTCTTCATTAATTTTGTGTCCTAATGAGATATTGTGGATGATCTCTTGGCTCTAGACTCAATCGTGCACATTTGGTTCCTATTCCGGAGACTAGGGAGAGGGTCTCCTTCTTCAATATCAACAATCTCTAAGCGAAAGTCGATAGATTATGTCGGTTCCCCGTGAGAATGAAACAAGCCCTTTTAAGAGGAACTTGAGTAGCTTGGGAAGTTTAGTACAGTGCGTCACTGGATCCATGACGTCTTGTCTTCAATACAGTGTTACCTTAGTAACCACCTCGTAACATATGTATTGAACCCGATGTCCGCCTCTAAGGTTGAATTATTGGAGGGCTATTTCTTTTCACCCTTTTTCACATTTCTTTCTTTTTCATTCTTCAACCCCTTCAGTGCTTACCGAGACTTCATAACTAGAACCTTGTTGGGTTTATTCCAGTACTAGCTCTGTCTCAGTCCGCACTCTTCCCATTTCTCATTTTTCTCCTTTTTTCAATATACCTAAGGACTCTACACTATCTAGTGGATTGTCCCTGGGTAGATCCCTCCGGTTTTGGCGGATCGTGAGAACGAATACCTAACCTAACCATCCTTATAACTCCATGCATAAAGTAAAATGGTCGGTGTTTTGGTACAGTTCATTCTTCCTTGAAACCAATTGAAAAATCATTTGGAAAAACAATCAAGGTACTTGTGATATGAGATCAAAGTATTTTGTACCTTCATAGTTTTGATCATTTAGAAAACCTCCCCCTCAACATGTGCATATGATTTAGAAATTTTTTAGCACATGGAGGCAAGAGGACTTTGAAATATTTTCTTTGATCACAATTTTCATAGAAAAAGCCATTTGATTTTCTTTGGTAAATTCTCCCCCTCAATATGTGCATAGGATATTTGAAAATCATTTTATCACATAGAGGCAAGAGTTCATTTGAAGCACATCCACGATTACAAAAGTCATTTAAGAAACCATTTGCTCCCCCTCAATATGTGCTTCGAGATTCGAAAGCATTTAGCACATATGAGAGAGCAGCCTGCACATTTGAATCAAATCGATCACCTTTTATCAAATTTCATTATTAAATCACAAATTCTCCCCCGATCAAAAATATCAAATCCTTTGAGATTTTGGATCCCAAGTGATTTAATAAGGTTTAGAAAACATGGGAGAATATGTGGCCTGGTTTAAATACTCATCATGTTTTTGGATAAATCCTCCTCCTCAACATGTGCATTGTGTATTTCAAGTCGTTTGGCACATGGAGGCAGGAGTGCCTTTGAAGGACTAAAACCAATTCCATTAAAACAGATTTGAGATTTAAATCACGATCTCTCCCACGATAAAAAATATCAAACCATTTGAGATTTGTGATCCCAAAAGATTTAAATCATTTAGAAATTTTTGGGGAAAGACGTGGCAAGATTTGATTTTGAAAAATGATGGATAAGGACCAATTTAAGACATTAAAGATTGTTAGTGTCAGGTATGATTGTTTTAAGAGACCTTTAAGTAAAATAAAACAATTTCACAATCAAACAAGAACAGAAAAAATTTCATTTTTGCAAGATCTTTGAGTTTTAAAGAAAAATCATACCATGACATAACATTAAATCTTTAGATCACCACTTATATTGTACAAACGGACTTGATAGATGAAATATCTTTTGAAAATATTTAATTTGAAATCACTCAAGATTTTACAAAATAAAGTCCGGTTGATTTCAAAACTTTGAATCCGATTTATTTTCAAAACAATATTTTTCCATTTTCACAACAATATTTTTCAAAGTTTTTAGAAAAATGGTATCATCACAAAGATACGTTAGGTGGTTGAGAAGCTTTTGTTGTTGCTGTAGGGCTTGGAAGAAAAACCGTCTGCTGATGCAGTGAGACTTCTTCTTACGTTGCATTTTGAATGCCAACTGAGGTCAAATTAAGCCTCGTTTCTTCAATCACTTAGAAGAAAACCATCTGCTGATGCAGTGAGACCTCTTACGTTGTATATATGCCAACTCTCCATAGAAGTCCAGTTAAGCTCCGTTTCTTCATATGTCAACCCAAGATATAGTTACCCTTTCCTTTCGGCATTCAATCATCATCAATAGTGGGATCCGGATCGGGAACATTCTTATAACCAATATACCTACATATGTTAGTGAACACACATACAGATATATGGTGGTCGACATCACCCATAACAGTAATCGACTAATTAAAGTCAATTCAACATAACAATCAGATCATATAAGGCATGGGGTTTATGTGTTAATCAAACTCTAATCATCTAAACCTAACAATCATATCCTGAATTCCTAGTCTTTTGACACAGGCAAATATCATTTTTAATTAAGCACGTAGGATAATTAAGAAAGCTCGTTAGATGATATAGATTTGAAAACATTCTCCCCCTCAATCAACGACTCATTTTTCTAAAAGTTTAAAAGCGTTGAAGTCATTGATTGAGTTTTCAATTTTTACGAAAACTCTGAATCTGATTGATTTACAAGCAACTCATTTTCCACCATTTTGTTAAAACAAATATTTTTCTGAAGAATTATAGAAGGAAAAATATTTGAGTAGGAACAGCAGTCCTTCGACATACTTTCCTCAAATTTGTATTAGGATAAGTGCACAAAATATAAGAAAAATGGTTTAGCGTAGCACTTTCCTGTCTTTAAAGAGCGGGTTGCTATCTGAAATAATAGCAAGCCATTGTTTTAAGCACGGGTCACAGTCTGAAATAACTGTAAGCCAAAGTTTGTGACATGTTTTAAAAAAATATTTACACCTCCTGCTCGAACTTCATCTATGGTCCCGTGCCATTATTGAATGACATTTCTAAGACCGTAGATGTTATCGATACCAGAAGACATGTCTTGATAAAACAATATTTTTGGTATTTTTCAAATTTTTTGATTTTTATGGGTTTTTGAAGGTTTTATATTTTTCTATTTTGTTTTGCTGGTTTTATATTTTTGTATTTTGTTTTTGATAAATATATACAAAGATAGAGTAGATGATATAATTTAAGAGGATGATGATACGAGTACCGAGATATGGATATCAAGCAGCAGACGTCAGTGAAGATAGAATACGTCATCTCTTAAACTTCCACCACCAAAGCTTTCGAGGCTCCTGAATGAGAGATAGAACATGAGCCTTTGAGAAAGAGAGACTTTGGCAGCTTCCCCCAAACCAAAAATCCTTATGTTGAGCAGATTCGAAGCTCTATTTCAAGCTTGCTTTAGCCCGGTGCACAAAGAAGCACACCATTATCATTGATCTTGCTGCTCCTTTTAAGAATAATCACCGTGATTCTTCGTTCGAGGATATATCATCCAATAGAACAACAACAACGTATCATCCCACATTTAAACAATCTTCTCAAATTTCCTTTACAATCCGAAGTGAAGCGATCCATTCCAAAAGGTGTCAAGAGAACAATTCCCCCAAGTAGATGAATTGATGTAGTCAGCCTCTTTGTATAATGCTCACGAACTCTCCCGAATACACATCATGAGGGAATGAAAACACCTTCCCATGTTCACATTTTTCTTGGATGATCGGTGTATGAAGCTCAAGAACCCGAAGTACCCCAATACCCAAGAGCTCTCCCGAATACACATCATGAGGGGAATGAAAACACCTCCCCATGTTCACATTTTTCTTCCCCGATGATCGTGTATGAAGCTCAAGTATCCGAAGTATACAAATACACAAGGAAGGAATAACTGATAACATTGAAGAAGCAAGGCTAAGTCACGATTATCTCTGTGGATGACAATCTCTGCGGATGTCAACTCGGAATAAGTGATTATATCTCGAATCAGCGATTAAGCACTCAAGTGAAACAGTGAGCATCCCCAATATACCACAATCTCTCTCCCTTGATCATTGCGATACCATCGAAATCACCACACACTAGTGTACCTCTTTTATGTCACACCCCCAAAATATCGCAGCGGAACGATGGTGTCATTGGGGTATGACGTCATAGCACAAAGTATGGATACAGAAAACGACCTCTATAATGAGACGTTTTGAAAAGTTTACCATTCGATTACTTAGGTTAAAGTTTACACCACAAGAAATCACAAAGTTTGATAATACATAAAGAGTTTACAAAACATGTCGAATGGTAATTGTTAAAAGCACAAGACTCCAATGTATGTCATGTGACTCAAAAGCTCCATGAAATGCTATCGCCTTACGAACTGAGATAAACATGCTAAAAAGTGTCAACACAAAGGTTGGTGAGTTCATAAGTTTGTGTTAAAATGATTTGAAATACTCAGAGAAATGTTCACACAAAGAAAGGCATTGTAAATCCACTCTATTCCAAGTTCCGCCATACAAAACTTGCAACCAAGGTGGTTCACAACCCATTGCCAAAATATAGTATGTCAATCATGTATGCATGTATCATAGTAGTTAAAAGTATAAATGTCACCACAAGAGTCTTCCAACAACTCGTGTTGGGATGTTTGTAAATTAATAGCCTTCCAACAACTTAATTTGGAGCCACTAATTCTTGTATGTTTGTAAATTAATAGCCTTCCAACAACTTAATTTGGAGCCACTAATTCTTGTATGTTTGTAAATTAATAGCCTTCCAACAACTTAATTTGGAGCCACTAATTCTTGTATGTTTGTAAATTAATAGCCTTCCAACAACTTAATTTGGAGCCACTAATTCTTGTATGTTTGTTCCAAATATGCATATGAAATCAAGTATAACCCAATCAAGTATATAACGCAATCAAGTGTGAAGTATAAGTAATGTTGTTTGGCAAAAGAGTTTAAATGTTTGGATAAATAAGCATATATCTCTACCCAAATAGTTATAGGAATTTAAATGAGTAAAAGCGGGGTATGAACTCACGAGTTAATATGTAAGAGTTTAAAGTACTTGTGAAAATAAATGGAAATAGTTTGAGCATGTATCTCCCCCAAAAGTAGTATAAAAACAATTGAAAGTGGGGCTATAGAACTCACCTGGTGTGATTGATATGCTAACAAAATGAAGTGCAACAAAATGAGGCTCGGAAACTATCCGCGACCTAAAATGAATGATATGATACTTAATGAGTTATGATGTAATGTTATGCATGCATTTCGTATGTTATTTATACCATTTGCGAGTTTTGAAAATAATACTTATCGTCGAAAAATACTCTTTTGACGTCTTGACCATTCTTAAATCACTTTGCAAGTATTTACGTCAAAATGTCATCCTACTATAGTTTCTTAATGATTTATTGCGAAATTTTAACTTTTCGTCGTAAAATAATGTCGTCGGAAATTTTATGAAAGTGACAAAAATGGCTTCGAAAAACTAGTCGTAAAATGGTGTACGTCGAACGTTAGGAAACGAACTCGACGGTTTTGGGAAGCTTGTATCAAAATCTAGAAGTTTTAGTACATGAGTTTTCGTCATAGAGGTCTCGAACATAAAGATAATAGAGGTTAAATATGGTGATTTTGTCCAAATGTTGTGTAAAAGTGAGTTTCGGCAAAGTTTAAGCAACCGTAAATAATTTATTACAACTCCGCTATACAAACGGTTGGTCGTTTTGGAAAATATTCTTGGTGATCTCGATTTTATTAGAAGACATCTCGTTACAAAAAGTTCTACATCATAGTTAAAAACAGCCTTCAACATGGTCGTTTAGTTACCGTAACACTTGTCGTAAAAATAATATAGTTTTTCAGAAAATAATAGTTACGGCAAGTTTATGAAAACGTGTATATCTTAGTCGTTTCAAATCCGTTTTCTACGCATTATACGTCCTTAGCTTCGTATCAAAGTATACTAATATATTTTTGATAAGTCGAAATAATTTGTGAAGCTTAAGGCTCGTTTTGACTCGTACAAAACTAAAATAGGTTGCTGAAATTTCAGAAAATATATATTTCGTCGTCAAACTTGAAAAATTCATAACTTCTTCGATATAACTCCGTTTTAACCGTTCAAGCGCCACGGATTCGTTTTAAAGTATATTTTCTAAATATCAAGGCCAAAAATTCGTGCCTACTGTCGGATTTTCCAGAAAAACAAAATAAGAAAAGATCACTTTTATACTTATCGAAAATAGTTTCTCGTACTAAACCTATTCCAATCCCTTCAAAACAACTCCAAAGCTAATCTAATCCTACCATACACCTTCTTAGGGTGTCATGGGTTCCTAAACATCATCAAGACCAATATATACCAAGGGAATAATTATAGGATGACTTTATATGTATAAAACACTAAAATCAAAGTAAAAATGGTATAAATACACATAAGTCTTGCATGTTTTTGCTCAAAAATGATGAGATGAGTATGAAATGAATATGTAAGATGAAAAATAAACATGAGATGCTTACTAGTGATATGATGAGGTGATTAGAACCAAGGATTAAACCTAAACACCCTAGGTTTTTATTTCAAAACCTAAACAAGAGTGTATACTAGATTGTGATAAACTTGATCTTGAAAATTGTGATGATCTCCTTCTTGGATCACTATGAGGGCCGGTTTTGAAGGATGAAAAGAAGAGAGAAGAAAAATCTAGCTAGTCTTGAATTATTGAGTTGAATGAAGTGAAAGAATGTGATGGAGTATAGATATACACTTGTAAGACAAAGTTTACCAAATAATAAATGTAAACCCTCCCCTTAGGGCCGGATTTTTGGGGACAATGTTTTCTCAAAATATCTTTTTTTTTTTTTTTTTTTTTTTTTTAATTTGTGTATAATTTGTTGAAAAGTGTAAGTGAAATATGTAGTTTAAATGTAACTTGTAAGGTTTTATATACATTAGTGTATTTGGGGTAGTTTTAGGTAAAAGAAATTTTTAATAGATCAAAATAAAGTATAATGAGATCATAAAAATTGTAAAAATATATTTCTTGCATAATTTGAGTGATAATATAATTATCGTGTAGTTTTTAAGAAAAGCGTCGTAATAATATAAACTTTAACGATTTATAGACAAAATAAATTTAAAACACTAGGTAAACTCAAAATATAGTTTTTATAAACTAAATGTAAGTATAAAAATATATCGGGATCATTTTTGGAAGTAGCGGATTAAATGTTCAAAATAATAACTCAAGCGATAACGTTTATTTAATATGAAATTTACGCGTTTAATGTGAAATGAAAAATCATGAATGAACTAACATGATGAAAATGATGCTAATGAAATGTAGACTAAACTTAGTCTATATGAAATGTCCGTGATGATATGATCATGAATTCGCCGCTAAACCATTAAGGTTACGCGAATTTGGAACACGCAAACCTAGTTTACGATAAATGATGAAATTGTGAAGCATGAATTGTTTTGAGAAATGACCAAAAATTGAGAATTGTGACATTCTTCCCATGTCAGAGGAATCACGTCCTCGTGATTCAATCGATGATACTATGGTTCGAACCTCGACAAGGGTTCTAAAAGTTTATGCTTGTGTATGGTCTATATGATTATGTCAATGCTCATTCATATGAGTTACTCGTCAACAAGATACGTTCCGTGCTATCGTGAGCAATTCCCATCCTAAATACATGCTTTCTTATGATTAGGCTCGATGAGACAAGCTTTCCCATTCTCAAGCAAAATTTTTAAAAGACTTTTTGGTAACCGATTTTTACTTAATCCCACAACTCATCAAACAAGAACTGTCATACGATTAGGCTAAATCGGTTTAGGTAACGACTTGTTTCTAGCTCGATCTTTGCAACTCATCAAACAAGAACTGTCGCCCGGATCAAACTGGAAACAAGTGGTTTGAAGAAAATCTTTTGAAAATTTGGCTTGATTACGGAATTGCTTACACATATGAGACTACTACTCCCTTCATTGCATGATTCTTCCTGAATTAGACATAGGTGATCCGGCTATGTATAATTTAGGAGTAACTATGCAATGCTTGAACTAATCGACTCATATGATGTTTGGTGTTGAGTCATAAGTCCTCATGTATAAAGAATGTGCACTTATAATGATATGATGAGATGCTATGATGATGTAGTTATAGTCTAGGGTCAATGATGCAACCTAGTTCTCTATAACCGATGCTCTGATACCAAGCTGTCACACCCCAAATATCGCGGCGGAACGATGGTGTCATTGGGGTATGACGTCATAGCACAAAGTATGGATACAGAAAACGACCTCTATAATGAGACGTTTTGAAAAGTTTACCATTCGATTACTTAGGTTAAAGTTTACACCACAAGAAATCACAAAGTTTGATAATACATAAAGAGTTTACAAAACATGTCGAATGGTAATTGTTAAAAGCACAAGACTCCAATGTATGTCATGTGACTCAAAAGCTCCATGAAATGCTATCGCCTTTACGACACTGAGATAAACATGCTAAAAAGTGTCAACACAAAGGTTGGTGAGTTCATAAGTTTGTGTTAAAAATGATTTGAAATACTTAGAGAAATGTTCACACAGCAAAGGCATTGTAAATCCACTCAGTTCCAAGTTCCACCCATACAAAACTTGCAACCTGTGTGTTCACAACCCATTGCCAAAATATAGTATGTCAATCATGTATGCATGTATCATAGTAGTTAAAAGTATAAATGTCACCACAAGAGTCTTCCAACAACTCGTGTTGGGATGTTTGTAAATTAATAGCCTTCCAACAACTCAATTTGGAGCCACTAATTCTTGTATGTTTGTAAATTAATAGCCTTCCAACAACTTAATTTGGAGCCATTAATTCTTGTATGTTTGTAAATTAATAGCCTTCCAACAACTTAATTTGGAGCCACTAATTCTTGTATGTTTGTAAATTAATAGCCTTCCAACAACTTAATTTGGAGCCACTAATTCTTGTATGTTTGTTCCCAATATGCATATGAAATCAAGTATAACCCAATCAAGTATATAACGCAATCAGGTGTGAAGTATAAGTATGTTGTTTGGCAAAAGAGTTTAAATGTTTGGATAAATAAGCATATATCTCGCCCCAAATAGTTTATAGGAATTTAAATGAGTATAAGCGGGGTATGAACTCACAGTAATATGTAAGAGTTTAAAGTACTTGTGAAAATAAATGGAAATAGTTTGAGCATGTATCTCCCCCAAAAGTAGTATAAAAACAATTGAAAGTGGGGCTATAGAACTCATCTGGTGTGATTGATATGCTAACAAAATGAAGTGCAAGAAAATGAGGCGGAAACTATCATGACCTAAAATGAATGATATGATACTTAATGAGTTATGATGTAATGTTATGCATGCATTTAGTATGTTATTTATACCATTTGCGAGTTTTGAAAATAATACTTATCGTCGAAAAATACTCTTTTGACGTCTTGACCATTCTTAAATCACTTTGCAAGTATTTACGTCAAAATGTCATCCTACTATAGTTTCTTAATGATTTATTGCGAAATTTTAACTTTTCGTCGTAAAATAATGTCGTCGGAAATTTTATGAAAGTGACAAAAATGGCTTCGAAAAACTAGTCGTAAAATGGTGTACGTCGAACGTTAGGAAACGAACTCGACGGTTTTGGAAAGCTTGTATCAAAATCTAGAAGTTTTAGTACATGAGTTTTCGTCATAGAGGTCTCGAACATAAAGATAATAGAGGTTAAATATGGTGATTTTGTCCAAATGTTGTGTAAAAAGTGAGTTTCGGCAAAGTTTAAGCAACCGTAAATAATTTATTACAACTCCGCTATACAAACGGTTGGTCGTTTTGGAAAATATTCTTGGTGATCTCGATTTTATTAGAAGACATCTCGTTACAAAAAGTTCTACATCATAGTTAAAAACAGCCTTCAACATGGTCGTTTTAGTTACCGTAACACTTGTCTCGTAAAAATAATATAGTTTTTCTGAAAATAATAGTTACGGCAATTTTATGAAAACGTGTATATCTTAGTCGTTTCAAATCCGTTTTCTACGTATTATACGTCCTTAGCTTCGTATCAAAGTATACTAATATATTTTTGATAAGTCGAAATAATTTATGAAGCTTAAGGCTCGTTTTTGACTCGTACAAAACTAAAATAGGTTGCTGAAATTTCAGAAAATATATATTTCGTCGTCAAACTTGAAAAAATTCATAACTTAACTCGTTTTAACGTTAATGGCCAGCAGTTCGTTTTAAAGTATATTTTCTAAATATCAAGGCCAAAAATTCGTGCCTACTGTCGGATTTTCCAGAAAAACAAAATAAGAAAAGATCACTTTTTATACTTATCGAGAATAGTTTTTCTCGTACTAAACCTATTCCAATCCCTTCAAAACAACTCCAAAGCTAATCTAATCCTACCATACACCTTCTTAGGGTGTCATGGGTTCCTAAACATCATCAAGACCAATATATACCAAGGGAATAATTATAGGATGACTTTATATGTATAAAACTCTAAAAATCAAAGTAAAATGGTATAAATACACATAAGTCTTGCATGTTTTTGCTCAAAATGATGAGATGAGTATGAAATGAATATGTAAGATGAAAAATAAACATGAGATGCTTACTAGTGATATGATGAGGTGATTAGAACCAAGGATTAAACCTAAACACCCTAGGTTTTTATTTCAAAACCTAAACAAGAGTGTATACTAGATTGTGATAAACTTGATCTTGAAAATTGTGATGATCTCCTTCTTGGATCACTATGAGGGCCGGTTTTGAAGGATGAAAAGAAGAGAAGAAAAATTTAACTAGTCTTGAATTATTTAGTTGAATGAAGTGAAAGAATGTGATGGAGTATAGATATACACTTGTAAGACAAAGTTTACCAAATAATAAATGTAAACCCTCCTTAGGGCGGATTTTTGGGGACAATGTTTTCTCAAATATCTTTTTTTTTTAATTTGTGTATAATTTGTTGAAAAGTGTAAGTGAAATATGTAGTTTAAATGTAACTTGTAAGGTTTTATATACATTAGTGTATTTGGGGTAGTTTTAGGTAAAAGAAATTTTTAATAGATCAAAATAAAGTATAATGAGATCATAAAAATTGTAAAAATATATTTCTTGCATATTTTGAGTGATAATATAATTATCGTGTAGTTTTTAAGAAAAGCGTCGTAATAATATAAACTTTAACGATTTATAGACAAAATAAATTTAAAACACTAGGTAAACTCAAAATATAGTTTTTATAAACTAAATGTAAGTATAAAAATATGTCAGGATCATTTTTGGAAGTAGCGATTAAATTTTCAAAATAATAACTTAGCGATAACGTTTATTTATATGAAATTTCGCGTTTAATGTGAAATGAAAAATCATGAATGAACTAACATGATGAAAATGATGCTAATGAAATGTAGACTAAACTTAGTCTATATGAAATGTCCGTGATGCTATGATCATGAATTCGCCCCTAAACCATTAAGGTTACGCGAATTTGGAACACGCAAACCTAGTTTACGATAAATGATGAAATTGTGAAGCATGAATTGTTTTGAGAAATGACCAAAAATTGAGAATTGTGACATTTTATCTTCAGAAACTTTCTCTAACATCACTTCCCCCATGTAGTTGAAACACTAACACTAAATGCCTTGATGAGTAAAGACTTGAGTTTCTCTGCGGTCATGACATTTGTTTTCCCGGGATATCTTCAATCACTTAGAAGAATTAAGTTCATCAAGTTTACTCGTCATGAGTCAAACCTTGAGTTTCTCTGCGGTAATAACATTTGTCTTCTCGGGGTATCTTCAATTACTTAGAAGTATTAAGTTCATCAAGTTTACTCGCGTTTAGGTGCTTGTCACCTTACGCCTTGCTGTTTTGACACTCAGATGATAACTCTTTATAAGTCCATACTAGAAATATTTTGAGAAGAACACCATTAGCTCGGATGTATGCGTGAGAATCAACTTCTTGAAGAATAATGTGAGCAAGTCTAATTAGGGATTAAATTTGGCATTTCAATCTCCCCCAATTAGTGCTCTCCCCTAAACTGACAATCTGTTTGATAAATGCCCAGATTAAGAAGAAGTCTTTAGATAATCAAATGCAACTAATCTTTAGTCTTCTAACATTTAGCAGAGAATGTAGAACTGACATGTGACTCGACCTTCTTCAAGATTGTCGAGATGGGGAATAGAGTGTTAACATCTTCAACTCACACCAAAAAGCATCCCACCAAAAGCATCCCAATTAACTTACATCTTGCAAATCCCCTTAACTAAAATCCCTCCCAATCAAACAAGAACAGAAAGATTTTCATCAAGGAAATCATGTCGAGGCCACAACGAACACACAAGATGGTAACACCAAACTACCAATCACATCAAACAAGAACGAGAGATTGTTGAATCATCATGTTGATGTATACGTGAAGCATTAACCGGAAGCACTTTGTCGATAAACTCATCAATCCGGGTGAAGATGTCAACCAACGGCTCTTAGAAGAAACTACATGTGAAGATGATCCGATAAGAAGAAGGTCGGTTCTTACATGAGTTTGGAGCCGTTTGACCATTTATTCTCAGAAATCAATCAACCATGCAAAAAATTCACACTTCTTCTCCCCCTCAAGAATTGCATACAGAGATGCCATTCTTGATTAAGTAAGTGAATATCATCCAAAAGTATTCTATTCACACTTCTCCTCAGCAAATTGCCGCGTGATGTGCGCCATCTTCATTATATTGAGCAAGTGGAATATGAAAAAACATCATGGTAGCCGGTTCCTTGATGACTGAAGTGCATGGAAAAAGCATGAAGCATGTTGATGAGAATGGTCATAATTGAGAAGATTTCTCTTCTTCGAATAATGTGCCTTGGCGTACACATTTCTTTTCTTTAGGGAACAAGGCTTGAACTGTTGTGTTCAAACGTCATTAGAAGATTTCTCTTCTTTTGAAGATAAAAGCATGACAACGTACACTTTTCTTTTCTTTAGAGTACGAGGCATGAACTGTTGTGTTCATACGTCATAATCTCTCTCATTTCAGCTCTCTTGTCAACACATGTAATCATCCCCATTATCATTCTATAGGCTCTTGAGTCGGTGATGGAGAAACCCAATATGATGAATTTGACCACAAGTAAACTAACCCGAACTCGTGACTTAAACTTGCACATATGAAACGAAGAGCGGTACCGATTTCCATTAGAATCTCTAAGTACTCTCTATGTACTCTATACTTTTCAACCAACCAACCATCAAGTATAAGACGTACATTACCTCTTGAAAATCCACAATTGAATGTGACACTGAGCACTACAACGTAACTCCTTAAAGTGATAGTTATTTTGAGATGATAAGAGCCCAATTCCCCCAAGTGGTAAAAAGAAAAGGTAAAAGTCACCCAACAATAACTAGATTTACAAGTATTCGTTTTTGATAATAAGCTCGAACAAGGATCTTGAAGAATCTTCATCCATCCATCCCCGATACCTTCAGATACTAAGTACACTTGCCCGTGATATTTTACTTCAACCTCAAATAAATAATAGTGAATTAACTCCGTTGTCACATCTTCTGATTAAAAACTCAACTCTAGCCTCCTTTGATGTTTTAAGTGAACTCTGATAATGGCTTCATCCTGACCATGGTTAAAAGCACATAACCCCGTAAAACCATGTAATAACTAAACTGCGATGAAGACAATCCAAACACACATCCAATTCATGAAGTGCACCCTTTTATCCATTCTTCGAAGTAGAAACTGTAGCACCAGCATCAGATAAGACCTCGAAATACACTTTCTATTCTTCAGGATGGTTCTATCAATACGGGATTTTACAATTCTATGATTTAAACCGAGAAATAGGTTCTTTCGCGGGATTTTACAAAACCAAGAATAAACCGTAAGATAGATCCAGAAATACACTTTACTATTACCAGGATGTTTCTATTGTCACGGGATTTTACAAGTCTATGATTTAAACCGAGAAATAGGTTCTTTAACGGGATTTTACAAAATCAAGACAAAACCGTAAACAATGTCAGCTTGAATGTGTTATGACAACTTTGGTTTCGGTGAATATCTGTTTTAGGGGAACATGCAGTGGTTCATCAACGGTTCATTAACCAACATCAACAGTATCATCAACCATCCAGTAAACACATTGGTAAACACATCATTCACGTATTCTGTCGACTGTTGCTGTGACTATTTGGTGAAGTAAACCCGATATGTCAAACTTGATCATGAAGTGAACTTCCCCAGATCTGTTACTTAACCTTTTACTAATCCTTGTGAAGAAGAAACGGTGTACCTAATTTACAGAACCTCTTGACATATCCTCAACTGCGTGAGGCACCGTAGTGATAGTTACGTTGTGGGTTAAGTGAGAAAGAATCACAAACGTAACTAAATATCCAAGTCTTTATCACACTCTGTAAATGCTCAAACAAGTCATCTTCGCGGAAGGGTAGAAAGAAAGAAGATGAAATAAGTAATCGCGCCCGGAAAATCTCACTTCAAATCCAAATAATAAATACCAAATGCAAACAACCCCGTAGTCAACTCTTGTTCAATAAGCACTTCAAGCCGTGAAATAGTGTATTCAGTGTAAACGTAAAAACCAAAGTATTCAACCGCCTATCACCTCAAACCTCATCAACCAATAACATAGCACAACAAATCAAGTCATCAAATTTCATCACTTTAACAAATCTCTTGAGCAAAATTTGTAATCCAAATCACATATCTTATGAACCAAAATTCAAATCCAAGCCCATATAATCAACACAAGAATCCCGTAAGAAATACTCGTACAAGACCCCGTAGCCATCTTATTCTCAAATTTAAGCTCAAGCCGAGAGTACGTAGTATCCTTTGTGATAATGGACCCAAAATACCACTCATAACCAAAATATCAAAAGTTTATATCCAATATTTTATATGAAAATATACGGACAACAATTTGATTGAGTTTACATTTAAATCCGTCCGTTTGATATGTTAAGTGGCCAAAAACATGGTATATTCACAAGCTTGGTTGGATCAATATTACGTCCAATATGAGTACAAAGTTATCATGCCCAAAACAATTTATAGACTCACACCCGACCATTCTATTCGTTAATACCAATGAGGTTCGATAACATTTCGTGGTACTTTGAACAAGTTCTCATACAATAAATAACCTCAATCAAGTTCCTTATACCAGATTGTCCAAATGACACCAATTAGTAGTAATGTGTCGACCAAGTGTTTATCTTTTTTATGTAACATGGCTCTCAAGTTGTTACAGCCTCTAGATCATTATTTAACCATTAATCCATGATCCAATAAAACACGACAACCATTAGGAGCCCATTTTGTCAACCAAGCAACCTGATCCACTTCATATAGTACACGGCCCATTTAACCTTTCACACCCAACTCAGTTATAACCCTAATCATCCGTGATTATAAAAGTGCACTTATCTTACCCACATAATCTTTCACAAACCCTAATTATACTTAACATATCCACCTCTCACTTGACTACTTCAAACCCTGATCTCTAACACAGTCGCCTTCATCCTCAAACCTCTCCTAATCTAAACGAATCAAAACAAGTCTAAATATTTTCCATACTCAAATCCGAATGAGAAAACATATCATTATCATACAATCAAAATCGTTAAGCCACTCTAAACGAATCCCATCTTGCTCGCCACAGGGATGGCTTGAGCTTTTATCAACACCACAGAGATGGTTTGATGATGGAGAGAGCTTTAGAGTACGAATCAAATCAATCACAGGTAGGTTTATTCGTTCCAGTACTTTGATTAGATAGATAATCATGTTTATGCACGAACCAAGAGAAGGACATAACACAATTGTTATAATCCTAATCTAAAGTTTCAGATATTGTCAACACCCTATTGATCAATGATGGTTTCACATCTTTCGTGGGTAAGACTTCAAGAATTCTTAGATGTATTTTATTTTTCCATTCTTGAACGAAATAAAGAAACGAGTTAACATTGTTGTTAAGCTCTTTCTTTGTCTTCGAATAGTATCAATATCAATCGATCAGTGATGAAGATGGTTAAAAAAAACTCTTGAAAAGATTAAAAAAAAGAACGAACCAATTTGAGATCTTTTGATGTTTTCATTGTCGATTTTGATGGATTGGAGTAGTGGTGATAAAGTTTGAAATAGGTTGAATGATGAAGAGTTAGGATAGATTGAAGTTGGATGTTGTTGGATTTTGATTATGATTATGGGTTGATTGTGATACTCTTCTTCCGTGTCCATTATCTTTTTCCATTGTTATTTTCATTTCAAATATTGGACATATGATTGTTTAGAACCTGAGGTCGATATGAGTCTGTATTTGGTATTTGATATTGTGGTCGTGGTCAATTCTTTCTTCATCTCTTTCTGTCCAAAACAAGTCGCTACCAAATTTTCAAAGCAAGTCGCTACATTTTTTCAGTTAACACAACTCGCTAACTTGTTCAATAACAAGTCGCTACCGTTTTTAAGAGTCAAGTCGCTAATATTATGAGTCAAGTCGCTAGCAGTTTTTTTCACAGCAAGTCCC
>OU343218.1:86160817-86227025 GCA_910596185.1 Chrysanthemum makinoi | reverse complement strand
AACAGAACGTCGCCTACCCTTTATTAAGTACTAGGCTAAGCACCTAGTTCCATTACTATGGAGGAACTACTACCCATCACAACACAACACCTAATCCCAAAGAGATCCACTCCTTATTACAACACCATCAAGGATATCACCATCCTTGGATCTAAACAAATACTATTCTATCTTGTACATCGAAACACACCATATCGAATGTACACCCTAGGCATCTTTCACTAATGCCATTGACACGATCCTTCAGCACCTTTCACTAATGCCTTCAACAACGGATCTTCGGCACTCTTCACTAATGCCTTTGACACATCTATGACACCCGTTATGTTTTGTGGCCCAACATAACAAACCTTGTGTTTTATGGCACAAACACATAAACCATCTAGTCTAGTCATAGATACAAGAATATGATACTAGACAATATCCAAGACAATGTATCTAATGGATATGAAATCCTAAACTAAACATCAAGAACCCAAAGCATGATGTAGTTAGTCTTCTATGAATGAAGATGACAAGTTTCCCAAGCTTGTTGTAGAAGATCTTAATGTGCTTGTATCTTGTGATGGGTGATCACTTTAGTAGGTAAGGAAGCAAGATCTCTAAGCTTGCTTTGTAGGATCACTTCGGGAGTATGCTTACAACAAATGAGAGTTAGAAGCAATATGATCATATGAGATGAGGGTGATTTACATGTTTCCTAAAGATCTAAATATCCTAGAAATGGTGAAGAGAAACTACGTGTGAAGAAATGGTAAGAAGTGGTTTGCTATTTATAGGCAAAAAGACCAAAACCATGTTCTGCCTCAAGGATCCTGATAAGTGTGTAAATACTCATCATTTTTAGTCAAATCTGAACTGCAAAACGTTTAAAAATGCTCAGAAATGCATCAAAACACTGAAAATATTCCAAAAGTGCATTTTATATGTTTCAGATGCAAAATGTTCAAAATCAGATGAAAAACGAGCAAAGTTTGCATAATTGGCAGTTTCAGTCCCCCGACTTTCAGAAAATGGCAAAATCAGTCCCTAGGCATTTATTTTAAAAGAAAAGTCACCAAAGGTCCTTTTGTAATCATAAATTGTCATATTTAGTCCTTTGGTGGAAAATCCAAAAATATTTGGGAAATTACAGTTTTGGTCCCTGAATTTTTAAAATGGTCAAAATTAATCCTTGGAATTTCAAAATTGGCAATTGTGATCCTTGGATTATTTGAGATGGCAAGATAGGCCCTTGGATCATAAATTCAGAAAGTACATGTTTGATCCCTGGAAATTCAGAAGTTACACTTATGGTCCTTATGTTATTATTTCCACAAACCAAACGGATCTTGTTATTATACCAAGCCCAATCCAAAACCTTGGCCCAAATCATTTTACCCGGTCCAAATAACCAACCCGACCAACCCAAAACACCAACGTTTAAAATAATATACCCCGCCCCCCTTTCTCCCTGTCTTCCCCGACAAAAAATGTCTGCAACACCTCCAGCCACCAACACAACACCACCCTACTCCTCTTTGTCTCCCCCCACCTCACCTAACAACCCAATGCATTAAATGCATTCTCTTCCCTGTCCAAGATATCGAAACCAGATTTGGCGCCAAAACCACTTAAATGGCCAAGATTGATTCTAGCAATCCAATGGCTTAGATTATTGCTGGGAACTCTTCAGAGAGGAGAGAGAAGCTCAATGTGGGTATAAAAAGAAGAGGAAGACAGAGAACCAAGGGTAGTTAGTTAATTTATCTAAAATGTATGTCGTTTTTAGCTCATCTTGTCTTAACTAGTTTCCATTTGTATTTTCAAGCTTATTTGTATTAAACAAAGGTGTTTCAGTGTATTGCAATTATTATCAAGTTTCAATTTAAGCTTTTGTTCACAATTCATATTTTATCTCAACTGTTGCAGTTTTCCATATTAAAATCTGTTGTTAAAGCTTCAAAAAGCTTATTTATAAGCTCAAACAAGCTCAAACTAGCTTATCATAGCTTTTTGTGAGTTCACTGTTAAGTTTCAAGCAATTTAGAAATCTGGTCAACTAAAGTCAAACTTGGAGCAAAATTGGTATGGAATGGATCATGGGTGAAGCAGAGCTGGATTTGGGTTGAATCAGAGTTAGGTTAGAGGTTGGATTAGGCTAGTGTTCACTTGTTCACAGGATTCAAGCCATAGTGGCTTTGGACCAATTGTAAGTGCTATTTTCAAGTTTCTTGGGATAATCTGTTTTAGTAGTCTTAAGTAGTTAAAACCTGTTAGTTAATCTGTGTTTAGGTTAAATAAATGTAGTTTGATCATTTGTGCAAGCTTAATCAGTTGTTATCCCATTTTAATTGCATATCAGAAGTTAAAAGGGTGTTTGGATTGCTTGATTTAACTGAGTTTAAAGCTGTCCTGGTATAAGGTTTTTGTAGCAGTAGTTTCTGATAGTACTAATAAGATCATTTCAATCAAGGTTTATACCAATTTTCATCTAAAAGTCAACAATTCATTTAAACTGTCCTTGTTCTCATATCTGTTGAAATCAAGTGTTCAAATTTTGCATAGAGGTGTAAGACTTGATAAACTAGCTTGCTTCATTCATATTTCATCAAGATACATCAACTTCAGTCCTTAAATTGCATTCAAATCTCAAGAAAGTCAAGTTTTCAATCTGTTTCAAAAAGTCAAAACTGTATAAAAAATCAGTTTGTGCAGAACTTGCAGGCACTGCACAGTCGTCATTTCAAATAGTTAGGGTTTGATTCTTGGTCTAGTTGTAGCCTTCTTGGTGGTCTTGAGAACCACTTATCTGGTTTTAGCATTTGCTTGCTAAATAGGCTTGTGCATAAGCTCAAAGTCAGGTCCTAGTTGCCCTGCTCCAAAAGCTCAGCAATAACTGAGTTTTTCTCAGTTTTGTCCAGGCTTGCACAGGGCTTATAACTGCTTCTCAAAGTCTAGTTTTTGGTGTACTTGATCTCAACCAGGTCTAGAATAAGTTCCAATTTGTAGTTTTCAGTTTTAGCTTAATTTGTAACTTGTGCTTGTGCTTAAAGTAGGCACCTAGAAACTGTTTTAAGCTTATTCTCAAATCATCAAATCTGTGCTAGTTTGTAATTCAGAGGTTATAGCTTATTGTTTTTAGTTGCATTTTGGCTTTTATAGCATAGTAGAACTGCTGGTAACATTTGGTAGCTTATTGTGGTTGTTGGCTTATTGAAAGTGCTTATTTCTAAGCACATTCCATAGCAGTTGCATTTTCCTCCACACAATCTACTGTTTTTCCATTTTTCCTAGCTTCCTTATATAATTTTAGAGTTTTCCTGAAATTTTCAGATTTTTCTAAGTTGATTTGCTATTTTTCTTAATTTAAATTAGTTTTTAAGCATTTTTAATTAGCCTTTAATACAATTAATTAAGAAAAGCTTCAAAAAAATAATTTTTCATTTTTCTTAAGTTAAGATAAATATAAAAAGACAAAAAAATATTTTTCTAGATTTTTCTTAGTTAAATTTGTATTTTTAAGTAATTTAATTAGTTTTAAATAGTTTTTAATTCCTAGAAAATCCAAAAATAGTCATAAAAATACAAAAATAGTTTTGAAAATTCTATTTTGATATTTTAGATTTTTCTAAGTCTTAATTTTATTTTTCTAGCTTAATTTCCTATTTTCTTGTATTTTAGGTTATTATTTAATAGTTAAAAATAGTTTTTAATTAATAATAATTAGATAATTAGTTATAAAAATAATTTTCTTTTTCTATAAATTTTCTTTTATCATTAGGATTGTAAAAATGTCATTTTCATATTTTTAGGGTTAATATTGTGTAAGTTTCACGTTTTTATTTGTACGTCGCGTAGTTTTTATTTCAGTTTTGTAAAAACATAAAAACAAAACATCATTTTAATTATAGTGATAGCGTTTATTTAATAGTTTTTATCTTTTAAATTTTCTTTAATTTGCATTTAAGCCGTTGTTATTTGTTGGCTTTTTCTGTAGTTATAATCTTATCAGAATCCCTTTTTCGTTCAAACTTCTCGATCACTTTACGTTTGATAAATCCATTGCATAGCTCGCTGGGACATAACGACCCGGGGAAACACTATACTCCCCAGATCTTCATTGCATTCGTGCTTAAGCAGTTTTAAGCTGATTACGGTCTGCCATTCACAAGTGGCAGGCTTGAGTGATTTAGCTTGACTGTTTGGCACGCATCAAATTTTTGGCGCCGCTGCCGGGGAGCTGTGCTGATTTATCCTCCGTTTAGCAGATTAGTAGTTTGAATACTCACTCTTTGTTCATATCATCCATATCTATCTATATATATATCCATATTTTCTTATAAAAAATCCAAAAACCCAAAAACATCCAAAAACGTATAAAACACAAAAATATTTTCCTTTTGTTTCTATATATGTATCAAATATAAAAATACAAAAAGATTTGTCGTTTTCTTTAATAATAACAACTTAAAAGATTACCACCGCAAACCAAGGCAGTGCACTACCTAACTGGGGGTGCGACCATAATAAGTTCCCGAACTAAAGATTTAAAACTTGCCTTTGTGTCCTTGTGATTGGTGTACCTTTTTCAAAGAAGCCATTCATATTGTGATTATTGGTTAAGTTCACTGTTGTTTTGCCTCGATTTTGTGTTAATTGATTTTGTTGTGATATATACTTGTCAGAACCAGAAAACCCATAAAGATTCTTCTCACCCCATTTTTATAAAACGTCTTCATAATTCCCATTTCTCTCCTTAACTCTGAGTTTTCTTAGAGTTAACTCTAGTGTATGCGCACTCGCTCTTCTAGATCTGTGAGCCCATTTCGTGAGCTTGTCAAGATTCCAAGAAGGCGTGTCCGTAGACTTTCTGCTCCATCAGTCGGATCTGAGATCCGGACTGCTCACACTACTTCCGTTACCATGGCGGGAGAACGCCCTATGTGTGAGCTTCTCCAGGCACCCATCGACGGGTATGGAGATGCTATTGTTGTACCAACCATCGTGGCTGAAAATTTTGAACTCAAAACCGGGTTACTGAATCTTGTAACCTCAAATCAGTTCTATGGTTTTGAGCGGGATGATCCTCATGCTCATATTCGATGGTTTAACAAGATTGCATCTACCATCAAATACAAGAATGTCCCTACTGATGTTGTTAAGCTTCTTCTGTTCCCATTTTCTCTTGAGGGACAAGCCCGGATTTGGCTTAAAAACACCCCCTCAGTCTATTGAGACATGGGAAGATCTGGTGAAGAAATTTGTGAATGAATTCTATCCACCTTCCAAAACCACGAGTCTTAAAAATGAAATCATCAAATTCACTCAAAAGTTTGATGAATCCTTCAGTGAATCGTGGGATCGTTTTAAGGAATTGCTTCGCAAATGTCCTCACCACGGTTTCTCCGAGTTGATGCAACTCGATACTTTCTACAATGGAGTGAGTCAATCTGATCAAGATTCTCTCAATTCCTCCGCAGGAGGAAATTTCTTGAGCAAAACTGTCAAAGAAGCTTTAGCGATCATTGAAAACAAGTCTAAAGTCCGCACTGCACGAAGCAAGCCGGTTGTTTCCCAAGTCAGTGTTGGTCCTTCTTCTTCTTCATCGCCCGTGAGTCAATCTAGCACCGATGCTAAGATTGATAAACTCACGGAAGCTATTCAAGCTTTGGTTCTCTCCAACCAAAAGAAAGTCTCTTTTCCACAAACTTCACCTCCTGCTGAAGTTAAGAAAGTGGAAGTCTGTGTTACTTGTGGTGGCCCCCATGCTTACTACAATTGTATGGCCACCGACGGTAACCCTTTTGAAGCCAATGCTGTGGGCGGGTTTTCTAATCAAGGAGGCAACCAATATCGTGCTCCTATAGACCCGAACCACCGTCCTAACCACTACCCTGGACCTCCCGGTTTCAATCAAAACCGTAATCAAAATCAAAATAGACCAAACCAAGGTTTTCAAAACCAAGGTAATTTCAGTCCAAACAACGGTTTTCAAAATCAGAATCAAAATTTCCAACACCAAGGAAATTTCAATAGAAACCCAGGTCAGGGAAATTTCAACCAAGGGTATTTTCATGGCAATAATCAAGGAAATTTTCAAAATCAAGGCCCTAATCCTAACAATAGAGGCCAGAATTTTCCTGTGCAAACTCAAGCATTTGTTCCAACTGGACCATCATCTGATGAGTTGTTGAAACAATTCATGAAATCCCAAGAAGAAATGAATCGGTTGTTGGTTAGCCAGATTGCTGACATTAAGAAGTCTTTAAATGATCGACCCTCGGGCT
Source organism: Chrysanthemum makinoi (assembly GCA_910596185.1). Taxonomy (NCBI): domain Eukaryota; kingdom Viridiplantae; phylum Streptophyta; class Magnoliopsida; order Asterales; family Asteraceae; genus Chrysanthemum; species Chrysanthemum makinoi. The sequence goes on along the minus strand of OU343218.1, from coordinate 86,220,756 downwards.
CAGGTACTTTACCTAGCAACACGATCGCTAATCCGAGGGGCGATGCAAAGGCGATCACAACCAGTGGTGCTTCATATGATAGACCCGCTATTCCTACTACCTCTTCTTCTTCTCTCCCGAAGGTAGTGGAAAGCGAACCTGAGGCGACAAAGGACAAGGAACTTCCTACTAATAACGGAAGTACCAGCAATGTCCATCCTCAGGTTGTCCCGAAACCCAATACCAAACCTGGAGTTGTTTTTGAACCTCCAGTTGGTAACCCTAAATCCAAAACTTCTATTCCTTACCCCTCACGTTTACATGAGCAAAAGCTCCGCGAGAAAGCTAGTCATCAAATGGAAAAATTCTTTCAAATTTTCCAAGAGCTTCATTTTGACATAAGCTTCGCGGATGTCATCATGTTGATGCCCAAGTTTGCATCTACTCTTAAGCACATGTTGAGCAACAAGGAAAAGCTGTTTGAAATGGCTAAGACTCCTTTGAATGAGAACTGCTCAGCAGTCTTGTTAAAGAAGCTTCCCGAGAAGCTGGGAGATCCCAGAAAATTTCTTCTTCCTTGTGTTTTTCCGGGGATGATTGAATGCTTTGCTCTTGCCGATCTTGGTGCAAGCATCAATCTGATGCCGTATTCAGTGTGGAAGAAACTTTCTCTTCCGGAACTTATTCCTACCTGCATGACTCTTGAGCTTGCAGATCGTTCTATCTCACGTCCTCTTGGCATCGCCGAGGATGTATTCGTGAAAGTAGGAAAGTTCCATTTTCCAGCTGACTTTGTGGTTGTTGATTTTGATGCTGATCCTCGGGTTCCCCTCATTGTTGGAAGAGGATTCCTGAGAACGGGCCGTGCTCTTATTGATGTATTTGAGCAAGAAATCACTTTACGTGTGGGTAATGAAGCTGTTACCTTTAACCTCGATCAAACTTCGAGGTACTCCTCAAATTATGATACTGAATCAGTTAATCGAGTCGATTTAATTGATATTGCTTCAGAGGAGTACTCTCAAGAGTTTCTTGGTTATCTTCATAATTCTGTGGGTGGGGATTCCACCACATCTTCTCAACCTATCATTGCCGACTCTTCCCCCTCTCTCACTCCGTTTGAGGGAGGTGACTTCCTTCTGGAAGAGATCGATGAATTTCTTGCTACTGATGAATCAATTCCGCCTGGAATTGATGGTGTTTATGATTCGGAGGGGGATATTCTTTATCTTGAGCAATTGCTTAATGAAGATCCATTACCTTCACTCCCTCCGAAAGAAATCACGATTGAGGAAATCAAATCAGTACAAACTTCTACTGATGAATTTCCCGAGGTTGAACTTAAGGACCTACCTCCTCATCTCGAGTATGCATTCTTGGAGGGTGATGATAAATTACCCGTCATAATTGCTAAAGACTTGACTGAGGAGGAGAAAACTGCTCTCATAAAGGTCTTGAAGTCACACAAGCAAGCAATTGCTTGGGAACTCTCCGACATTAAGGGTATCAACCCTGAGTTTTGTACTCACAAAATCTTAATGGAGGATGACTTCAAACCAGCAGTCCAACATCAGAGGAGGGTGAATCCTAAGATTCATGAGGTTATCAAACAAGAGGTTCTCAAACTTCTTGATGCCGGTTTGATTTACCCGATCTCTGATAGTCCTTGGGTTAGCCCAATTCATTGCGTTCCAAAAAAGGGTGGCATTACTGTTGTCACGAATGAAGAAAACGAGTTAATTCCGACTCGATTGGTTACGGGATGGCGTGTGTGTATTGACTATCGCAAGTTAAACGAAGCCACCCGTAAAGACCATTTTCCTCTACCCTTCATGGACCAGATGCTTGAGAGATTAGCAGGGAACGAATACTATTGTTTCCTTGATGGTTTCTCGGGTTACTTTCAGATCCCCATTGATCCGCTGGATCAAGAAAAGACCACATTCACCTGCCCATACGGGACATTTGCCTACAGACGTATGCCTTTTGGCTTATGTAATGCTCCTGGCACGTTCCAACGATGTATGATGGCAATTTTCCACGACATGATCGGGGAAACTATGGAGGTGTTTATGGATGACTTCTCGGTCATTGGGGACTCGTTTCATACATGTCTCTCCCACTTAGACAAAATGCTAAAACGGTGTGAAGACACCAATCTATGTCTAAATTGGGAGAAGAGCCACTTTATGGTCAAAGAAGGCATAGTCCTTGGCCATAAGATTTCCAAGAATGGGATTGAGGTAGATAGAGCAAAAGTTGATGTTATTGCTAAACTACCTCATCCTACTACCGTCAAAGGTATTAGGAGTTTTCTAGGTCATGCCGGGTTTTATCGTAGATTCATTCAAGATTTCTCTAAAATCGCTCGGCCTATGACCCATCTTCTCGAAAAAGATGCTCCTTTTATCTTCTCTCCTGAGTGCATCGAAGCTTTTGAAACACTTACGAAAAAGCTTACAGAAGCACCCATTCTAGTTGCCCCCGACTGGGATTTACCCTTCGAGCTCATGTGCGATGCAAGTGATTTTGCTATCGGTGCAGTCTTGGGGCAACGCAAAACCAAGCATTTTCAGCCAATCCACTACGCAAGCAAAACTATGACTGAAGCTCAAACCCATTACACCACTACAGAAAAAGAATTATTAGCTGTGGTGTATGCGTTTGAAAAGTTTCGGCCATACCTTATCTTGACCAAATGCGTAGTGTATACGGATCACTCGGCTCTCAAATATCTCTTTGCAAAACAAGATGCAAAGCCGAGATTGCTCCGTTGGGTTCTCCTCCTACAAGAATTTGATATCATTATTCGTGATTAAAAAGGAGCTGAGAACCTGGATGCTGATCATCTGTCCCGATTAGAGAACCCTCACCAAAATGTGTTCGAGAAAAAGGAAATTAATGAAACATTTCCTCTCGAAACACTCAATATGGTTTCTTTTCGTGGAGACTCTTCTACCCCATGGTTTGCTGACTTTGCAAATTACCATGCGGGTAACTTTGTGGTGAAAGGGATGTCGTCCCAACAGAAAAATAAATTCTTTAAAGATGTGAAACATTATTTCTGGGACGACCCCTACTTGTTTAAAATTTGTGCGGATCAAGTCATCCGGCGATGTGTGTATGGTCAGGAAGCTATTGACATTCTCAAGGCTTGCCATTCTGGACCTACTGGGGGACATCATAGCCCCAACTACACCGCCAAGAAGGTGTTTGATTCCGGATTCTATTGGCCCACAATCTATAAGGATGCCCATGAATTCGTCAAAACCTGTGACGCTTGTCAGCGTCACGGGAATATCTCACAAAGGAATGAAATGCCGCAAAACGCCATTCAAGTGTGTGAGATTTTTGACATATGGGGCATTGACTTTATGGGGCCATTTCCTTCTTCCCGTGGTAACAAATACATACTCGTGGCCGTTGACTACTTGTCAAAATGGGTTGAAGCTAAAGCTTTACCCACCAACGATGCCCGAGTTGTTGTGAAATTCTTGAAATCTCTATTTGCTAGGTTTGGAACTCCACGAGCCATAATCAGTGATCGTGGTACGCATTTCTGCAATGACCAATTTGACAGAGTCATGCAAAAGTATGGTGTAACTCACCGTCTCTCTACTGCGTACCACCCCCAAACAAGTGGGCAAGTGGAAGTTTCTAACCGGGGGATAAAAAGAATTCTGGAGAGGACGGTTGGTGAAAACCGTGCCTCTTGGTCGGATAAGTTAGATGACGCACTATGGGCCTTCCGTACAGCTTACAAAACACCCATCGGGTGCACTCCATACAAGCTTGTATACGGGAAGGCATGTCATCTACCAGTTGAGCTCGAGCACAAGGCATACTGGGCCTTGAAGCATGCTAACTTTGATATTCAGACAGCTGGTGATCATCGGAAAGTTCAAATGAATGAATTAAATGAACTCCGTGATCAAGCTTACGAGAACTCTTTGATCTACAAACAAAAGACAAAGAAGATTCATGACTCAAAAATCAAGAACCGCGTTTTCAACGTTGGTGATCGAGTCCTTCTTTTCAATTCAAGATTGAAGATTTTCTCGGGAAAATTAAAATCCCGCTGGTCTGGACCATTTACCATTGCTAAGGTTTATCCTTATGGTACCATTGAGTTATCTCAACCCGATGGTCCTAATTTTAAAGTGAATGGTCATCGAGTGAAGCATTACTTTGGAGAGGACATCCCATCCATGGTTGTCCCGGACTTACAAACTTTCCCCATGAACCAATGAATGCGGGGATCGAGTCAAGCTAGCGACTCGGTAATCAAAAACAGTAGCATGCCATATGGGTTTTCACCCATATTTCTGACTTCTTTCTATCTTTCTACCACCCTAGTGTGGGGGGTTGCCCACATGTTGTGTATATAAGTCTTCTCAAAAAAAAAAAAATCTTCTTTCTAAATAATGGCCGTAGTATTTCCCTTTCACGTTCTTTGTTTCGGCATAACCGCCGGTACTTTGAATATTGAGGGCAATATTCATTTCTAAGTGTGGGGGGGGAATTCTCACGAATTTTATCATGTAATTATACCGCCTAATTCCCCCGTTTTTGGCCAAAATTTTTTTTGGAGTAAGTGTTTTACACTTTCTCATTTGGTTATCAGTCCGCCTTGTCTAATAAACAAAAGGATTGGCTAATCCAGGAGCAAACGGCTCTTGGTAAAGATATCTCAAATCCGTTGACGGCTTGCAATTTGCCCAAAATTGTATGGTATTCAGCTCACCATATCCTAAAAAGTGAAGAGTTGGCTAGCCCGCAAGATTATGGCTTGTGGTAAAGGCAGTGGAAAAACCATAATTGGTAATCAGCTCACCAAAGATAATATTGATAATTTATCTAAGAGTTGGCTAGTCCAGAGCAAACGGCTTCTGGTAAAGACAAATCAAATCCGTTGGAAGCTGGTGGTTTGCTCAAAATCACATGGTTATCGGTGTACCATGGTTCTTACTTGAACTGAAACATTTGGCTACTCCAGAAGTAATGGCTTTTGGTAAAGAGATGAAATCCATTAGTTTTTCTCAAAAGATTGCTAGGGACTAGCAATAGTTTAGTGTGGGGGATTGATGAGTGTGTAAATACTCATCATTTTTAGTCAAATCTGAACTGCAAAACGTTTAAAAATGCTCAGAAATGCATCAAAACACTGAAAATATTCCAAAAGTGCATTTTATATGTTTCAGATGCAAAATGTTCAAAATCAGATGAAAAACGAGCAAAGTTTGCATAATTGGCAGTTTCAGTCCCCCGACTTTCAGAAAATGGCAAAATCAGTCCCTAGGCATTTATTTTAAAAGAAAAGTCACCAAAGGTCCTTTTGTAATCATAAATTGTCATATTTAGTCCTTTGGTGGAAAATCCAAAAATATTTGGGAAATTACAGTTTTGGTCCCTGAATTTTTAAAATGGTCAAAATTAATCCTTGGAATTTCAAAATTGGCAATTGTGATCCTTGGATTATTTGAGATGGCAAGATAGGCCCTTGGATCATAAATTCAGAAAGTACATGTTTGGTCCCTGGAAATTCAGAAGTTACACTTATGGTCCTTATGTTATTATTTCCACTAACCAAACGGATCTTGTTATTATACCAAGCCCAATCCAAAACCTTGGCCCAAATCATTTTACCCGGTCCAAATAACCAACCCGACCAACCCAAAACACCAACGTTTAAAATAATATACCCCCCCTTTCTCCCTGTCTTCCCCGACAAAAATGTCTGCAACACCTCCAGCCACCAACACAACACCACCCTACTCCTCTTTGTCTCCCCCCACCTCACCTAACAACCCAATGCATTAAATGCATTCTCTTCCCTGTCCAAGATATCGAAACCAGATTTGGCGCCAAAACCACTTAAATGGCCAAGATTGATTCTAGCAATCCAATGGCTTAGATTATTGCTGGGAACTCTTCAGAGAGGAGAGAGAAGCTCAATGTGGGTATAAAAAGAAGAGGAAGACAGAGAACCGAGAGTAGTTAGTTAATTTATCTAAAATGTATGTCGTTTTTTAGCTCATCTTGTCTTAACTAGTTTCCATTTGTATTTTCAAGCTTATTTGTATTAAACAAAGGTGTTTCAGTGTATTGCAATTATTATCAAGTTTCAATTTAAGCTTTTGTTCACAATTCATATTTTATCTCAACTGTTGCAATTTTCCATATTAAAATCTGTTGTTAAAGCTTCAAAAAGCTTATTTATAAGCTCAAACAAGCTCAAACTAGCTTATCATAGCTTTTTGTGAGTTCACTGTTAAGTTTCAAGCAATTTAGAAATCTGGTCAACTAAAGTCAAACTTGGAGCAAAATTGGTATGGAATGGATCATGGGTGAAGCAGAGCTGGATTTGGGTTGAATCAGAGTTAGGTTAGAGGTTGGATTAGGCTAGTGTTCACTTGTTCACAGGATTCAAGCCATAGTGGCTTTGGACCAATTGTAAGTGCTATTTTCAAGTTTCTTGGGATAATCTGTTTTAGTAGTCTTAAGTAGTTAAAACCTGTTAGTTAATCTGTGTTTAGGTTAAGTAAATGTAATTTGATCATTTGTGCAAGCTTAATCAGTTGTTATCCCATTTTAATTGCATATCAGAAGTTAAAGGGGTGTTTGGATTGCTTGATTTAACTGAGTTTAAAGCTGTCCTGGTATAAGGTTTTTGTAGCAGTAGTTTCTGATAGTACTAATAAGATCATTTCAATCAAGGTTTATACCAATTTTCATCTAAAAGTCAACAATTCATTTAAACTGTCCTTGTTCTCATATCTGTTGAAATCAAGTGTTCAAATTTTGCATAGAGGTGTAAGACTTGATAAACTAGCTTGCTTCATTCATATTTCATCAAGATACATCAACTTCAGTCCTTAAATTGCATTCAAATCTCAAGAAAGTCAAGTTTTCAATCTGTTTCAAAAAGTCAAAACTGTATAAAAAATCAGTTTGTGCAGAACTTGCAGGCACTGCACAGTGGTCATTTCAAATAGTTAGGGTTTGATTCTTGGTCTAGTTGTAGCCTTCTTGGTGGTCTTGAGAACCACTTATCTGGTTTTAGCATTTGCTTGCTAAATAGGCTTGTGCATAAGCTCAAAGTCAGGTCCTAGTTGCCCTGCTCCAAAAGCTCAGCAATAACTGAGTTTTTCTCAGTTTTGTCCAGGCTTGCACAGGGCTTATAACTGCTTCTCAAAGTCTAGTTTTTGGTGTACTTGATCTCAACCAGGTCTAGAATAAGTTCCAATTTGTAGTTTTCAGTTTTAGCTTAATTTGTAACTTGTGCTTGTGCTTAAAGTAGGCACCTAGAAACTGTTTTAAGCTTATTCTCAAATCATCAAATATGTGCTAGTTTGTAATTCAGAGGTTATAGCTTATTGTTTTTAGTTGCATTTTGGCTTTTATAGCATAGTAGAACTGCTGGTAACATTTGGTAGCTTATTGTGGTTGTTGGCTTATTGAAAGTGCTTATTTCTAAGCACATTCCATAGCAGTTGCATTTTCCTCCACACAATCTACTGTTTTTCCATTTTTCCTAGCTTCCTTATATAATTTTAGAGTTTTCCTGAAATTTTCAGATTTTTCTAAGTTGATTTGCTATTTTTCTTAATTTAAATTAATTTTTAAGCATTTTTAATTAGCCTTTAATACAACTAATTAAGAAAAGCTTCAAAAAAATAATTTTTCATTTTTCTTAAGTTAAGATAAATATAAAAAGACAAAAAAATATTTTTCTAGATTTTTCTTAGTTAAATTTGTATTTTTAAGTAATTTAATTAGTTTTAAATAGTTTTTAATTCCTAGAAAATCCAAAAATAGTCAGAAAAATACAAAAATAGTTTTGAAAATTCTATTTTGATATTTTAGATTTTTCTAAGTCTTAATTTTATTTTTCTAGCTTAATTTCCTATTTTCTTGTATTTTAGGTTATTATTTAATAGTTAAAAATAGTTTTTAATTAATAATAATTAGATAATTAGTTATAAAAACAATTTTATTTTTCTATAAATTTTCTTTTATCATTAGGATTGTAAAAATGTCATTTTCATATTTTTAGGGTTAATATTGTGTAAGTTTCACGTTTTTATTTGTACGTCGCGTAGTTTTTAATTTCAGTTTTGTAAAAACATAAAAACAAAACATCATTTTAATTATAGTGATAGCGTTTATTTAATAGTTTTTATCTTTTAAATTTTCTTTAATTTGCATTTAAGCCGTTGTTATTTGTTGGCTTTTTCTGTAGTTATAATCTTATCAGAATCCCTTTTTCGTTCAAACTTCTCGATCACTTTACGTTTGATAAATCCATTGCATAGCTCGCTGGGACATAACGACCTAGGGAAACACTATACTCCCCAGATCTTCATTGCATTCGTGCTTAAGCAGTTTTAAGCTGATTACGGTCTGCCATTCACAAGTGGCAGGCTTGAGTGATTTAGCTTGACTGTTTGGCACGCATCAGATCCCTTCTGGAGGGATCCGGCCCTTGTAATTCCAGGGATCCGTGGGCACTTTGAGGGATCCGTAGGACGCTCCCTTTTGCCCATGGTTTTTGGGTCATGGGTAATGGGTTATGGGTATTCCTTTAGATACAATGTATCTAATGAGTGCAATGTATCTAGTCTTATGGGTATGGGTCAATACCATGGGTCATGGATATTATCCATATATGACTTATGCATGATGTCATGCAATGGGTATGGGTCATGGACTTTGGGTTTTACCCAACTATATTCAATGTATTTGGTCAATGGGTCAAATACTTAAGTTTCTACCCATTTATATTACTCATTATAATACATACTAGTTATGTATATATTTACCCAATATGTAAACACTAGTTGTTATACATAAACTATTTAACTAAACATGTTTATTGGTTTGTTGGGGGTTTGATCATAATGCAACATAACAAACATGTACGAACCTGTGTTGTAGCATACAAGGACTTGAGTCGTAAATCGAGAGGTGTTGAGAGTATGTTGTGACAAGATCTAACTACAAGTAACTTATACATTTTACGTTATGTATTACAAGTTACATGTTTGTCATCAACAAAACAAATGAGAATGTATAGATTAAATATCGTAATATTTGCACTAACAAAGCTAAATACCGAGTCCGTAACACGGTGGACCAAACCAACACGACTATTACACAACAAATATGTGAAATATCAAGTACAAGATCTTTGCTACAGAAATCTTGCGGAAGAACAAATCAATCAAGGACCCCTTGCTTGGATGATTTGTAGAATGCTCGTGATCTCGCCTTAGAGAAGGACCTATATGAGAATCACAATAGAAAAAAAAGAATAACAACTCTCTAGATCAAGTGATCTATATGTTAGAAGAGAATGAGAGTGTTTGAGAGATTTAGTAAGAAGAGGGGTGAGTTAGAATGGAGAAATGGCTTTATAGGCAAATTATGCCTCTGTTCCACGGATCCCACGGATCCCTCCCACAAGGGATCCGTCTAGTGTAATCCTACGGATCCGTGGGACGCTCCTCTTTGCCCATGGGTTTTTTGGTTATGGGTCATGGGTTATGGGTTGGTCCATGGTTTTTCCTTAGATTCAATGTATCTAAGTATACATTGTATCTAGCCAACTTGGGTATGGGTTATGATCCATGGGTTATGGTCCATGGGTTGTGGTTTTTACCCATCCTAATAAACTATTACAACAAATGATTAATTACAACATTTTTGTATTAAATGGCTAGATTTAAATGCTTTACAAAAATAACATGTATCCTTATAATTTTACTTATGATAACATTATCTTTTGTTATCAACAAAACACAAAGAGATCGCAAAATATTAATAAACGTTTTTACGGTTTATTTGTATTAACAATATGTATTACCAAATCATAAAATCACTTATACTTGTTTTAGTGTTTTATGTGAAAACGTAAGTGTGTTAGAAAACTATTGACTCAAACTATTTACTTATTTTATTTGTTTTGTTAAAATGATTTTACGTTTGTTATTGACAAAACATTAGAAGATCGCAAAATATAAATAAACGTTTTTACGGCTTATTTGTATTAACAAATTCGATTTCTATATATAATTTTACATATGCGACGGCGTCACCTTATAGTTGGGATGCCGTCAGATCGCCGTCATTAGGGTTTCGTCTTGGCCAAGTCATCATTGGGACGGCGTCACGTTGTGGTTGTGACGCCGTCAATCTTCAGCAGTGACGTCGTCTGAATCTGGATCTAGGCCGTCTGAGATGAAAAGTCTTCGTGACGCCCTTACTATTCAAAGCCTGACGTCGTCAAGTGCAAATTAGCAAAACCGCTATTGAGTCGTCCCAAATTCAGGGACGGAGTCGCCCTCTGTTTGAGACGAAATTTACAGTATAGCATAAGATATTAATCCATCTATCTACCTATTATATAAGCAACAACCACTAAATTACTATTGGGCCTTTAGAAAATGACACCTGGACTTTTCATACTCAACTCTCCCATGCATTCAGAAGTTGACAAGTAAGCCATTGCAAAATTACACCTCATCAGCTCAAAGAAAATATTAAAAAAGAAAAAATAAATAAGGGACGAGCACATATATCAAAATTCAAACCAAATTTTTTCATACTCAACTCTCCCATCCCCTATATTAATATAGTTCAACAACTCTTCCAAACCCAAAAACTTCTTACCATATCATTCTCTTCTTTCTTCTCTTTATCATTTTTGACTAAAACATCTTGTTTATGCTTGTTGAATTGTTGTTTTGCAGCTTTCATGATTAGTAAGTCTTTCACTTCTCTTTAAACCTAACAGTGTCTTTTGTAAAATCTCGTTATTACGTTTGAATGTCATACATGTATTTAGTTTTACATCTATGTGATACTCGCATGGTGTTTTTAATCCATTTTTATAGATTATAGTTGTTTGCAAGAAGTGATAGAGGAGGTGGTAGAGGAAAGTGGTAGATCGAGGAGGTGGTCACGGAAAGTTCAAAGAAGTGACGAAAGGATGAATTCTACTTTTGTTAGAATTCATGATAGTTTAATCCTTAGCGTAAGTTTTTTCATTATAGCGTAAATATAATTTATCATTTTTCTTATATAATTTTCTAACATAATGAGTAATGCTATTTTTTCATCCAAAAAATAAAATGATACAAGACTCTGGAGCTTTGTTAGCCAACAACAATCAACTATCAAGAATAGCAAGCACCACAAATTTTTAGAATGACATTCTTTTTTTGATCATGAAGCCATGAAAGAAGCAGCTGGTGATACGCCCCGAGCTTTATGTTATGTTATACTAGCTAAAAGACCCGTGAAATTCACGGGTATTTTAAAGAAACGTTGAAAAAATTAGTGAATGACATTGGATAAGTAAACGTAAAGGATAAAGTTGGTAATAATGAAACATAAGTCATGAAACACATTAGTTGAGTAATCGAAAAAGATAAGTTGGTAATAATAAAACAAAAGTTATATGAAACACACTATCACCGAATCAAACATAACCATCTTCAATCTCTTTTTTTTTCCTCTAAAGCGAGATACAACCACATGCAAGTTTGATAAGAAATTATGTAGCACATATTTGTAGACCGCATTGTTTGTGCAATTCGTGAGGTTTCCGTCTTCGTCTCAAATCTTTAATCCTTTTTTACTCCAAATGCGAGAATCGGCTACATAAAAAGGTCATCATGAACTTGATTTTCATTGGTTGTTCCGTGTTCCCCGTATACCTATCCCGCGCCATCCTAAAAGTTCTACCAAATTGTTACACCCATCCAAGTATACATTTGAATAAATTTTCAGAGACCTTTGACCTATTGGACCAGTTTTATAATCCTCTAATCTCTCTTTATCAAAATTACCCATTTGACCCATTGGATCTGCAAGTACAGACGAACAATATATTGGAACTCAAAATATTAATAGTATATAATTTCTAGCCTTAATATATAAACCTTGATAAATTATCAATAACAAACCTAAAATCCAAAATATTGTGCAAAAAGTCTAGAACATCATCAACACTCCTACTACAGTATGGACCTAAGCATATATTCATCGCATCTTCAATAATAACAATGGATAATAAACATAGTAAGAAGGACAATAAAGTAAAAGAACACGAATGGCAATTCATGAGACTACACAAAAATGGGATTTAAACTTCAAATATTACTTTAGTTGCCCTGAGAATGCCAAAATTGCTTGGAAATCTCACGCTCTCATCTGGGCAAATAAATATGTATAAAATGCTACTTCTAAATACAGAATGAGTGAAATGCGTAGCAAGTCAAATGGGTATAATTTAACTTTTAATAAGCATTTTTGGAGTTTTATGTATTTGAATGTAAGTTGCAATTCCCATGACTCTACCTGGTTAGCACGTTTTATTTTTTAGCTAGTTCTTTTAACTTAACCTATATGACCTATTAGAGATAAACAAAACAAAGCAACCTATTTATAGATAGGTGAGTTTAAATTGTCATCTTTAGCTACTTTCATAAATTGTACTTAAAATGTGTAGGCAACATCATAGATCGGGGAAAGACATTCGCGTGTGCATTATTTAGGTAATAACCGAATACACCGAAAATCGAACCGAACTTATAACCAAACTAAATTTGTCAAAACCGAACTGAACCGAACTAAAAATTCGGTTTTCAGTTTAGATATGACCAAGCCTCATGACTGGAATATCCAGATCTAGGCACTTGCACAGAAGTGTCAAGAAAATTATATACCAAGTCATCACTCAGATCTAAAAACTATTCATCTGTACGGACCACAAATCCCTAATGGAAACATGATTAATCCATGTTTTCTTAAGTCTGAAAGTTGCGAAAGTTACACCCAATCAGGGTAGGAGCTATTTTAAAGTTCTCAGTAAGCCTAAACTCATCAACTAAAAGTTGCTATAGACCATGTGAATATCAAGTAGCTACAAAAGTCAAAAAACTAAACAAATATGAATATAAATGAAGATCTAATTTCAAGTTAATAGAAGGATAACCTGGTCAGGAGCCTTATTTTATGGAACATGAATATTTTCCTTTGGTGTTCAATGTCATCATTGTTACCAAACTTACACAAGACGGTCCACGTTGTCTCAAGGCGACCTTTTTCGATAAAAAGAGCATTCAGAAAAAGAAATCCTGTCAGGGTAAGCCCATGCTCAATGACCCCTTCGGGCACCTTCTCTTGCATAACTCGCTCTATACCCTCTATTTCATGGGGTTATAGAGGATCATTAAAACACTCAACCAGAGAATCATAAAATTAGCTCTTTATGCCTACACATAAAAAAGCCAATGGAGTAAAATTTTATGCAATAAGTGCAATCATGAAGTAGGGTCGTTCTTACAACCATGTAAGAATAACATACCTTTAAAAGAGCTTGGAACAGGTCCTCAATCATTGAATATCTTTTCAGTTAAAAAAAACTAATGGACCTGGTGACTAACTTTTTTGTAAAAATAACATACCTTTGAATGAACCTGGTGACTAACTTTTTCTATAAAATAGTGCAACTGGAAAATCACTACATAAATGCCTATTGGTTGAGATCAATTTTATGCCCGTACTTTTTGAGCTTCAAACCATTTAACTCTCCCTAAGTTAGTTGAATTTTATTTCGCGTTTGCTAAGTTACTTTACTCGGCGACTTGTTAGAAGATACACCTTCTCGTCCATCACAAATATCACCACCTTAATAACATAATAGTATTACACACTTTGATGCCATGATCACATAAATTCAACTTGGCAAAATTTAAAAATCAACTGAACATGTTCTAGCAAACTCAATAAAAACAATTTGTGAAAGGGGCGTTTCATCAAACACTTGGCGTGTTCTAAAAATCTATCTGAATTGATTATCATATACACAGCAATTAGATGGATTGTTGAGAGTTGATCTAAATAAAAAGATTTAAGGGATTAAGATTTCCATACCTTCAACTTGATGAAGAGATGGAGTAGTGATTATGAATCGGCGAAAATTTCGAACGATAATGTTGTTTTGATTTGAAATTATGGTATGATGTTTTGAATTGGTGACTTCGTGTGATGTCAATGAGACATTGAAGGGCGAATTGTAACTGACTGGGAAGGAGCGTACAGAAGAAGTCTGATTCGAGTAGTAGTACTTTACAAAAATATCAATGTGCTAAGCTTCAAGACACATCATCCTATTAATTACGGGCTGTTGTAAAGGGTTGTACAAAAACTCTGTTTTATTAAATAGTATAGATATAGATTTATTTAGGATATGTCTTTTTGTCGTATTAGGAAAGTGTCATTGTTAAGATATGTCTTTATGTTTGGCTTGTTTTACAATCTAGGGTTATTTGGTTATATATACTGAATCATTGTTATGAATGAATCAATCAAAGTTTGAGATAAACAAATCTCTAGTTCTTCTCTCTATATTCTTAAGGAGCTCACACACGCTAAAAGTGGTGCCTTATCCCGATACAACCCCTAACCGGGTCGTATCAATTGGTGCTTTCATTGAGAGCTCTCGTTGAGAGGCCTTACGATTAGGGTTCCAATTAAAAAAAAAAACTATTCATCGGGTAATATTCATGAAAATACTGTTCATCACGGGGTACTATTCATAAATTTTTATTTATTTATTTATTATTATTATTATTATTTTTTGAGTTGTTAATCGCTTGAGTTCTATTCATGGCATTAGGAGGCGACGATCATGACGCGGAATACGCACTCTCTAAGCTCTTGCAAATGGGTACGGTGACCGAATATGAGAGTGAGTTTCTTTGTACTTTCAAATCGAGTAACATGGATCTCTGAATCTTTACTTACATCGTTTTATATCTCCGACGTTACAAATAGAATTGTTGAGGGAAAGACCACAACTTTGGGAGAAACCTTTTCCTTAGCCCATATAGTCGAGGCTCGTTTTGAGGCAATTGAAGAGAAGGAGAAAGAGCATTTAATTGAAAAGAAATCATATATCATTCCATCGTTACAAAGTGAATTCGCTTCACATGAGATTAAAAGGTCGTTAGATGCTGATGAATATATTGGTGTTGATGAGGTTAGAAGCACGATAGACGTTTTTGATATTGGTGAGAGTTTGGTTGTTATTCTAAAGTGGGTACATACCAGCACATCAAGGACTTTGCTATTATTGATAACTTTTGAAAACATGGGAATGGAGGCTAAAATTCAAAGAAGAACATGGGATCCTGGAATTAAGATTTATTTTAAACAACACCTTGAGGGCAAGGTGATTTTAAAGGAGTGGGGAGTGATACACCCGTGGTTGATGAGGGACGGCTATCCCGGCATGGCGTGTTGGATAACTATCGTAGTTTATTTATTGTGTTTATTAGGATAAGTGTTGGAGTCATTGTTTAGGATATGTTTTGAGTCATGTTAGGATAAGTCTTATGTTTGTGACAGTTATCTCATAAGTAGTATTTAAAGTGTCATAATATTATTAATTAATCAATCAAGTTTAAGATCAATAATTCCATAATTCAATGGAGGTGGCGTTTTAGTGCAATTTGTAATTTCATTTGAAGGCTCATATTATTAACAATGGCTCCAAGACAAAGACCAAAGACTACAATGCAACAAGAAAGGTACAAAAACAACAAGAGAGCCACGAAATAAGAATAAACATCAGTCACTAACTAGCACTTCGAGTGGTTTTGAAATCCACTTATCCTGATTGGTAGTGGACAGTGGTTTTATTGTAATAAATATAAAATCTTGATCGATAATGGTTTTTTATGTTGTTATTGACCGTAAAGTATGACATACATTATTTTCATATTAGGCTTTTGGCAGATCTCATGATCAATTCAAGAGTCAATTAAGAATTAGATATATATACATGCTACTTTTTTTTAATGCTTTTATTCGATTGAGCTTGCATATTATAAAGTTCAGATTTTATTTTAAATTATAATATGCAAAAAAATATTTCTCTTTATAAAATATGTAATATAAAAATGATTTCTAGCATGAAAAAAAAAAGTCAGTAATGATGAGATTTTGACTCTTCAATGTATTGAGTGATCAAGACTCAATAGTAATAGATTTGGGATCTATATTGATCTTTTCTCTATCGTGTATATATGTGCATACATTTTTTAGCTAACGAGTTTTCATGTGTAAGTACTTTTTATACCTTATGAGTTGTTAACTATTATACTACTCCGTATTTTAATATAAGTAATAAATTTCACTCTTTTGTACGTGATTGATTTATATATATTTATTGTGTTATATGATCGTTCGTTATTTTAGTGTATCATGATTTACTTGAAATCATTAGGTCGTGCTTAGCAACAAACCCTATAATAATATGTGCATGTCTCCGTTTTCTCTACCCATTTGAAATATCGTTAATCTTCAAAACGAAGAAAAAGAAAACCCTAATATGTCTGAAATAAACAGTTCATCTTCAACTAGCAAGGAACCCGAGGTATCTTGTTTATCGATATATATATATATCATTTTCTTTTTTATTTATTCAATTAGATTAATAAATTTGTGAAACTAATTTTGTTTGTACAGGGTATAATGATCTGTCTGGACAACAGTTGGTGGATGGAAGACACCAAATCGCCTATGTTTAAGGAACAAGCTGAGGCTATTCGATTCTATTGTGACCAAAAACTTATGGTAATTTCTTTTCCTTTTATTTCATATTTAATTTTAACATTGTTGATGTTGCTTGAACCCCTTTTTCTACAGTCTCATCCAGAGAATACCGTGGGCGTATGTGGAATGAGTGAAGCATATACTTATTATCTGGTTTAGCCTACCAGAGATCTGTCAGAGATCATGAAAGGCATTTATGGTTAGCTTCTTCATTTTATTAATTGGCTATATACTTGTATGTATATTGATCAAGTTTGTTGTTGTTACTCAGCTGCAAGAATTGGCAGTTATTTAATGTTAACAAAGGCGGTCCCATATGCTTTTTGTGTTTGGTTGCGTCACAGAGATAAGCAAAAAAGGATTGCTTTATTTGTTGGAGGGTATGTATGCTTTTTCCAATGCAACTTTCTAATCTAAAATTTACATCTCCGTGTGTATTTCTTGGATTTTTTCAGTCGTCTCCATCATACAATTCCTTATATGGAGAAATTAGGAAAAGAGATGAAAATGAGCAATCTAGCTTTTGATATCATCAACTTCGGTGACCAGTTCAGGGATAAGAAGAAAGTTTTCAAGATATTTATTGATATTGTTGATAATGGTGGCAACTGCAACATTTGCCATGTTCCACCTGAATTATCTGTCTGTGAGGCCCTATCCAGGTTTATTTTAATCTGTTTGCTCCATTGGACTCTTATATTTCATTACAGCTTTTTTCTCTATATATTTATTAGAGTATTTGGCTTATCATATATCTTGTAAACATTTGTTATCAGGTCTCAAATCTTCATCCCTCGTGTTGGAGGAAGCGCTTCAGCACCATCTGCTAGTCTGCAACAAGGCAGAGCAAAGCAGACAATTGAGATTTGTGTGAAAGCTGCTACCGGTGCCCCTGATGCTCTTGGAGACTGTAATTTATTATTATTATTTCACACATTTCTTGAAGATTTTATTTCTATCAAGATTTATTATTCTTTAACATTTTTTTAATGCATTTTTTAGGTCCATTTTGCCAAAGGGTACTTTTAACTCTTGAGGAAAAGAAGGTTGCGTACACTACCCGTTTGATAGATTTGAAAAACAAGCCTGAATGGTGATTATTTCATATATATTTGAGTTTTTAGTATAGAGAATTGATTTTTATATATGAGCTTCTCACGAGTGAGTGTCTGTGTGTGTGTTTTTATAGGTTTGATGAAGTGAACCCAGATGGGATAGTGCCTTTGATTAGGTTTGATGATGAAGAATGGGTTTGTAATTCTGATGTTATTGTGGAGATGATTGATGAGAAGTATCCTAAACCCGCTCTTCTTACTCCACCTCAATTTGCCTCTTTGTATGTTATATTCACTCCTTGTTTGTCTTTATATGTGCATTTGAATGTAATTATACTAATACTAACACATACAACTACAACTATGTTACCAAACTCTTTATTAAAAATCCATTGATAGTTTTGCCAAATATAGCCATGTACAAAGACCCCTATGTATTGTAGTGATGGAGTTTGCAATAAGAGGAGTTTGAGATTGTTCATCAAAACTGTAGCAATAATCTGTTTTAAATATGCAATTTTGTTATTTTGATTGCATAAACACAGTTTAGATTAGCAATAATAAAAACCCTCTACACTGCTAGTAAAACACAGTAAGTAGTTTTAATAAGGAATTTTAAATGTTCATTTGAAGTCATATTTGTTGGCATTACAATTCTGAAAGTGAATACTGATCATTTTTTACAAGTAACTGATGATTATCTTTTACGTAGCACTTAGGTGTATTCAAACTGAATGTGGTTTTAGGGGGTGAAATTATTACTTTAGGAATACTGTCACAAAATTTATTGTACAACACTTTTGAAAAATGTAAGAGAGAAATTATATATAACTTTTGGCATTTCAAAAGATAGGCTTTTTGCAATCAATGGTCAAAGATGCCTTCTCAACTCAGTTACTTGTTTATTTGGGACTTATGCAATATTGTATTCTAAAATTTGTGTGGACTTTAGTTGTTGCTTACTTGTACATTGTCCTTGCCTCTTATGTTGTCCTCTTTTTTCTTCTACTTAAGTCATATGGCCAAGTAATGCATTTATAAGTTGTTCTGAGTCATAATTACCATAAGCAACCACAAAAGGTTATAAATTTAGTCGAATAGTCACCATCGGTGAATTTATTTCATTGCCTCTTCATTTTTTGATGCGACATGACATTGTAGGGGGTTAAAGATTCTCCCAAAGGTTGTGGAATTTATAAAGAACAACGACAAGGATTATGATATTGAGAGTGCTTTACTTGGTGAGCTAGAGGAATTGGAGAAACACCTTTCGAAAGATGTAAGTTTTACGAGGTACCTTTTTTTTAATATATTTTTAGTAAACAATATGATCGTTCTATTCAGTGAATACACATTATCTTAGTGTATTATTTAGATGATGACTAACTGTAAGTTATGACATCTAAGGGGCCTTATCTTAATGGAAAAACGATAACAGCCATGGATTTAAGCTTGGCACCAAAGCTGTACCTGCTCGAGGTGGCTCTTGGTCATTTTAAAAACTGGACTCTTCCCAATACATTGACACATGTGCGTAAGTACAAAAAGGTATGCGACTTGCTTATTGCAATTCTTGATCTTTTCTTAATAATTGTTAGTCTCTCATGTGCACGAGTATTCCCCTATTGATTAAAAACACTTTTTAACACCTTTTGCATACATATTGGTGCATACTGTTGTTGCAGTTGCCTAATTGTTGAAACCCTTTAGTTTCTTAAGTAATGATCTTCATACACATTACCGTATTTTGTCATACCTTTATTCCTGTTAAAACGATAAATATGTTTTTCCGGTGGAAATATGAAAATTGAATAGTGTTTTCCCCCCATTTTTCTGATTATATTCATGAGTTCAAAGCTTAAAAAAAATGTGTGTCCTGTATTTTAAGGTAATAATATTAGTGGGCGAAAATTGTCATTGTTTGTGAAATGGGATTGAATCAGCCCATTTCATGTGTATTTATGCTTTAAAAGCTTGCAGTGATATAATGGGTGAATGCTTGGAAATTTTGTTAACAAAAAAGTAATACGATGTCTTAATATGAAATCAATGAAATGTCCACGTGGCAGAGGAGTGAACAGCTGACTACTGATATAAAGAAATTGGATCATGAGCTAAATCATATAAAATAGTTCTTCGAGGCTCTCAGATTTCTGCTTGACATTAAAGATCCAACATGGTGCAAAATAATATGCTCTATGTCATATACGTTTGTGTGTTTAAAGCTTGGGTTTTCTTTTATGTTTTTGATGCAGTCGCTCTTTAAGCGCAAGTCGTTTAAGAAAACCAAACCTTCTGAAGATCATGTCATTGCTGGATGGAAGGAAAAGGTTAATCCATGAAGCCATGCAAAACTATTGTTTTAGTAATTATGGTGTGCGCTTATTGTCATGAATCTTTTATCACCAACCGTTGTGTTATGACATATACCATCTGTTATTTCGTATATGGCTGGTTGCTGCCTAAACATTGTGATCGTAGAAGTTCTGAATGATTGAGTCTTTGTTAGTCGCTTTGGTATCAAGATTACAGTGTGACTCATTCTGTGGATGGGTTCGCCAATGATGCTACCGGATATGCTGGTTGAAGGTTGAGCGAGACTCTTCTTCGTGTTCCAACCTGTTACCCTGAGATCACTCGAAACAAGAAAAGCTTATCGTTAGCACTGCCCCGAGGATGAACCCCGGGAGCAGGCTCCGATGCTTAAGTCAGATGTATTCATTTGTTATTGTATGAAATGTGTTTATGAAAAGATGTCCTTTGAATGATGATGAATATCCTATTTATAGTGTTTTGATATTTGATTAAGTCGAACAAGAGGGAGCTGATGTATGTGTGGCTTCATGACATATCTCTGTATGAAGCTTTCCATGGACACTTATCATGCAGTGTGTCCATGCCAAGTATTTTCCATCTTCTCCTTTAAACCATATGCATGAACCTATTGTTTATACTTGAAACATCATATCCCGCATGTATTCATAATATGTGTAGTAGTAATACGTTACTAACCTTATTAAGCCCCTTAGTCCATATATGTTAAATAAATCTGCAACATGTATGGACTCATATGATAATAGTTTTCCACTAAATAACTTTCGTTATGACGGCCGCTAACTTACTTGTTCTTTATTTTGATGGTGTTGTGCCATTTTATGGAATGATGTTTTGCATCTTTTTAGCGGTCCTGACGCTTTGCTTGATGAGTTTTCACATCGTGCCGCTTTTTGCTATCTGTAGATTTTTGTCCCTTTAATGGCGGGATGTAGTGTTAGCTTAGATGCTTACACTTTGCTATATATCAAGCGTGTGTTGGCTATTTATAGCTTTTCATCTTTGCAACATGCATTTATAGCTTTTCATCCCTTTTGTGGCGGGATGATATTGTAGTTCAGAATTGGAATTAATATGGATTTCATTATCCCTTTAATGACGGGATTAATGTTATTGGAGCGGTCAACCCGCTCTGTAAGGGATGAAGGATGACATTTTGTTTCTTAACAGACTTTATATCTTGTCTTTGGAGCGGTTTTGCAAATTTGGCATGATGAAGTGATCTCTGCCCTTTGTTCATGACGCATGATCATGCAGCTTGAACCTATATATAAGATAAATATTTTCTTTGCTATTTGCTTGTTAGAATCACATTTATTTTTTGAAATAAGATAATGTTGATCTAGTAATAAAAGTTACGTCAACTGTATATATAAAATAACATTGATGTTTATTGTAAAGAGATATTAATACAGAAAATTTAAGCAAGGTTACTTACTACCATATCTCATCGTATTCGGAAGTGATTATTGATCTGGATCATTGTCCAAAAGTATTCGAGTTATTAATAGGATAAGTGTTTCTAAATGTATCCAAATTACCCTGTTTTACTAAGTTGTGTATCAAAAAATTAATCCTCCTAAACAATGCAAACAACTTACTAATCATACTATTATATACTCCCTCCGTCCCAAATTTATAGTCCCCTATTGACTTTTTCGGTCTTTCCTTTACAACTTTGACCTTAAATATTTTTGTTTTGTGTTATATAATACTTGATGAAAATTATATGAATGGATTGAGTTTTTGAATGTATTCTCATCGATATCTTTTTAATAACTATTTAACACAAATAAAAATATATTGGAATTAACGAAAAATCCAATAAAGGTCTTTAAGGACGGACTAGTACATATTTTATCATTTGTTTAGAGATATTTACATAAATCGTCCTTGTGGCTGGACCAAATTCAATCACAGTCCTTAAAGTAATTTACATAATTCGTCCTTGTGGTTATCCGGTCAAAGACGGTCAACGACACGTGTCATCACACGAGTGGTGCGTGCCATGTGTCATAGGGTCGGGTCGGGTCGGATAGTTGACCGGTGGGTCGATTCGGTAAGCGTTCTTGCGTGGACCAATGAGGTGGTGCGTGGCATTAATTGCAAATATACCACACTTTTGGTTGCCTAGGATTCGAACGGGTTATTTGTGTGGGAAGCCAAGCTTTGCCCAACTGAAATAAGCTTGAAACTATAATAACCCTTCAAATTTAAAAGCCAATATCTTAAAGGTTCATTTAGTTTTTGGTCTATCAATTTAAGGGGTTATATGGACTGTAAAAAATAAATAAATATACCATCGGACTCGTTTTTCGTGCTCTTTCCAATGGTATGCTCGGGGAATTTTTTTGACTTCGTTAGAACCTCGAAAATCTTGGCGTCGTGAAAATGCGAAAACGTCCTTTTCGAGGTGCAAAGGAAGTCAAATCCCATTCTGTCGAACTCGTTTTTTTGTGCTCTTTCCAATGGTATGCTCGGGGAATTTTTCGACTTCGTTTGAATCTCGAAAATCTTGAAAACATAGAAAAAATGGTGATTTCGCATTTTTCGAGATTCAACGAAGTGAAAAATTCCCGAGCATACCATTGGAAAACACAAATTAAACGATATGTTCGAGGAATTTTTGACTTCTTTTGCAGAAAAGAACGTCACCGGCGGCATTTTTCGAGCCTAAAAAATTCCCGAGCTACCAACAAAGAGCACGAAAACCCGATATTTATTTATTTTTTACATCCTATAACTCTTAAATGATAGGCCATAAATTGAACTTTTATATTATTGAATGGGCTTTAATTTTAAGGAAAGAATTATATGCTGAGGCCCAGGGTAATATTATTCAAAACGTCCCGCTTGGAATTGGAGCAAAGCCTTATCTGGTTACGTGGCACCACTTCATTGGTCCGTGGCAACCCGACGACCGATATGGCGTGGCACCACTCATGCGGCGACACGTGGCATTGACCTCCGTTGACCATGCTAACCACAAGGACGATTTATGCAAATAAATTTAGGCTGTCTTTGCAATTTGTTTCTAGCCACAAGGACGATTTATGTAAATATCTCTAAACAAATGATAAAATATATATATAATAGTATGATTAGTAAGTTGTTTGCATTGTTTAGGAGGAATTTTTACACAACTTAATAAAACAGGGTAACAATCTTTGATTTAGAAACACTATAGAGCTCTTGAGATTGGCGCGTGGTTTTTATATGTAATTCAACCCTTAAAATCACGAAGTCGGTTTGCATTATTTGCTTCTTCAGCCCTTATGAAACTGTTAACATGTATGTACATGTCTTCTAGTGTCATAGGTGGTCGGGCAATTAAGTCCTTGAAAACTCGGCCAGGACGAAGTCCGCTAATGAAAGCTCCTGTTATCATACCGTCAGAGCGATCGGTCATGTGTAGTGTTTCTTTACCGAATCGTGCCAAGTAATCTTTCAAGGACTCTTCTGGTCTTTGGTGAATACCAAGTATTTCAGCTTGTGTCTTCTGGAATCGTCTTTGTTGTAAGAAGTTGGCTCTAAATTTATCACGTAGTTGGTGAAAACCATCAATACTTTCAGGTGCATGATTATCATACCAAAATCTTGCAGCCCCACATAGTGTAATATGAAAGAAACGACACCATGCAGGCCCTGGGAGTTTGTGTATATCCATGGTCCCCATGAACACCGTGAGGTGATCATCAGGGTCTGAAAGTCCATCGTATGTTCTTAAATTTGTTGGTACTTTGAGCCCATCAGGCATCTCATAATCACGAATTTGTTTGGTAAACGGGGATGCGACCAAGTCACGCATACTTTTTTCCGTTTCTTTAAATGTAAAAGGATCTTTGTAAAAGCTAGTGTCTCTTCCAGGTTTGTGTTTTAAGACCCGGCGAGGTTGCCGATCATCTGATATGTTTTCTTCAGTTTCAGTCTCTTTTTGTCCTTCGGTGGTGATGATTCTGCGATTCGTTTTTGGTGGTCGGTTGTTGGGTTCGTCGTATATTTGTTGGAGAGTGATTTCTTTTCTTTTTGTGGAGAAAGCAGAATACATGGCATTAATTTGATCGAAGTTTTGAACCACGAAATGCATTGCGGAATCGTTATGATCTAGTTCAGGTTGAGAATGGGTTTGAATGGTAAGAATAGGATCATCAGGCCCGACAAGGTGTCCTCCAGATTCAGGACCGCTAGATTCTTCGCCTGGCATATGGACTGGTGTTACGGGTTGATCCTTCCCGGCCATTTGACTAGCTAGAAGTTTAACGTGTTTTTATTATGACGGGTCCCACGGATGGCGCCAAAATGATGCTACCGGATATGCTGGTTGAAGGTTGAGCGAGACTCTTCTTCGTGTTCCAACCTGTTACCCTGAGATCACTCGAAACAAGAAAAGCTTATCGTTAGCACTGCGGATGAACGGGAGCAGGCTCGATGCTTAAGTCAGATGTATTCATTTGTTATTGTATGAAATGTGTTTATGAAAAGATGTCCTTTGAATGATGATGAATATCCTATTTATAGTGTTTTGATATTTGATTAAGTCGAACAAGAGGGAGCTGATGTATGTGTGGCTTCATGACATATCTCTGTATGAAGCTTTCCATGGACACTTATCATGCAGTGTGTCCATGCCAAGTATTTTCCATCTTCTCCTTTAAACCATATGCATGAACCTATTGTTTATACTTGAAACATCATATCCCGCATGTATTCATAATATGTGTAGTAGTAATACGTTACTAACCTTATTAAGCCCCTTAGTCCATATATGTTAAATAAATCTGCAACATGTATGGACTCATATGATAATAGTTTTCCACTAAATAACTTCGTTATGACGGCGCTAACTTACTTGTTCTTTATTTTGATGGTGTTGTGCCATTTTATGGAATGATGTTTTGCATCTTTTTAGCGGTCCTGACGCTTTGCTTGATGAGTTTTCACATCGTGCCGCTTTTTGCTATCTGTAGATTTTTGTCCCTTTAATGGCGGGATGTAGTGTTAGCTTAGATGCTTACACTTTGCTATATATCAAGCGTGTGTTGGCTATTTATAGCTTTTCATCTTTGCAACATGCATTTATAGCTTTTCATCCCTTTTGTGGCGGGATGATATTGTAGTTCAGAATTGGAATTAATATGGATTTCATTATCCCTTTAATGACGGGATTAATGTTATTGGAGCGGTCAACCCGCTCTGTAAGGGATGAAGGATGACATTTTGTTTCTTAACAGACTTTATATCTTGTCTTTGGAGCGGTTTTGCAAATTTGGCATGATGAAGTGATCTCTGCCCTTTGTTCATGACGCATGATCATGCAGCTTGAACCTATATATAAGATAAATATTTTCTTTGCTATTTGCTTGTTAGAATCACATTTATTTTTTGAAATAAGATAATGTTGATCTAGTAATAAAAGTTACGTCAACTGTATATATAAAATAACATTGATGTTTATTGTAAAGAGATATTAATACAGAAAATTTAAGCAAGGTTACTTACTACCATATCTCATCGTATTCGGAAGTGATTATTGATCTGGATCATTGTCCAAAAGTATTCGAGTTATTAATAGGATAAGTGTTTCTAAATGTATCCAAATTACCCTGTTTTACTAAGTTGTGTATCAAAAAATTAATCCTCCTAAACAATGCAAACAACTTACTAATCATACTATTATATACTCCCTCCGTCCCAAATTTATAGTCCCCTATTGACTTTTTCGGTCTTTCCTTTACAACTTTGACCTTAAATATTTTTGTTTTGTGTTATATAATACTTAAAGAAATTATATGAATGGATTGAGTTTTTGAATGTATTCTCATCGATATCTTTTTCATCACTATTGTATATAAAAATATATTAAGGTCAAAGAAAAATTACCGAAAAAGTCAATAACTATAAGACGGAGAATATCATATTTTATCATTTGTTAAGAGATATTTACATAAATCGTCCTTGTGGCTAGGACCAAATTGCAATCACAGTCCTTAAAGTAATTTACATAATTCGTCCTTGTGGTTATCTGGTCAAAGAAGCGGTCAACGACGTGTCATCACCGGTGGTGCCGTGTCATAGGCAAGTCGGGTCGGATAGTTGACGGGTCGGGTCGATTCGGTAAACGGTCGGGTTGCGTGGACCATGGTGGTGCCACGTGGCATTGGTAAAATATACCACACTTTTGGTTGGCCTAGGATTGAACCGGGTTATTTGTGTGGGAAGCCAGCTTTGCCCCTGGGCTAAGCATAGCTTCAATAATAACCCTTCTAAAATTTAAAAGCCCTCAATATCTAAAGGTTAATTTAGTTTTGGTCTATCAATTTAAGGGGTTATATGGGTAAAAAATAAATAAATAATACCATCGGACTCGTTTTTAATTGCTCTTTCCAATGGTATGCTCGGGAATTTTAGACTTCGTTAGAACCTCGAAAAATGCAGCGTCGTCGAAAAATGCGATCGCGCAAGAGGTGCAAAGGAAGTCGAAAAAATTCCCCGAGCATACCGTCGAACTCGTTTTTTTGTGCTCTTTCCAATGGTATGCTCGGGGAATTTTTCGACTTCGTTTGAATCTCGAAAAATGCGAAAACATAGAAAAAATGGTGATTTCGCATTTTTCGAGATTCAAACGAAGTCGAAAAATTCCCCGAGCATACCATTGGAAGAGCTTTAAGTTGACGGTATCTTGACGATTCCTTTGCACGGAAAAGACGTGTTGATTTTTCGACGACGTTCGCTTTGATTCGAAGTCTAAAAAATTCACATATGGAAACTGGCTTAGTCGATGGTATATTTATTTATTTTTCGATCATATAACCTCTTAAATGATAGGCCAAAACTAAATTGAACCTTTAGTATTATTGAATGGGCCTTTAAATTTTAGAAGGGTTATGTAATTGATTTAGGGGTAATATTATTGAGCTATGCTTAGCCCGGTTGAGCAAAGCTAAACTCTCACAAAACGTCGAGTTCGAATCCCTCGAGGCAAAATGAGGTATATTTTACCAATGCCACGTGCACCACTTCATTGGTCACGTGGCAAATATACATTGACCTCATGTGACGTACCAATATGACGTGGACATGAAGTTGAGTCTATTATTGGTGACCGATTTATTATGATATCCTATGATCTGATGCTATACCTATCAATTGGATGCACTTTAAGTAGCTATACTTCTAATTAAACGTCACCGCTCACTGCAATAATCAAGATAAAACATAAGATTACATGAATATATATACATATCCAGTGAACAACCCGACCCGATATGACGTGGCACCACTCATGCGGTGACACGTGGCATTGACCTCCGTTGACCATGCTAACCACAAGGACGATTTATGCAAATAAATTTAAGAGTCTTTGCAATTTGTTCTAGCCACAGGGCGATTTATGTAAATATATCTAAACAAATGATAAAATAATAATAGTATGATTAGTAAGTTGTTTGCATTGTTTAGGAGGATTAATTTTTTGCACAATAAAAACATAACTTGGATACTTTAGAAACTTATAATCTTGAGATTGGCGTGGTTATATGTAATTCAACCCTTAAAATCACGAAGTCGGTTTGCATTATTTGCTTCTTCAGCCCTTATGAAACTGTTAACATGTATGTACATGTCTTCTAGTGTCATAGGTGGTCGGGCAATTAAGTCCTTGAAAACTCGGCCAGGACGAAGTCCGCTAATGAAAGCTCCTGTTATCATACCGTCAGAGCGATCGGTCATGTGTAGTGTTTCTTTACCGAATCGTGCCAAGTAATCTTTCAAGGACTCTTCTGGTCTTTGGTGAATACCAAGTATTTCAGCTTGTGTCTTCTGGAATCGTCTTTGTTGTAAGAAGTTGGCTCTAAATTTATCACGTAGTTGGTGAAAACCATCAATACTTTCAGGTGCATGATTATCATACCAAAATCTTGCAGCCCCACATAGTGTAATATGAAAGAAACGACACCATGCAGGCCCTGGGAGTTTGTGTATATCCATGGTCCCCATGAACACCGTGAGGTGATCATCAGGGTCTGAAAGTCCATCGTATGTTCTTAAATTTGTTGGTACTTTGAGCCCATCAGGCATCTCATAATCACGAATTTGTTTGGTAAACGGGGATGCGACCAAGTCACGCATACTTTTTTCCGTTTCTTTAAATGTAAAAGGATCTTTGTAAAAGCTAGTGTCTCTTCCAGGTTTGTGTTTTAAGACCCGGCGAGGTTGCCGATCATCTGATATGTTTTCTTCAGTCTCTTTTTGTCCTTCGGTGGTGATGATTCTGCGATTCGTTTTTGGTGGTCGGTTGTTGGGTTCGTCGTATATTTGTTGGAGAGTGATTTCTTTTCTTTTTGTGGAGAAAGCAGAATACATGGCATTAATTTGATCGAAGTTTTGAACCACGAAATGCATTGCGGAATCGTTATGATCTAGTTCAGGTTGAGAATGGGTTTGAATGGTAAGAATAGGATCATCAGGCCCGACAAGGTGTCCTCCAGATTCAGGACCGCTAGATTCTTCGCCTGGCATATGGACTGGTGTTACGGGTTGATCCTTCCCGGCCATTTGACTAGCTAGAAGTTTAACGTGTTTTTATTATGACGGGTCCCACGGATGGCGCCAAAATGATGCTACCGGATATGCTGGTTGAAGGTTGAGCGAGACTCTTCTTCGTGTTCCAACCTGTTACCCTGAGATCACTCGAAACAAGAAAAGCTTATCGTTAGCACTGCCCCGAGGATGAACCCCGGGAGCAGGCTCCGATGCTTAAGTCAGATGTATTCATTTGTTATTGTATGAAATGTGTTTATGAAAAGATGTCCTTTGAATGATGATGAATATCCTATTTATAGTGTTTTGATATTTGATTAAGTCGAACAAGAGGGAGCTGATGTATGTGTGGCTTCATGACATATCTCTGTATGAAGCTTTCCATGGACACTTATCATGCAGTGTGTCCATGCCAAGTATTTTCCATCTTCTCCTTTAAACCATATGCATGAACCTATTGTTTATACTTGAAACATCATATCCCGCATGTATTCATAATATGTGTAGTAGTAATACGTTACTAACCTTATTAAGCCCCTTAGTCCATATATGTTAAATAAATCTGCAACATGTATGGACTCATATGATAATAGTTTTCCACTAAATAACTTTCGTTATGACGGCCGCTAACTTACTTGTTCTTTATTTTGATGGTGTTGTGCCATTTTATGGAATGATGTTTTGCATCTTTTTAGCGGTCCTGACGCTTTGCTTGATGAGTTTTCACATCGTGCCGCTTTTTGCTATCTGTAGATTTTTGTCCCTTTAATGGCGGGATGTAGTGTTAGCTTAGATGCTTACACTTTGCTATATATCAAGCGTGTGTTGGCTATTTATAGCTTTTCATCTTTGCAACATGCATTTATAGCTTTTCATCCCTTTTGTGGCGGGATGATATTGTAGTTCAGAATTGGAATTAATATGGATTTCATTATCCCTTTAATGACGGGATTAATGTTATTGGAGCGGTCAACCCGCTCTGTAAGGGATGAAGGATGACATTTTGTTTCTTAACAGACTTTATATCTTGTCTTTGGAGCGGTTTTGCAAATTTGGCATGATGAAGTGATCTCTGCCCTTTGTTCATGACGCATGATCATGCAGCTTGAACCTATATATAAGATAAATATTTTCTTTGCTATTTGCTTGTTAGAATCACATTTATTTTTTGAAATAAGATAATGTTGATCTAGTAATAAAAGTTACGTCAACTGTATATATAAAATAACATTGATGTTTATTGTAAAGAGATATTAATACAGAAAATTTAAGCAAGGTTACTTACTACCATATCTCATCGTATTCGGAAGTGATTATTGATCTGGATCATTGTCCAAAAGTATTCGAGTTATTAATAGGATAAGTGTTTCTAAATGTATCCAAATTACCCTGTTTTACTAAGTTGTGTATCAAAAAATTAATCCTCCTAAACAATGCAAACAACTTACTAATCATACTATTATATCTCTCCGTAAATTTATAGTCCCCTATTGACTTTTTCTGCTTTTCCTTTCAACTTTGACCTTAAATATTTTTGTTTTGTGTTATATGATACTTGATGAAAATTATATGAATGGATTGAGTTTTTGAATGTATTCTCATCGATATCTTTTTCAATCAACTATTGTATATATAAAATAAGGTCAAAGAAAAAAAATACCGAAAAAAGTCAATATTATATTAAGAATTTGAGAGATATATATTTATCATTTGTTTAGAGATATTTACATAAATCGTCCTTGTGGCTAGGACCAAATTGCAATCACAGTCCTTAAAGTAATTTACATAATTCGTCCTTGTGGTTATCCTGGTCAAAGAACGGTCAACGACGTGTCATCTGAGTGGTGCCACGTGTCATAGGTCGGGTCGGTCGGATAGTTGACGGGTCGGTCGATTCGGTAAACGGGTGGGTTGCACGTGGACCAATGAGGTGGTGCCACGTGGCATTGGTAAAATATACCACACTTTTGGTTGGCCTAGGATTCGAACCCGGGTTATTTGTGTGGGAAGCCAAGCTTTGCCCAACTGGGCTAAGCATAGCTTCAATAATAACCCTTTCTAAAATTTAAAGGCCCAATTCAATAATACTAAAAGGTTCAATTTAGTTTTTGGTCTATCAATTTAAGGGGTTATATGGACTGTAAAAAAATAAATAAATATACCATCGGACTCGTTTTTCGTGCTCTTTCCAATGGTATGCTGGGAATTTTTGAACTTCGTTAGAACCTCGAAAAATGCGCGTCACCGTGTCGAAAAATGCGGCGTCCTTTTCGAGGTGCAAAGTGAAAAAAATTCCCGGCACGTCGAACCTCGTTTTTTTGCTCTTTCCATGGTATGCTCGGGGTATTTCGCCGTTTGAATCTCGAAAAATCAAAACATAGAAAAATGGTGATTTGCATTTTGAGATTCAAGCGAAATTAGCATACCATTATAAACTAAAAAAAGGTTACGGTATGCTCGGGGAATTTTTGACTTCGCACCTCGGAAAGACGTCGATACGACGAGTTGGCATTTGAGGTTCTAACAAGTCTAAAAATACGGCCATTAAGAAAAACGCAGCAGTCATAATATTTATTATTACGATCCCTAAATGATGAGCCGCCAAACCTAAATTGATTGAATTGCTTTAATACAGGAAAGGTATGTAATGATTTAGGGGTAATATTATTGAAGCTATGCTTAGCCCAGTTGGGCAAAGCTATGCTTCTCTCCAAACGTCCGGGTTAATCCCACTCGAGCCAAAATTAGGTATATTTTACCAATGCCACGTGGCACCACTTCATTGGTCCACGTGGCAACCCGACCCGACCCGATATGACGTGGCACCACTCATGCGGTGACACGTGGCATTGACCTCCGTTGACCATGCTAACCACAAGGACGATTTATGCAAATAAATTTAAGGACTGTCTTTGCAATTTGTTCCTAGCCACAAGGACGATTTATGTAAATATATCTAAACAAATGATAAAATATGTATATAATAGTATGATTAGTAAGTTGTTTGCATTGTTTAGGAGGATTAATTTTTTGATACACAACTTAATAAAACAGGGTAACTTGGATACATTTAGAAACACTTATAGAGCTCTTGAGATTGGCGCGTGGTTTTTATATGTAATTCAACCCTTAAAATCACGAAGTCGGTTTGCATTATTTGCTTCTTCAGCCCTTATGAAACTGTTAACATGTATGTACATGTCTTCTAGTGTCATAGGTGGTCGGGCAATTAAGTCCTTGAAAACTCGGCCAGGACGAAGTCCGCTAATGAAAGCTCCTGTTATCATACCGTCAGAGCGATCGGTCATGTGTAGTGTTTCTTTACCGAATCGTGCCAAGTAATCTTTCAAGGACTCTTCTGGTCTTTGGTGAATACCAAGTATTTCAGCTTGTGTCTTCTGGAATCGTCTTTGTTGTAAGAAGTTGGCTCTAAATTTATCACGTAGTTGGTGAAAACCATCAATACTTTCAGGTGCATGATTATCATACCAAAATCTTGCAGCCCCACATAGTGTAATATGAAAGAAACGACACCATGCAGGCCCTGGGAGTTTGTGTATATCCATGGTCCCCATGAACACCGTGAGGTGATCATCAGGGTCTGAAAGTCCATCGTATGTTCTTAAATTTGTTGGTACTTTGAGCCCATCAGGCATCTCATAATCACGAATTTGTTTGGTAAACGGGGATGCGACCAAGTCACGCATACTTTTTTCCGTTTCTTTAAATGTAAAAGGATCTTTGTAAAAGCTAGTGTCTCTTCCAGGTTTGTGTTTTAAGACCCGGCGAGGTTGCCGATCATCTGATATGTTTTCTTCAGTTTCAGTCTCTTTTTGTCCTTCGGTGGTGATGATTCTGCGATTCGTTTTTGGTGGTCGGTTGTTGGGTTCGTCGTATATTTGTTGGAGAGTGATTTCTTTTCTTTTTGTGGAGAAAGCAGAATACATGGCATTAATTTGATCGAAGTTTTGAACCACGAAATGCATTGCGGAATCGTTATGATCTAGTTCAGGTTGAGAATGGGTTTGAATGGTAAGAATAGGATCATCAGGCCCGACAAGGTGTCCTCCAGATTCAGGACCGCTAGATTCTTCGCCTGGCATATGGACTGGTGTTACGGGTTGATCCTTCCCGGCCATTTGACTAGCTAGAAGTTTAACGTGTTTTTATTATGACGGGTCCCACGGATGGCGCCAAAATGATGCTACCGGATATGCTGGTTGAAGGTTGAGCGAGACTCTTCTTCGTGTTCCAACCTGTTACCCTGAGATCACTCAAAACAAGAAAAGCTTATCGTTAGCACTGCCCCGAGGATGAACCCCGGGAGCAGGCTCCGATGCTTAAGTCAGATGTATTCATTTGTTATTGTATGAAATGTGTTTATGAAAAGATGTCCTTTGAATGATGATGAATATCCTATTTATAGTGTTTTGATATTTGATTAAGTCGAACAAGAGGGAGCTGATGTATGTGTGGCTTCATGACATATCTCTGTATGAAGCTTTCCATGGACACTTATCATGCAGTGTGTCCATGCCAAGTATTTTCCATCTTCTCCTTTAAACCATATGCATGAACCTATTGTTTATACTTGAAACATCATATCCCGCATGTATTCATAATATGTGTAGTAGTAATACGTTACTAACCTTATTAGCCAACAAAATCCCGATATTGTTATTGTTATTATTATTATTATTATTTTTTTATAAATCATCACTTTATTAAAAACTTATAGGATTTACAAAAAATTAGTAGGAAGCCGAGAAACCAACTGGGCCCCCACACGTCTAGCAATAGCAAAACCAATCATATTAAAAATATGAACCGCAGCACGTGCCCCAATGTCTTGAGTCATAGAGAATCGTCGAATACACTTTAGTAAGGTTACTGCATCCTTCTCAAGTTCTCCAAAAGAATCGTCGATATAGAAATGAAAAAACACATTGTTCATATATGCCTTTTGGTCTTGAGTGATTAAAGAACATGTTGATTTTTGAATTTTCATGAGAATATAAAAGTTTGTGAAGTATATTAGTTTAATTACAAAAGTTTTAGAAAAATATTGAAATAATTACAAAATTTTGAGAAGGATATTGATGTAATTACAAAAGTGTGAGGATGATATTAATGTAATTACAAAAGTGAAGAATTTTTTATATAATATTGAATTTTAGTAAGGAGATTTACATATAACTTCCCCTTATTATTATTATTACTACTACTAGTACTACTAGTGTTACGAGTACTAGTAATACTAGTGCTAGTATAAATATTGTGGAAAAATCATATAATTATACCTAAACTAATGCAAGAGAATAAAAAATAATAGATAATGCAAATAATAAAACACTAACTAAGAATGTGGTAAAATCAAACTGAGACCTGAGTATTTATAGTGGTTCAGCTTTTGTCACACTTTCAAAATATTGCAGTGGAAAGATAATCGGGGCGTGACTTCATACGAATAGGAAAAGTAAGGAAACATTTGAATTTGATAGGAAAATTAAAAGTTTAATGCCTACAATTCTCTTTGTATTGCTTTGTTCTCTTGATAGGAAAATTAAAAGTTTAATGACTTCATACGATATTTTTTTAAACCATTAGCCCTTTAACTAACGTATTTGGTTTTATTGAACATACGAATTTCACACAATTCTCTTTGTCTTGCTTTGTTCTCTTGTGCCTATAAATAAAGTGTTCTTCTCGAATTATCCCGATAAAGATTTCGTGATACCGAGGCACCAATAAAGTCGAAAAAATTTATACGGAAAGTGAATCTACATGATTCGAGAAGATATCCAAGATATATCAGCCCTAACCCCAATTTATAACAAACGTATAAATTCGGAAGCAGATTATACGATTCAAAGATTATCTAAGCAATCTTTGATTATCAAGACCCTAATAACACAACCGATGCAATCTTTGAAACATACTTTATCAATTATGGCAAAGATTCTTCATGACACACAAAGGGAACTACATTAGACAATGTCAAAAGATCGACCAAATGTGATGGCCAACTTGTCACTGTGTATACATGTAGACGGGTCCTTTTGTTCCTGTTCCAAATCATTCAAAAAACTTAACGATCTTGTACATATCCAATATCTGCAGCCCGTTTCTTAAGATCCTCTAAATAATCATATATCTCATTGGCTAGTGGGTGAAGTCGATCACCAACAAAGAATGAATGAACTGTTTCTTGACCTCAATCCGGCTACTTCCCTACACTTTCTTCACGCCTCTATCTTTTATTATCTTTTAGTTCGGTTAAAACATAAGTCGTTGAATCTTTGGTTCTAATTCAAGAAGGCGTTTTCTTTGTAGATGGTACCAGCTTAGACACCTTTGCCTCTCGGTTTTGCTCTTGGTACAAATACCAAAACACGTCTACCATGTCAAGATCATGTTCAATACCATTAAATACCTAACATCTCTTCTATTTCATGTCGATGTGAAACAAAGAAGTAACATCGTGTTTATATTTGGTTAGAAACATAGCATATTTGCATAATAATACAACTAGTTATAATACCCGTGCACGTACGGGGTTTTGACAAAAAAAAATATTTTGTGTTAATACTGAATATTGTGTCTGTAGGACCTTACTTTTATCAACCTTATCACAAACCCACTTATACAAGTATAACCACGTAAACCAAACACTTATGCGTATAAGAAGAAAGAAAGAAAAGATGAGAAAGATGGTGACTTGATATATGGATCGTGTATGTGGAGATAAGATAAACACAATAAAGTTGTATATTCCTTGAGAGAAAATACACACACACACACACACTTTCAAGCACACCCCTCAAATGACCATTGAGGGGTATTTATAGTACAAGACACAAGTTGCCCTAAAGGCTTTGCTTGGGCTTTTCGTGGGTTGGACATGGATTGGGCTTTGGATACTTAAGCTTCAAACGGCTAGCATAATCATAACGCCTAGCCATTTAGCTTAGTCCAATCCACGAGCCCGTTGACTATTATATCACGATATCTAACACACGTTACAAAGTTCCTAATCGTGAATGACCATCACTTCTAATATAAACTATTAAGGCTAACAATCTCCCCCTAAGGGGTGGTCATTCAAATGATGCTCCACTTTATTAGGTCTTTACTTTTCTCGAGCTTGAACTTTGCGTGTAGAAAATTTGATTCTCGATGTAGGCTTAGGGGTGTGTGTGTATGGATAAAACCACAATATCGATATCAAAAATAAACACAAGGAATGATTTAAAATCCCTTTAGGAAAAAGGATAATGAATCAAAACCCGTGAGTGATAGTGATACGGATTAGGAAATCCGAGTCGTTCTCCCAACGAGGTGTGAATGGGCAACGTCGTTATTGGTTCTTTATTAAAATGCCCGATGTTTTGGATTTATGATTTTGATCTAAACTACGGGAAATGGGAAAACAATCAAAGGAAATTAATCTACGGGAAATCCTAAATACGCGAATAAAATGCAACTACGTCTATTCTAAATCCTAAAAATGATCTAAAATTACTTTATAACTAAAAATAATATTTGAAAATTAACTAAGAAATAAAACTAATTTATATGAATTTTCTAGGATTTATTTGAATTAAGAACTAATTTTTAACTTTTAAAACAACTCTAAAATTATAAAAATTATGAAAATAAAGGTGAAAATTATGAAACTATTTTTAGAAATTCTAAAATAACTCAAAAGACATTTCAAAACTAATTTAGTATTTTTCTGAAGATTTTTCTATTTTTTATGAATTAAAAACTATTTAAAACTAATTTAAATGCTAAAAATTACAAATTAAACTAGGAAAAATCTAGAAAAATTATTTTTTTGCTTTTTATATTTATCTTAATCTATGAAAATTGAAATCTTATTTTTTGGAACTTTTTCTGATTTAATTGAATTAAATGCTATTTAAAAAGTCCTACAAAGAGATTTAAATCAAGAA
Source organism: Chrysanthemum makinoi (assembly GCA_910596185.1). Classification (NCBI taxonomy): domain Eukaryota; kingdom Viridiplantae; phylum Streptophyta; class Magnoliopsida; order Asterales; family Asteraceae; genus Chrysanthemum; species Chrysanthemum makinoi. The sequence goes on along the minus strand of OU343218.1, from coordinate 86,184,269 downwards.
AAATAGCAAACAGTAACTAAAAATATTGAAAATTTCATGAAAAGTCTAAAATATTATTCTAAACCTAGGAAAAATATCAAAACCTATGCTTATGTGAGAGATTAACAATCTGTAGTGAAAACAGCCTTGAGAATAAGAACTAAACTTAAGCTAATAAGCACTAATGATCACAAAATAGAAACAGAAGCTAAAGTATGCTAAATTAACTCTAAAACAACTGATTGCAACTACTCCTAACCTCAAATAAGCAAACCACTAATGTTTAGAGCTAATATCCACTTAAACCAAACAGCTCTAAGGACCTATATTTAAGCTACTGAAACAGCTTATTCAATAAGCAAAACTGAAAACCAAAAGTTGAGATCTCAAGACCACCAACCAGACTATAACTGAACCAAATCTGGGAACCTACTAAGCTAATTTGACCCCTGTGCAAGGTCTACAAAGTACCTGTGTACACACTCAGATTGCTGAGTGTGAGACAGGGCATATGTGGGCTGATTGATCAGCTGATAGAGAGCTTAAGAGGGCTTCCAAAAATTTGACAAAAATCAATTTAAGAAACTAGACCAGCTGAAGTTGTTATTTCCAAAATTGCAAAAACTTTTGACCTAAGATGAGCAAATGATAAATTCACAAAGTTTGGTAAAAACCAGATTTTACACTTTTTTTTTTTTTTTTTTTTTTTTTGACTTTTGTAAACAGAATTGATATTTGACTTATTTGAGGTATGATTCAATCCTAATGATGATAAATGATGTAGTAAGTTATAATTGAACCTAATTCAGCAATCCTATATGATCCTAAAGCTACAAGCTAGCAAATGCTACCACTATTCTAACTTATCTAACTGCTAAATCAGATTGACACAGATATTGACTTCCACTGATTTATTGTGCAAATTAGTGACAAAATTTATTGAGTTATAACCTATTGAGACTTAGTAAACTGAAACTAACCACTATTAAACCTGCAATTCCAAATAACAGCTTAATCCAACACAATTAACAAGATTTATACTAATTCTATACGAATCCTAACTATAGATCAAACAATTATCTAACTAAATTCTACTACTCATTACAAACTAACAAAGATCTACATTTGCAAATTAGCTATATCAATAATGGAAAACAAATTCAGCTCAACAGTTGAAGTAAATGGAATGAAATTGAACTCACTTTTGGTCCAGCTTATAGAGCAACTCATACAATACCCAATCTACACTAAACTACTTAAACCCAACCCAATCCAAGCTCTGCAACACCCAATTCCATATTCAAAACCATTTAAAGCTTCCATTGACTTTTGTTGATTTTTTATTTAAGAGTAATTTGTTTGTAGAACTGAGTAGTAGTCTAAACTAGCAGCTCGATTAAGCTATAGATGAGCTTAAGAGAGCTTATGGAAACATAAACATAAGTTGATTGCAGCTTATGAGCATATTTGAAATTTTTTTATTTTTGAAATATTTTTCTTATATATTTTTTAATTTTGTAGAATAAAAATTGATAAAATATAAGCTAAAATGATTAAATGAAACAGTAATAAGCTACTCTAAACACTTAAACAATAATTTGAAATTAAATGAGAATTTAGGCTAAAAGTACTTTTATTAATTGAAACTGAATACAAAGTGAGATTGAAAACAGAAATGAGTAGTAGTCTAAACTAGCCACGGCCGATGTGGGGTTTGCCTAGGGTGTTACATACAACTACTACTTAAATTCTACATCATTACAAGTGAGGAATGAAAGGGGTATTTATAGCCTAGCTTGAGCTCTTGGAAGCATCTGGAATGTGAAATCTGTGCTTCTTAGGTGTTTATCACCATTAGATCAATCTCCACCTCATTCTTTCATCGGACCCTTGGATTATTCGCCACGTTTCATCCACCAATGAGAGAGCAGGATTGGAAATGTATCACGCGGAATGTGACTTGGCACTGAGCAATGTCGGATGGTGTCGAAATACGAGAATGCCCCTAATTGTACCGATGAGCTTAATTGCAGAGGTAATAGGGTTTATCAGGGTTTGGGTTTGGGGGAAAAACTTGGCGCGTGGATTTCTTTAATATATTTCAATTGGTTTGACCGTTTGACCGTGGGTTAAGTGGGAACGGGTCATGGGTTTTCGGGTATAAGGGTTGCTGGACCGGGTAAGTTAATTGGGCCGTGGGTTTTGTGTATTGGATTTGGATTTATTTTGGACTTATGTGTATATTCAAGGACTAATTGCCAATTGAAATCCAGGGACCAATCTTGTAAATGAAAACGATTAGGACTAACTTTGCCAAACTTCAAATAATCCAGGGGGCTGAATTAGCAACTTTTGAAACAGGGTCTATTGCCAAATACTCAAAGTTCAGGGGTGATCTTGACAATTCTTCACACTTGATTATCTCTTTCAAATATCATCCTCGAGCATAAAATCTTCACAGATGCTTAATTTAGACCTTCCGCTGCCTTTAGCTCTCTTAATCTCTCGTGCTTCGGTTTTGTCGATTTGGCTTCTTTTTGTGTGTTTTGATATATCCGTACCTGCACAAGCACAAACTCAAGAAAACAACAAATATTAGCAATAAACGGCTCTTTCTTGGTTATTTTGGGTCAGTTTTGATAATGAAAAGGTATGTGTTTTAGCACATACCAAAATACCGACCAGACGATTATTGTCGTGTCCCCACGCATGCAATCAACTCACGCTTCTAAAACCAAAAATTTCAATCTCTTTCTACTAAACCTATGAAGAAGTAGCAAAGATTCCTCAAAAGAGATTAAGAAAGCCTTAATTCGCGCCGTTTACCTTTTAATTCACATGTATAGATATTACGATTAAGCATATTCTGATTATGAGTGACGGTTTGTTGAACTTTCATGTCGATCAATAACTCCAACATTTTTCAATCAACACGTTAGGATCACAGAGTAGAAAACACAACACAGCGTGAAGTGACCATACGGATAGAATACATCGTCCCTGATTTTTCACAAGTTCCCAAACTAAGCGTAAAATCGAAATCATTGTTACATATGACTCTAGATGCTAACACTACCCATGGAAGTTACTTGTGTAATTACCTTTTGTTCCCATTTTCCTATTTGCCTCTAGAATTTTTTTTTTTTTTTTTTTTTTTTTTTTTTTTTTTTTTTTGTGAGACATGAATTTCTTCATAATTCTCGTTTCGATAACTTTTATTCCGATAAAGATATAAAGCTAAGTCGCTAATTAGTTATCCATCTTCCCTCGAAAACCATTGCACACAAGAATGAGGTCCACATCAAGGTCCTAATTTCACACGATTTTGGGAGAATATCCTTTTTATGGCGACCGAGACAACTCATCTACGAGTCCAGAGCCAGAAGCTTTATTTAGACATCTCCCGGATCCGAAGTTTGGCTTAACACTATTTCACCACATTTGCATTTTTGCAATTTAGGCCCTTGGTCTTTTCAACTACTAACTCAACGGGATTACCGTTTTATCAGAAGTTTTATTATGACTTTGGATTTTTCCTCTGCTTTTATAGAAGTCTATGACAACTTTTATAGCTTTGGATTTTTAATTTTAAAACATTTGGGCTTTATTTCATGTTAATTTTGTGCCAAACTCCAAACCCTACGGCTTTTATAACAATAGAAACAATAGCAGCAAACTATCAGAAATCAGTTGTCTATTACATTAACACGATTACTCGATGTGTACCCAACTATCATGGGCAAAGATTTTCTAAAGAAGAATAAAGAACTAACTATCGCCAAAAACTCAACATCTCTAATTATTATTTAACATATATGGGGTGAAACAATTTTGTGGGAACAAAAGCCATAAGTACCTTCGATGGGCTCTAAAGAGAACCAACTACTCCACGCTTAGCATCTAAACTCATAAGTAACTCTATCATTTCTCGATCTCCGCAAATTTAAAATCCCAAATAATGAGATCCGCGGATGCTTAGCCGATAATTTTAGATTATCTATGGTTAAGGGAACAAGCTAGGGCTCAACACGCCTGTTCAAGTCAGAATTCCATTCCTACTCTCACCAGTGGAAAGTCAACAAGGTGTCAAAACATATATTAATTTAGCATATGCTTTGTCTAATGAAATCAAGTTATGCATATTTAAAGTCACTCAGGGAAACTTGCAAATCCTTGGCCTTGTGAGCTAGAATTCGCATTTTATAGCTTCTTGTCTAAGAGACTAGCAAACTTTTCAATCAAAAAGACTTAACAAAAGCTTCAAAATTTTTTAAATTTTTCACATTTTTGCACAAGTTTTCTAAGGAAAAACGGGGTTGCGAGAGAACACGACAAAAATAAGCAAGTGTGGTCAAATCAAATCGAAGATTACCCTACCCCAGACTAGAACGAAACATTGTCCTCAATGTTTAAAGCAAAGGTATCCACGAAAATCTAAAATCCGTTTATTAAGTATGCTAAAAGATAAACGTTAGTCGATAAGATTTCGGATATCGGATTTCCATCAGCATCGAACATGAAACTCGAGTAGAGAAAATGACAAACTTCGAGCACGAGAGTATTCATATCGGGAAAATCCTACACAACATCACAAACAACCTAACACGAGAAATCGAAGAGGCTAACCCCTTCACGTCACTTATTAGAAAATAGAAAGAAGATAGAGATAAGCATGGGGTGCCTCCCACGGCCTACTCTTGTTTTGGTCACCGAGTCTCTAGCTTGACTCGATCCGAATTCATTATCCTTAGGGAAAGTCTGGAGATCCGGGACAACCATAGATGGGATGTCCCCTCCAAAATAATGTTTTACACGATGACCATTCACCTTGAAATTTGGGCCATCGGGCTGAGAAAGCTCTACCTTCCATAAGGAAAACCGAGAACACGGTGAATGGTCCTGATCAACGGGTTTTGAGTTTGCCCGAGAATATCTTCAAGCGAGAGTTAAAGAGAAGAACTTGATCACCAACGTTGAAAACGCGGTTTTGATTTTAGAATCATGAATCCTCTTAGTCTTCTCTTTGAAAATCAAAGAATTCTCGTAAGCCAGATCCCTAAGCTCATTTAATTCATTCAATTGAACTTTCCGGTGATCACCCGCGGTCTTAAGATCAAAATTAGCATGTTTCAAGGCCCAGAATGCCTTATGCTCGAGCTCGATGGGCAAGTGACAAGATTTTCCATACACCAACTTAAATGGGGTGCATCCGATGGGTGTCTTGTATGCGGTGCGGAAAGCCCATAATGCATCATCTAACTTATCGGCCCATGAAGCTCGATTTTCTCCTACGGTCCTTTCTAAAATCCTTTTCAAACCACGATTGGAGACCTCAACTTGTCCGCTCATTTGCGGATGATACGGTAGAAAGCGATGGGTAACTCCATTTTTAGCCATAACTTTAGCAAATTGTTCATTACAGAAATGGGTACCGCGATCACGGATGATAGCACGAGGTGCTCCGAATCGGGAAAACAAATTCTTCAAAAACTTAACAACCACTCGGCCGTCATTGGTGGGGAGCGCTTCGCTTCAACCTTTAGACAAGTAGTCAACGACCACGAGGATATACTTATTACCCTTAGAAGATGGAAATGGCCCCATAAAATCGATGCCCCACACGTCAAAAATCTCACAAACTTGAATAGCATTCTGTGGCATTTCATCCTTTTACGAAATTTTCCCTTGACGTTGGCAAGAATCACAAGACTTAACTAAATCATGAGCATCTCGATATATGGTAGGCCAATAGATCCGAATCAAAAATCTTCTTAGCTGTGTAGCTTGCACCATGATGTCCACCAGTGGGTCCGTTATGGCAAGCATTGAGAATATCAAGGGCCTCTTGGCCATGAACACACCTCCGGATTACTTGATCCGCACAAATCTTAAACAAGTAGGGATCGTCCCAAAAATAATGCTTAACATCTTTGAAAAACTTTTTCTTCTGTTGGGACGACATCCCTTTCACATGAAAATTGCCCGCATGGTCATTTGCAAAGTCGGCAAACCATGGGGTGTTTGGGTCTTTCTTAGCAATCATCCCAAGTGTCTCAAGAGGAAATGTTTCCGTGATCTCCTTTTTCTCGAGCACACTTTGATGGGGATTCTCAAGTCTAGAAAGGTGATCGGCAACAAGGTTCTCCGCTCCTTTTTTGTCAAGAATAGTAACATCAAACTCTTGAAGGAGGAGAACCCACGAAGTAATCGTGGCTTAGCATCTTGCTTTGCCAAAAGATACTTTAGGGCCGAATGGTCGGTATACACTATGGTCTTCGATAAGACAAGGTAGGGTCAGAATTTCTCAAAAGCATAAACAACGGCCAATAATTCCTTTTCAGTAGTCGTATAATTGTGTTGGGCCTCAGACAATGTCTTACTCGCATAGTGTATGGGTTGAAAATGTTTCGATTTACGTTGCCCAAGACTGCCCCAATTGCGTAATCATTTGCATCACACATGAGCTCAAAGGGCAAATCCCATGGGGGCAACTAAGATCGGACTTCATTAATTTCTTTTTGAGAAAATTAAATGCTTCAACGCATTCATTGGTGAAGATAAACGGAGAATCCTTCTCGAGGAGATGGGTCAGAGGGCGGGCTATCTTAGAGAAATCTTGAATGAAACGGCGATAGAAACCGGCATGACCTAAAAAACTCCGAATACCTTTGACGGTAGTGGGATGAGGGAGTTTAGCTATAACGTCGACTTTAGCGATCGACCTCAATCCCAGATTTTGAAATTTTATGGCCGAGGACAATGCCCTCTCGAACCATGAAGTGGCACTTCTCCCAATTCAAGACCAAATTGGTGTCTTCACACCGTTTGAGCATGTGGTCTAGATGAGAGAGGCAAGACGTGAAAGAATCTCCATAAACCGAGAAATCGTCCATAAAAACTTCCATAGACTTCTCGATCATGTCATGAAAAATAGCCATCATGCACCTTTGGAATGTACCAGGAGCATTGCATAAGCCAAATGGCATTCGTCGGTAAGCAAACGTTCCATAAGGGCACGTGGTCGTTTCTCTTGATCCTGCGGATCGATCGGAATTAGTAACCGAAAAACCATCGAAAGCAATAGAACTTATTTCCCGCTAAACGTTCGAGCATCTGATCCATAAAAGGTAGCGGGAAATGGTCCTTTCGTGTAGCATCATTCAACTTTCGGTAGTCAATACACACCCTCCATCTTCGGGACACAATGGATAGGGCTAACCCATGAGCTATCGGAGATTGGATAAATGATTCCGGCGTCGAGGAGTTTAAGAACTTCCTTTTTGATAACCTCATGAATTTTCGGATTAACCCTACGTTGTTGTTGAATAACGGGTTTGCAATCATCTTCCATTAAGATCTTGTGAGTACAAAAACGAGGGTTTATGCCTTTGATATCGGAAATTTGCCAAGCGATGGCACTCTTATGTTTACGAAGAATATCCAAAAGTGCGGTTTTTTCCTCATCTTTCAAGTTTTTAGCAATGATGACGGGAAACTTGTTCGGTTCTTCAAGAAAAGCGTATTCAAGATGAGGAGGTAAATCCTTGAGCTCGGGCTCCGAGGTTTTCGTTAGACGTTTGTACGGTTTGATTTCTTCAATCGTAATCTTTTCGGAGGAGTGACGGTGACGGATCTTCATTCAACAATTGCTCAAGATAAAGGATATCTCCCTCCGAATCATAAACACCATCATCAATTCCCGTTGGAATCGATTCGTCATTAGCAAGAAATTCATCGATCTCTTCCAAAAGGAAGTCACCTCCCTCGAACGAGTGAAGAAGGAGAGCAATGATTGGTTCAGAAAGTGGTTCAGGTGAATCAGTAGAATTTTGAGCAAAACTGAGAACTTCTTGAGCGTACTCCTCACAAGAAACATCAATAACGTCGATTCGATTGATGGAAGCATCGTCGAAATTTGAGGAGTACCTCGTCGTTTGATTAATGTTGAATGTGACGGCTTCTTGATTAACTCTCAACGTAATTTCTCCTTCAACACATCAATTAAAGCCGGTCGGTCCGTAAGAAACATCTTCCAAGAATAATGGGTACTCGAAGGTCGGCATCGAAATCTACCACAACAAAATCCGCGGGAAAATAGAACTCCCCCACTTTGACAAAGACATCCCGACTATACCCTTTGACGGGTCGTAGAACGTCGGCTAGCTCGAGGTCATACACGTTGGGGTAAGTGGGGGTAGCAAAGCTTCTAAATTGATTAGATTGAATTCAGCATTGAACAATTCCTTGAAAATTACAAGGAATGAGGAATTTGCCGGGGTCTCCTAACTTTTCGGAAGTTTCTTTAGGATAACGCGAACAATTCTCATTCAGAGATGTCGTAGCAAGCTCATATAGTTTCTCCTTGTTCGTAAGCAATCCCTTAATCGTGGAAGCAAGTTTGGGCATCAAGAGAAGGGCATCCGCAAAACTGATCTCCACATTCAAGTCTTTGAAGATTTGGAAAAATGTTTCCATTTGATGATTAGACTTTTCTCGAAGCGTTTGATCTTTAAGACGAGACGGATATGGGATAGACGGTTTCGGATTAGCTTTTCACATTTACGGGAGCATCTTCGGGCTCAGAATCTTGGACAACCGTGGGTTGGACATTCACAGTACTCCCCTTATTAGTAGGAAGTACTGGGTCCTTTGTTACCCCGGTCTCACGGTCTACCACACGAGAGGAAGAAGAATTAGTGGTAGGAACGGTAGGTCCATCGTAAGCAACACCACTTCGGGTAGTGATTGCTTTCATGTCACCTCGGGTTTGGAATATGTGCTTTCGAAGAGAACGGAACCCGAGGGTTGAGAATAAGAAGTAGATGATTGATTGGCTTGAAAGAAACTAGCCATCATATTCCTTATTTCAGTCATCTGTTTGTTGCTTGTAGCTTCCATCTCCTTTTTGAAGTCCGTCCTCATGCCGTTAATTTGATTTTGCAAACTTTTAATGGTATAATCGGAGTTCTTCATGTAAGTTAGAAAATCGTTGTTTGGGGCGACTTGAGGAGGTTCTTGATAAGATTGTTGAGGAGGAGGTGGTTGTTGGTAAACTTGAGGTGGAGGAGCTTGGTAGTGTTGATTACTATGATTAACATTAGCTCCTCGGTTCTGATTAATATGATGGTTACCATTGAAACGGTTTTGATTTTGGTTTTGTTGTTGAGGTTGGTTGAAACGGGAGGTCCGAGATAATTGTTTGAACGGTAGCTAAGAAGATTTCGATCTCCTTGCGGTTGATTGTAGTTTCCAGGCACATAAACATTCTCATGTGCGTAGCCACCGATGGCGGGCACTGGAATAAGAATGTGGACCTCCACAAGTCTCACAAGTGGTGTGTACGCTTTCACTTGTTGATTGATTCGATTATTCATTTGAGTAATCCGTAAGATATCGTCGATCTTTTTGTTCATGGCGGCTATTTCGAGAGAAGACGTATTTGATCGAGATGATGCACCCCTTTCGGCGGTAGAATCCCAATAGTTGTAATGAGCGGTCATGTTCTCAATAAGATCGTAACATTCCTCGGGACGTCTTTTCATGAAAGTTCCACGGCAGCAGCATTGATCGTATCACGGTGTCTCAACGTCAAACCATTATAAAACGTATCAATTTGAGTGACAAGCAACATGTTATGATTCGGACATCGATCAATCGCAAGCTTATATCGTTCCCAAGCTTCAAACAAAGATTCATCGGGATATTGCCGAAATTACGATATCGTTCATCAACTTTGTCACCATCGATGGTGGAAAGTACTTTGCCGAAACTTGAAACCATTTCCTCGAAGGTATGAATCAATTCTTTGGTCGATCAAACCAAGAAATGGCATGATGAGTCAAAGAGTATGGGAAAAGATATAGACGAAGGGCGTCATCGGAGACCCCATTCTGTTTCATATATCAGTGACGGTCAAAAATTTATCAAGATGCTTGTTTGCATCGTCATCAGGTAAACCATGAAATTGACAATTGTTTTTTACTTGTTCTATCATATGATGTTTCAAGCTAAAATCGGTAGCTTGAAAATTATTCGGTGCAATGGGTCCTCCCCTCCCGTACATTGTAGGTTGACATAACTCCTCCATCGTTCGGAGATCGGGAGCTACATTTTGATTAACGGGAGGAGGATTAGCACCGGGGTTGGGTGGTCCGTTGGGAGCAGCCATATTACGTAACTTCGGGTACGTTGATTCATTCGAAGTCGTCTAGATCGAGATCGAGTGCGCATGCACTTAAAACCAAGGCAATTAAAATGATACGGTATTCGAAAACACAATGAACTTAACCAATAATCCAAAGTGAATAAATCACTTCTACAAGACAAACGCACAAGCGAGCGGAGAAGCTTTTTAGGTCAGCGCGAAGCTTATTAAAACCCGCTTCTTTTCAGCCGCAATTTAATGTCAGGCCGTCCTTATACCCACCACACGGTTTGTTTATCAAATAGAAATAAATCGACTCACAAGCGACACAAAGGCAAGTTTTTGATCTTTGGTTTGGGAACTTACTAATGATAACACCTCCGTTGAGAATGTTATATAATTGATGTATTCTATTTAGCTCAAAAACAAAAGAGAAAATCTTTTTGTATTTTTAATATGATATATATATATACAAAAGAAAAAAGGAAAATATTTTTACTTTTTTTAATTTTATAAAAAATAGTAACTTCACAAAGGAAGGATCTCGAGTCACTAATCGTCAAACCTTTAACGATATTGTGCGCACAACCTCCGGCGGCACCAAAATTTGATTCTCGATGTAGGCTTAGGGGTGTGTGTGTATGGATAAAACCACAATATCGATATCAAAAATAAACACAAGGAATGATTTAAAATCCCTTTATGAAAAAGGATAATGAATCAAAACCCGTGAGTGATAGTGATACGGATTAGAAATCCGAGCGTTTCCCAGTGTGAATGGGCAACGTCGTTATTGGTTTGTTATTAAAATGCTCGATGTTTTGGATTTGAATTTTGATCTAAACTACGGAAATGGGAAAAAAACAATCAAAAGGAAATCTACAAGGAAATCCTAAATCTTAAATAAAATGCCTACGTCTATTCTAAATCCTAAAAATGATCTAAAATTACTTTCTAACTAAAAATAATATTTGAAAATTAACTAAGAAATAAAACTAATTTTTATGAATTTTCTAGAATTTATTTGAATTAAGAACTAATTTTAACTTTTTAAACAACTCTAAAATTCTAAAAATTATGAAAATAAAGGTGAAAATTATGAAACTATTTTTAGAAATTCTAAAATAACTCAAAAGACTTTTCAAAACTAATTTAGTATTTTTCTGAAGATTTTTCTATTTTTTATGAATTAAAAGCTATTTAAAACTAATTTAAATGCTAAAAATTACAAATCAAACGAGGAAAAATCTAGAAAAATTATTTTTCTTTTATATTTATCTTAATCTATGAAAATTGAAATCTTATTTTTGGAACTTTTTGATTTAATTGAATTAAATGCTATTTAAAAGTCTAAAAGATATTTAAATCAAGAAAAATAGCAAACAGTAACTAAAAATATTGAAAAATTCATGAAAAGTCTAAAATATTATTCTAAACCTAGGAAAAATATCAAAACCTATGCTTATGTGCGAGATTAACAATCAGTAGTGAAAAGCGCCTTGAGAATAGCACTAAACTAAACTAATAAGCACTAATGCTCACAAAATAGAAACAGAAGCTAAAGTATGCTAAATTAACTCTAAAACAACTTATTCAACCTCCTAACCTCAAATAAGCAAACCACTAATGTTTAGAGCTAATATCACTAAACCAAACGGCTCTAAGGACCTAATTTAAGCTCTTGAACAGCTTATTCATAATAAGCTGAGAAAACCAAAAGTTGAGATCTCAAGACCACCAACGGACTATAAGCTGAACCAAATCGGGAACCTACTAAGCTAATTTGACCCCTGTGCAAGGTCTACAAAATACATGTGTACACACTTTCAGATTCTTGAGTGTGAGACAGGCATATGTGAAATTTTGATTGATGGTGATAGAGAGCTTAAGAGGGCTTCCAAAAATTTGACAAATCAATTTAAGAAACTAGACCATGAAGTAGTTATTTCCAAAATTGCAAAAACTTTTGACCTAAGATGAGCAAATGATAAATTCACAAAGTTTGGTAAAAACCAGATTTTACACTTTTTTTTTTTTTTTTTTTTTTTGACTTTTGTAAACAGAATTGATATTTGACTTATTTGAGGTATGATTCAATCCTACTGATGATAAATGATGTAGTAAGTTATAATTGAACCTAATTCAGCAATCCTATATGATCCTAAAGCTACAAGCTAGTAAATGCTACCACTATTCTAACTTATCTAACTGCTAAATCAGATTGACACAGATATTGACTTCCACTGATTTATTGTGCAAATAGTGTGAGAATTTATTGAGTTATAACCTATTGAGACTTAGTAAACTAAGAAACTAACCACTATTAAGCCTTTACTTGATTCCAAATAACAGCTTAATCCAAACACCAATTAACAAGCAGTTATACTAATTCTATATGAATCCTAACTATAGATCAAACAATAATCTAACTATATTCTACTACTCAATTAACAGCTAACAAAGATATACTGTTGCAAAATTAGCTATATCAATAATGGAAAACAAATTCAGCTCAACAGTTGAAGTAAATGGAATGAAATTGAACTCACTTTTGGTCGAACATAGAAGCATCATACAATACAATCTACACTAAAACTACTTAAATCAACAATCCAAGCTCACGCAACACCCAATTCCATATTCAAAACCATTTAAAGCTTCCAGTTGACTTTTGTTGACTGATTTTTTTTTATTTTAAGAGTAATTTGTTTGTAGAACTGAGTAGTAGTCTAAACTAGCTCCGATTAAGCTATAGATGAGCTTAAGAGAGCTTATGGAAACATAAACATAAGTTGTTTGGAAACATTGAGCATATTTGAAATTTTTTTTTATTTTTGAAATATTTTTCTTATATATTTTTTTAATTTTTGCTTAATAGAGAATAAAATGAAATTGATAAAATATAGCTAAAATGATTAAATGAAACGATAATAAGCTATTCTAAAAACTTAAACAATAATTTGAAATTAAATGAGAATTTAGGCTAAAAGTACTTTTATTAATTGAAACTGAATACAAAGTGAGATTGAAAACAGAAATGAACTAAAAATATTTAAAACAATTATAAGCTACAACTACTACTTAAATTCTACATCATTACAAGTGAGGAATGAAAGGGGTATTTATAGCCTAGCTTGAGCTCTTGGAAGCATCTGGAATGTGAAATCTGTGCTTCTTAAGTGCGTTTATCACCATTAGATCAATCTCCACCTCATTATTTTCATCTGGACCCTTGGATTATTACTTCCGCGTTTCATCACCAATGAGGCGAGGGGATTGGAAATGTATCCTTGCGGATAAGCTGACTTGGCTTGGCAGCACATGTCGGATGGTGTCGAGAAGAATCGAGAATGCCCCTTTAATTGTACCGATTTGAGCTTAATTGCAAGAGGGTAATTTAGGGTTTATCTGGGTTTGGGTTTGGGGGAAAAACTTGGCGCGTGGATTTCTTTAATATATTTCAATTGGTTTGACCGTTTGACCGTGGGTTAAGTGGGAACGGGTCATGGGTTTTCGGGTATAAGGGTTGCTGGACCGGGTAAGTTAATTGGGCCGTGGGTTTTGTGTATTGGATTTGGATTTATTTTGGACTTATGTGTATATTCAAGGACTAATTTGGCCAATTCTGAAAATCCAGGGACCAATCTTGTAAATCTGAAAACTTGATTAAGGACTAACTTTGCCAAACTTCAAATAATCCAAGGGCTGAATTAGCAACTTTTGAAACTTGAGGGGTCTATTCTGCCAAATACTCAAAGTTCAAGGACTGATCTTGACAATTCTTCACACTTGATTATCTCTTTCAAATATCATCCTCTGAGCATAAAAATCTTCACAGATGCTTAATTTAGTTTCGGCTCGGCTTTAGCTCTCTTAATCTCTCGTGCTCGGATTTTAGTCTCGATTTGGCTTCTTTTTGTGTGTTTTGATATATCCGTACCTGCACAAGCACAAACTCAAGAAAACAACAAATATTAGCAATAAACGGCTTTTTCTTGGTTATTTTGGGTCAGTTTTGATAATGAAAAGGTATGTGTTTTAGCACATACCACGTGTAGATATAGAATAGTCTTGATTCTTTGTTCCTTCATGCTTTGTGATCAGTTAATGTGGTTGTCTGCCGTTGTCAACTTCGTTGGTTAGGTATCTCCAAGTCTTTCTCCACCATGCTCATACTTCTATTTGTCTCTTGGTTACCAATGATGTAGTTCTCGAGTCTTTAAACTTTGTGTAGCCTTTGATTATAATGAGAACTTTCATGTGTTTTTGGTATGAGCATGTGGCGATGCACTGCGATCCATCCGCTCGAGCTTCCATAAGAAGAAAACATAAAAGCGATTAGTAATAAAGCGGATTCGGCACTTACAAGTTTGAATTTCGAGGGTGTTACAGACATAGTGTGGAAATTAGTCTCTAATTCTCACAAGGGCCGTTCTTGACGGAGTCCCACAAGTGAGATAACGATATATAGAAATACATCTACGGTTGAGATGAGTATTTGAGGTACACCGAAGCATCACCTGCAGTAGACCGTTTGAGACACACTAAAGCGTAATCCACGAGGAGTTACAGTGACACGCTTTCGAGCGCTTGATGTTGACCACTGGCGGTTTCCATTCAATCACTAAAGATCACAAATGTGAAACTTCTCATAAATGTTCTGGCAAATTGCTAAGATCTGCGTAGGACTCTATAATATATCACTTGTGTCCTTATTGATGAACAACAAGCGATGTCATGTCAAGTGTTCCTATGAGATCTTTTGATGAATCTCGTGGCTCTAGACTCAATAAGTGCATTTTGGTTTTCTGGCGAGACTAGGGAGAGGGTCTCCTTCTTCAATATCAACAATCTCTAAAGAAAGTCGATAGATTATGTAGGGTTCCCAGTGAGAATGAAACAAATCCCTTTGAGAGGAATTGAGTGGCTAGAAGGTTTAGTGCAGTCGTTCTGGGTCCATGACGTCTTTGTCTTCAATACCAGTGTCATCTTAGTGACAACCCGATAGCATATGTATTGAACCGGTTTACGCCTAAGGTTGAGTATGGAGGGCTATTTCTTTTCACCCTTTCTTTTACTTTTCTTTTTAATTCTTCAACCCTTCTTTCTCCTTTCTCACATTACTCCTTTTTTCAATCATACCTAAGGAATTCTAATACTAAACTATTGGTGATGTCCTTGGGTAGATCCCTCCCTTCTGGCGGATCATAGGATAATTTCCTATCCTTAGTCACCTTATAACTCTATGATCGTCCTATTGTTGCCATAAAACCAATTTTCTTGAAAATCTCTCAGAGTGTTTATAATGAAAACATGTTTGGAACACTCTGAGAGTATTATATTTTGAGAACACTCCCCACTCACATGTGCTTATAAGTTTTGACGAAATCGCACATAGAGGGTAGAGTTTGCACTTTTGAATTGATCGGCATGATAGACAATTCCAGCGAGACCTGATTCGTTGCCTAGTTAAAGAGTTCCATTGTCAGTTTTAGGTGACAACTAGCTCTAATAACTACCTTGAAGTTGTAAACACTCCTTGAAAAGGAGGTTAGACCCATGAAAGTGCATATCTATCACAAGTTTCGAGATGGTACATTTCTTGAATTTGATTCCCGTCAATTCATTGGTTTTAATGCGAGTCGAGTTCATTGTAAGATTCAAACACCGATCATTAAACATTTTTGATCACATTTTAATCACGTCTCCTCCCCTCAAAAATAGCATATTCGTGATATTTTTGATATCAACGGATTAAACAACATTTTAGAATCTTTGGGGAGACAAACGGATTTGATTTAAGCATGAATTTGGAACATTTTAGTTTTATACTCCCCTTTAATAAAGCATAATCAATTAAAGGGTTTTAGAGAGAGTTATCTTGAGCACAAAATATTTTGAAAGATTTTGAAAATCTTTTGAACAATCTTGAAAAGGTGCTCAAGATGATGATGATTTCTCACCATTTTTAAATGCGAGTACCTTTGGCGTACACTTGATTTTTTCTATAAAAGCGAGTTTTGATTTGAAAAATAATCAAAGTCATCATTTTAGTCGGGGTTTCGTCTTGAAGTATCTGAAAGCCATTATTTAAAATTTTGAGAAGCGACATGTTTTGAAAAACATTAAAGAATAACTCCGCTCAAGCATCGTACATACCCGTATCATTGTTGAATGATATTTCTAGAAAGCGTCTGAGAATATCGATTATACGTGAGACATGTCGTGAGAAGAATATTTTTGGATTTTTGATTTTATATTGTTTTGTATTTTTGAAAGTTTATATTTTTTATATTTTGCTTTTGTTGGGTTTTCAAATTTTGTATTTTGTTTTTCAAAAATATTTACAGTAGCTTTTGGAAAATCATTTTCAAGAAGATTCGAGAAGACTTTCTAACTCCTCGGGGGTTAGGCTTCATTCAATTCGTCGAACTAAATAGTCAAACCTTTCTTTTGTAAGGGCTTTAGTTAATAGATGAGTTGGTATCTGTCTTCACGAAGAATAATTCAACGCGTACCATTTTCGGCGTACTCTTTGATGAAGTGGAAGCGGACGAATATGCTTAGTCTTTGAGTGATGAACTGCATGATATGGCTATGGCACTTTTCGAGTCACAATACATAGGTATTTTATCGAGAGTAAAGCCATAATCTGTGAGTTGTGTTCTCATCCATAGAACTTGAGCACAACACGGAGATAGAGACACATACTCGGCTTCAGCGGTTGAAAGTGCAGTGCAATCTTGTTTCTTTGAGACCGGCTTACTAACTTTTCACCCAAAAATTGTGCTCCTCGGATGTACTTTTTCGTAACTTGATCACTGCGTGGTGCGCATCGAAAAGGCAATTAGATCAAATAGGGATTCCTTCGGATACCAAAGTCCCATGTGAATGGATGTCTTGGTGTCGAAAGATCCGTTTAACCTCTTTGAGGTGCGGTCGGTAGGCTTTGCACGAAACCGTGCTAATAAGCAAACAGCAAAATGAATATCTACGAATTAGCTAGATGAGGTACATGAGAGAAACAATCATGCTCCGATATTTCTTCGGATCAATAGGTTTCCCAAACAAATCGGCTCTAATTTTTGGTGAAGTTATCATTGGTGTTCGCCGAATCACAATTATCCATACCATGATTTTTCAAAATCTCGGTTGTGTATTTAGCTTGATTTATAAAAATTCCACGAGGGGATTTATGTATTTGTAAACCAAGAAATAATTTTAGTTCCCCCATCATGGACATTTCAAATTTACTTTTCATGAGATTTTCAAAATGTTTTGAAAGATTCGGATTAGTGGACCCAAAGATGATGTCGTCCCACATAAATCGAACAATCAAAATGTCACTTTTGCATTTTTGTGTAAACAAGGTAGGATCAACTGTTCCTTTGGTGAAATTGTTTTGGATAAGGAAAGGGGATTCTTCATACCAGCTCTCGAGAGCTTGTTTCAATCCATAGATTGCCTTTTTGAGTTTGTAGACGTAGTCCGGATGATTCATGTCTATGAAGCCTTCGGGTGACTCCGTACACTTCTTCTTTGAGTTCCATTCAAAACGGTCTTAATTTCCATCGATAAACCGTGATGTTTTTGTGGCATAGGCTAAGAAAATCCATTGCTTCTAGTCTAGCTACCGGCGAATGACTCTTCAAAGTCTATCCCTTCCTCTTGTGCAGTATCCTTTGGCCACAAGGCGAGCTTTGTTCGAAATACAGTCATCTCTTCATCCTTTTGTTCTTCCATAACCATTTGAGATCAATGACGCTTGACGTCAATGGGTCTTGGAACCATTTCCCAAGAGTCATGTAGGCGGTATTGGAGAAGTTCCTCTGCGCCGCTTCTATCCATGCAGGATATGCCATTGCCTCGCGAATGTTCTTTGGCTCTATATTGCTAATTGAGCAAAGGTAAATGCATAAGTGGCAATCGGTGGCAAGTTGGCGTCTCGTCTGAATTGGCCTTGAAGGTTCACCAATAACTTGTTCAATTGGGTGGTCTTTTGTCCACTTAAGAGTAGAAGGATACCGTTGGTTATCATTATGCGAATTAGATGGTTCTCGTAAGCTAGAAGATGATTCAATGATTCCAAGCAAACGGGTTTTCAAAAAAGTCGTCATCTAACGTTGCATCGTTGTGATTTTGGTTTTGCTCATCAACTTCTGGTAGCGGGTGTAATAGCTGGAGTAGATGTAGATGATGTTGATGGAGTTGGTGCATTGGTTTCGAGCGTAGTAGATGCATCTTACGTTGGTGGTGGAGGATGATTTTGGCGGTCCGAATGATGGTTTGATGCATTTGTCGAAGTTCCACCATAGTATTCATCGAACATTAACTTCGAAGAAATTCTCCCATTCTTGTTCTTTGGATTGTCAAGGTTGATTGAGCTCTTGGTCATCACGAATGGAAGTCTTCACGGTTTAGTTTGCGCGGTTCTAGGTGAGTCTCGGACCATATGTGCGTTAATTCACATTCATCGTCTCCATGATCCTCCTAGTTCTCGTTATACACCACGAATGCCCTCGAGTTATCTCGAATATCCAATGAAGATTCCAATATCACCCTTTGCTTTCAGTTTTCCAAGATCTTCTCTGTCATTAGTAGGATAGCACAAAGCGCCAAACACGTGAAAGTAAGAGATATCCGGTTTTATGTTGTTCACAAGCTCATATGGGGTTTTATTGAATCTTGGATGGATTAGGGATGGGTTACGAGTGAAACAAGCGTAGCAACGACATCAATCCCATATAAATAACGGTGCACTAGAATAGATTAGCATTGTGCGGCGAGCTTCCACAAAGTTCTATTTCTTCTTTCAACTACCCCATTCTGCTGTGGGTTCTAACAACCGATGTCGATGTGTGATTCCAACATCTTCAAAATAAGCATTTAACTCGATTAGTAGTGAATTACGTGCGTTGCTGTTCTTACAACCCTACTGGAGTTTGAAGAAGTACTTGAATTCGTTTGAAGAGTGATGATGATGCTTGGTGCCGTCTTTTGATCTCGAAACTTAACCCATGTATATCTTGAATAATCATCGACAATGACAAGAATATACTTTTTCCCATTAATGCTTTCAACTCTCATTGGGCCACATAAGTCCATGTGCAACATATGCAACTTTGCTTCGAACTAGGTACGATTTTGGGTTTATATGATGCTCTTTTGCTATTTCCTTGTTTGCATGATGGACATAAGTGATCCTTGGTGTATTTGAACTTTGGAAGTCCGTTGGCGATGTTGTCTTTGGCAATTTTGTTGATGGTGTCGAAATTGAGATGGGATAACCGTCACGTTGCCACAACCGGACCGTGTTCCGGATGCTCGTGTCATAAGACATATTGGTGATGAAGAGGCCATTTGATTGATGTCGATATCATACAAGTTTGTATCACGATTCCAGTTAGAATGCATTGACATCCAAGTTTCTAACGAAGCAAGTATTTTTCCTAAATCAACCTCTAAATCACGCATCCAGAAGCTGCCCGCTGAAAACAAATTGTGTCCCAACCGCCGACATAGTAAGCCCGAGTGATCAAATAATTTCCAAAAGGTAGATCTCCATAGCCCATGATAGCTGCTACATGATCATTTCAGAAGCGTCACGGTTCCCATGAATTTCCGGCAGAAATTGATCGGCAGACTTGATTCCATGTCATGCTTGGAGCAACCCGAATCGGCGATCCAAAGACAAATTTCGATAACACGCGATATGAAAAACAATATTGTGGAAACCGTTTTGATTTTGGTTCCTTTGGGTTAGAGGTAAAATCCTTATCACACGCAGAGAGGTTTTCTATAGGGAATTACGGTTTATCACTCATTGTACCATTCGGAGTGTGAAAGTTCTACCGTGGGTTTCCAAATATCATCCCTATAGTATACACTATAGTTCCTGTCGGTAGTGTAAAGCCTAAGTTTTGCAACTAGTCTTCCTACTCGTTTAGCGTAAGATCTTTTTGGGGCGTTCTTCTTAACAGGCTTATCATTCACATTGTTAGAAACATAATCATCTTGAACATTAATTAAAGATTTCTTGCAAGTTAAACAAAGAGATTCAACACATTCATTTGACTTAGCAAGTTTCACGAGGTTCAATACATTCGGATGAAATGTCTTTCCTATTCAAAAGCGGTAAATTCCTAGGGTGTTCTTCTACTTTCTTCTCTTTATTCAAGCTACTACTCCTAGAGTCAGTCGAGACTCTATTGTTCCTTGTATTGCTCTTAGGCTTTAGTCTGCTTCTCCTAGAGGTGCTTTCTAGTCTGTAGAAGGTAAGGCAGCATTAGGATTCATTTTTATGAAGGGAGGTGGTTTCGGCTTTCCTAGTCTCTTTAGAGTGCTTTTCTAAACTTATGTCGTTTGTTCCATATGTTTTAGATGTGGAGGCAGACGCATGAGTGGTACTCATCTTAAAATGCCGGTGCTAAAACTTTTGGTTTCTCGATAAGTTTTCCTTATCAACATTTTGTTTAGGTAGGGCGGTGGAGTGACTTGTTTTGATGAAACATTTTCTCATTGACTTTTGGAGGAGGCATAAAAGCAGACATTTTGGTTTGCAAACGGTTTGGGAACATTTGCTTTCTCCGATCAATGGTTTTTAATCCACAGTATCCACTGCCTTTCCTTTTTGACTTTCCAGTTGAGCCCTCAAAAGATCATTTTTCGCTTTCATGTCATTGTAGGCACGCTCATACGACAGGTTGTCATACTTGCATTCCTCAGTTTTTCGATCAAGTTGTTTAAAATATGAGACATTTTCTTTTCAAGTTTTTCAAGAGCTTTTTCATATTTTGAAACAATT
Source organism: Chrysanthemum makinoi (assembly GCA_910596185.1). Classification (NCBI taxonomy): domain Eukaryota; kingdom Viridiplantae; phylum Streptophyta; class Magnoliopsida; order Asterales; family Asteraceae; genus Chrysanthemum; species Chrysanthemum makinoi. The sequence continues at coordinate 86,163,342 of OU343218.1, read as the reverse complement.
TAGGAGGTCTCATCTGGAGTATTTCATGATCTTCAACGAATATGTTTGCAAAATGATGGACATAATATCGTGTCAGAACATCTTGAAGAGTGAATCATGTAGATTTTCCAAAACTTTGATGTGTTCAACACTTTCATTAGCTTGCTTTACCAGGGATTTATGGTCCTTGACAAAGTCAATTGTTTCTTTCAAAAAGGCTTGTTCAAAATGAATTACCCTTGAGTTGATGTTAGTGGTGAGGGCAATTTGAGTTTCAAAAACTTTTTCGTTCAATATCAAAACTATTAAACGGATGTTTGTTGTAATATTGGTTTTAGTTTTACGGTCTCTTGAAGATCTGCAATTCTCATTTTCACATTTTCCAAAATACTTATGGCATCACTTGTGTTAAAAGGATTGTTTGAAGACATTTGTTCAATGTTCGAAAGAGATTTGGAGACAACAACTGTTTTGAAACTGATTTTGAAACTGGTGTTGACACTTTGTTTGAAACACTTGGTTTGGTGGAAAACGTTGATTGAGAAACAAACGAAATACCATTAATTTTGTTCCATGTGTTATAATCAATTGGTTTGATTCCGGATGTTTTGTTTCATTTTTGATCTACTCTCGAATAGTTCCAACGTTTCAAGAGAATCATGCACAGATATAGGTTCATGCAAAGGTTTTCCATTGTGCAACATTCGATATTTCGAGCTTTCTTGAGAAACGAAGAAGGGTCGTTACCAAGTGCCATCTTATGAGAAGTATGAAAACGTGGATTTACTTGGTTAGAAAGCATCTTGTTTGATTTAGGTGAATGACGTTGTAGAAGCAAATTGTCCAATGTTTTGAGGTTTTCCGTTTTATCAAGAATTTCATCAAGAAGAGAATCTTCGTTTTGAAGAATCGGCAATCAACTGTTTCTTCTCTTTTCAAGATCGAAGCAGTGCTTTTTGTTTTGAAAGTTGGTCATTTAGATCAGAAATTTCCTTGTTTAAAGATTTTATTTTCAAGTTCAATTTCACATCAAGTGTGTCATACTTGAGTTGCAATTGTTTTTCTCTTAAAATAGAATCTCGATAACCAATTTCTAATTAGGACATTTTGTTAGTATGAAATTCAAAAGCTTTGGCGTGCTCCTTGTAACTCTCAAGCTCAATGGTCAATTTAACATTGTGACCAACTTCGCGATTGACCTTACTCACTTTTCAATTTCAATGCCACCGATTGATTAATGATTCAAAATAGCACGTGTTTCCTCATCGGTCTCAATATTTTGTGCCACACGGCCTCCACTAGGATCCACATCCGGAGTTTGAGTTGGTATTGCTACAACTTCGGATTGTCGGTATGTATCATAAGTAGGTGGCGTCCTTGAATGCTTTGCCGTCATGAGTAAACACATCACCTATGACATTGTTATAGCATGGATCAATGATTGGTACCTTAGATCTCGCGTTGGCGTCATAGGCGGGATGTGCCAGGTCGGAGCGTACTTAGTCTCGATTTTGCGATGAATATGCGGTTCAAATTGATTTCCTCGGTCTTCCAAATCATCCACGGCAGCGAAAAATCATTTTCTCAGACTCAATTTGCATCCCCTTCTTGCTTCTGCTTGCTTGACATAGCTTTCAGAAGAAACTCAGCATTCTTTTGTGCTTAGTGGGGCGGTTAGTGCCATGTGACCCATTCCTTGCGAGTTATAACATACAACGATTACCGATTCACATTTCCATAATTCCCAACGACTGGAGCTGCAACATTCCCATTCGATTACCTTGCTCTATTCCCAACATTACGTCCTATCGATTTCCAACATTACACTGTGATTACGATAGGAGCGGCTGATTACTCATACGAAATCCAGTAGCATATCCTGTGCGATTCCCAATAACTCAACCATTTGTCCTGATTACCCATATTCACACCGTACGTGCAATTTTCACATGCGAGTGTTTGACGAAATCCTTTGGTTGTTGTTAGTTGGTGTGGAATAGCGACTTTTAGTCGTTACCCAATAAAGAGTATATCTGTTGCAAGGTATTACGGGTCGATTTGGGATCATTGATTCCTAGTTCTGGTATTGTTGATCCGGATAGAATTGTTGTTGTGGTTGTGGAATGTATTCTGCAAGTTGTTGTTGTTGGAAGATGATGAAGCTTGTTGTTGTGTATTCATTGAAGTTTGAGTCTTTGCAATGAGTGCCAATGGATCATGATTCTTTGCCAATCTTTCTTTCGACTTCATTGACTTGACTTAGTTTTGTTTAAAAATCATTGATTGATCAAAGTTTACGATGAAGGTCTTTTGTTTGGTTGACAATAGTGACATATACGTCCCCATTCTTACGGAAGATTGTTGGGAACTTGATGTTTTGAGCGATAGTTTTGGGTGTAACTTGTTTCGATAAGCTCATTCATCAAAGTGCAAAACCTTCCATAGTAGGATTCAATGGATTCTCACGGGTAAGTAAACTTTTCCCATTAGGTTAGCGGCTTGTTCTCCCGTGTCTTGTTGACCAATTTTTGTTCCATGACAAAGCC
>OU343218.1:86144059-86160717 GCA_910596185.1 Chrysanthemum makinoi | reverse complement strand
AAAAAATAAAAATCCTACAAAGAAATATTAGTAACATGCTTATGTAATCTTGTGATTGTGAGAATCAAGATTGGGAGCAAGGTATAAAACAAAGCCTTGTAATAAAACAACAAAGTGTAATTGGTATTTATGTATATACAAGCATGTAAAATAAGAACAAGACTTGTTCTTGAAAATGAAATAAAAAAAGAAAATACTAGTAGTAGAAAATAATGAGGATTCCTTCCATGTTTACATAAGGTTTATGGATGGATGTTTTGATGGTGGTGGGGGATCAAAGAATGAGTTTAGGATGAATAAGCATTTCCTCCTAACTTCTATTGCAATATCCCACAGTGGATTGTGTTCCATGTCTCAGTGATATGGAGGTAATGATGGGAAGTTTTGGGGTTGTGTTGATTTGAGTTATGCGGAATATGTGGTGGAAAAATAGGAAAATATGGATCAACATCGAGAATGTTTGGAAGTGGTGGTGGAAAGAACCTAGGTGTTCTTGAAGTTTGGGGAATGGTGGTGAAGTTTCAAGATCTTGAAAGATAGTATTTGGAGATGTGGGAGGTGTTAAAAAGACTAGTTCTTTTTGTTTTGGTTGTTTAGATCTTGTTGGAGTCTTAAGGAGTTCCAAAAGAGATATCCTAGGTGGTGAGTTGATGGGTGATGATGTTGGTGTACTCATTGGGGATGAGGGAGGTGCTATGAATGGGCATTTTGTGGTGAGCTTGAGGATGAGCCATTTGAGGTGGCTTTCAAGGCAACAAGATCGGATGCTAATCCCGATGGGATATCTGGATTTTGAGGTGTGGTATTTTGGAGGGTGGTAAAACAAAGGTTTGGATATCTTGGGATGAGTTGTTTGCACTAGATGATTCATCAAAAGTGATTGATCTTTTGGAAGACATGGTTGTGTGTGTGTGAAGATGATATGAGTAGCAAACAATGTTGGGAACCATAGAATAAATGTTGCATTTAATGAGATGCTTGACCCAAAATACGGATTAAAATCTAATGATTAGATATGAATTTAGGGCATGTGATCATGAAAAACAAACATTAAATCCATACTCAAAAAATTAGAAAAAGAAGTTCATCAGAAAGCCGTCTCACGGATCCTTCCGCGGGGATAGATCGGCATTAATTTGGGATCAGGTGGATGCAGTGATCGGCCGACACATAATCTTCCAAAAATTTTCCCTAGTGTGCCTATATGCAAGAACTATTGGAGTTAGGTTATCTCGACTCCTAGAAGAGAAAGAAAAATAAACTAAGTGAAAAAGCATCCAATTGAGATAACCCAAACACATTTTAGTACTTGAGTGCGTATTTTTGTCATCTCCTATTCATTGTAAACCCAAATGAATGTACCCAAAATACATATTAGTTATGTGTATCTCCTTTCACAAAGACATGAGATGCAATGAAAGCGGGTTTTACTTTGTATTAACAATGGCGATTTGTCTAGAAGCGTGAAATTGCTTTTAAATTGATCGGGAAGGTATCATCTTTTAGAAATTTTTTGAAAAGGGTTTTCTTTGAAAATGTATGTAATTATGTGGTTGTAACTTGTATTTATGAAAATAAAGAAAACTATAAGTGGGAAAACTTATCTTGGGTTTTGAAAATTCCGTATTGTTTGTGAGTTGTAATTGAAATAGAGATCCTAGACTAAGAAAGAAGAAGGCTAGTGTTTACATACCTTGTAGAGTCAAATAAGTTGCAGTTTGTTCCATGAGACCAAGGCGAAGTAGGTTGAATTGTTCCCTTCAACGGTTTGGTGAGGGCGTCGGCTATGTTGTGTCTTGGGCTACCTTCTCAATAGAGATGTTCCCTTTTTGAACATTGTCTCTTAGGAAGTGATGATGAATCTCTATATATGCTTTGTAGAATTCAATACGGATTCTTGCTTAAGTCGATGGCACCTTTGTTGTCACATAGAATGGCAATGTCGCTTAGATGAATATAACTAGTCAACTAACGCTTTTTCATCCATAGTGCTTGTTGGCATGCTTTGTCGTAGGAGACATATTAAACTCGGTTGTTGATATTGCTAGTGCCGTTTGTTTCTTAGAAAACCAAGATGTTAAACAACATCCCTTGAAAGTACATACCCCACTTGTACTTTTTCTATCAACGTAATCACCTGCATGGTCGGAATCTGCATATACAATTGTTTCTACTCCCGTGCCCTTAGGATACCATAAACCTAATTGTGTTGTACCATAATGTATCTAAATATCCTTTTTACGACTTCTAGGTGTGATGTTTTAGGGTCTTCTTGAAACCTAGCACATAGACAAACACTAAACATGATATACGGCCTACTTGTCGTGAGGTAGAGAAGACTACCAATCATGCCACGATATTTTGTATTATCAACGGATTCGCCGTCTTCATCTTTTGTAAGTTTTGTGTCGGATGACATTGGTGTCCTAATTGGTTTCGACTATTCTAAACCGAATTTCTTTAATCTCTTTGTATTTAGATTGATTAAAGAAGATACCATCTTCCACTTGTTTTATTTGTAGACCAAGAAAGAAACTAAGTTCTCCCATCATACTCATCTCAACCTCGTCATGCATGATTTTAGAGAAATCATCACACATGTCTTGATGGATCGAATATAATATCATCTACATATATTTGAACTTGATTATATGTCTCTCTTTTCTTAGTAAAAGTGTGTTGTCAACTAACCCATGGTGTAGTTGTGTTTAATTAAAAATGACTTGAGTCTATCATACCAAGATTTTGAAGCTTGTTTAAGACCGTAAAGGGCTTTCTTTAATTTATACACATGTTTTGGTTTTCAAAATCAATGAAGGGAGGAGTTGAGCTACATATACTTTTTCATTAATAAAACCATTTAGAAAAGCACTTTTGACTTCCATTTGATAAAAGATCATTAGCACAAGCATAAGCAAGAAGTATTCTTCTAGACTCTAATCTAGCCACGGGAGCATAGGTCTCATCAAAGTCTATTCCTCTTGTTGGTTATACCCTTGAGCAACGAGTCTAGCCTTGTTCCTAGACACTACTCCATTTGCATCTAATTTGTTTTTATAAACCCATTTGGTTCCTATTATGGTTCGATTACTAGGTGGAGGGATAAGTGTCCACACATCATTAGAAACAAATTGATTTAATTCTTCTTGCATTTCCATTACCCAACTTTCATCTTTTATGGCTTCTTGTGTATTCTTAGGTTCTATGGTTGAAACAAAACAAAATAAGCTAATTTGGATTTGTACTTGAGATCTTAAGTTTATTTCGTTTAACTTTCCTATGACCTTATCTATGGGGTGGTCTTTAGACTCCTTAATATTTATAGGTTCGTTATTTAACGGTTCTTTTTCTTCTTCTTCATTTACCTTTTTCTTAATTACTATAGCATCACTTTCAACAATCTCGTCATCGAAAAGAGGTGGAGAGGGTTTGGGTGGACTTTCATCAAATTTTACATTTAATGACTCTTCTAATTTCATTGTTTCTTTGTTTAGTATGACGTAAGCTTTGCTATTAGGGGAGTAACCTAAAAAGATACCTTCGGTTGATTTAGGATCAAATTTTGTAAGGTAATCTTTAGTGTTGAGAAGAAAGCATTTGCTACCAAAGACTCTAAAGTGATTTAATGTGGGTTTCTCTAAGTAACTCATATGGAGTTTTACCTAAGAATGGTCTAATTAAGACTCGATAGTATATGCACGCTGAAGTATCAATGGCATTGCACCAAAACTTTTGAGGTATGGATTGCTCATTAAGCATTGTGCGACTCATTTCTTGTAGGGTTCTATTCTTTCTTTCAACTACCTCATTCGATTGTGGAGTGAGAGGAGCCGAGAAATTGTGAGTAATACCATTAGCGTCATAAAAGACTCCAAATTGCACTTCATTATCGAATTCCCTACCATGATCCGTTCTAATGGACACTATAGGACATCATAGTTGTCTTTGGATTTTCTTACTTAATATTTCAAAGTAGTTAAACGTTTCGGTTTTATCTTTTAAGAATTTAGTCCATGTGTACCTAGAGTAATCATTCACTATGACCAAAGTGTAGTAGTTGCCTCCATAACTTTGGATAGCGGATGGACCGAATAAATCCATGTGTAGTAATTCTAGACACTTAGTTGTTGACACCATGTTTTTAGCTTTGTGACTAGAATGGACTTGTTTTCCTACATTACAAGCATCACAAAAGTGATGTTCATATTTTAACTTAGGTAGATCTCTTACTAGATCTTTGGATGATAGCGATTGAAGAAGTCGCATATTGGCATGACCCATTCTTCGATGCCATAAGGTCAAAGTATCATCCATAGAGGTAAGACAAAGTTTGTCTTTAGGTTCATTACCAATTTTAATGACGTAGACTCCATGCTTCTTAATACCTCTTCCTATGGTTATACTATTTTTTAATATCTTACTACCGGTTTCGGTAAAAAGCACATTGCACTTTTTATCTCATATTTGTCCTATACTTAAAAGGTTAAAGTTTAGGTTTTTATTGACACATCGTTAATGGTTAGAGATTTGTTAGAAATCGTACCTTTACCGATGATTTTACTTTTGCTATTCCCAAACACCACATTACCTCCATTGTAGGATTCATATGTGGAGAATAGATCTTTATTACCGGTCATGTGCCTCGTGCACCCGCTATCCTTGACCCATTCATCCGGTCTAGGTCGATAACTTTAAGCACCTCGTCATTTGCCATGAGACAAATTTCTTCGTCCTCCTCCTCGCTCATTCCCCATCATCGCCACAAAGGCCTTTGATCATCCTTTTGGGACACTTGCTAATAAAGTGGTTTGGGTCTCCACATCTAAAGAAAGTACGATCATCCTTTGGTTTTTGTCTTTGCTCTTCCTCAAAACCTTTCTTGTCGCCATATGGTTGTTTGACGATCTTCCCTTTCTAAAGAACTTTCTAAAGTCCCTTACCGCCATTGCATACTCCTCATCATCACTATCCGAAGAGGAGTTCTCTTCATCGTCGCTGAGACTCTCTTTGCTTTAGGGCAAGAGATTTTGTTTCTCTTTCACCTTGAAGCTTCGAATCTTTAGCGAACGAGCTCATAGACTTTAAGTTTCCTATGAGTTCATCAAGGGTGAGGATTGTCAAATCTTTTGACTCTTCGATTGCCGTCACCTTGGATCTCCACTTTGATGGGAGCGCCCTTAGATATCTCCTAACATGGTTACGGCTAGAAAAAGATTCATCAAGTGCTTGTAAAGATGTAATAATAGTATTGAAATTAGCAAATGAATGATCTATAGTTTCCTCATCCGATATTGAAAATTGTTCATATTGTTGAACAAACAAATCAATTTTATTATTTTTAACTTGTTGATTTCCTTGATGAGTTACAACTAAAGAATTCCAAATTTCTTTAGAGGTTTTAAGCATAGAAATTCTTTCGAATCCCTTTTTCGGTAAAGCATTATATAAAACCATTTTGGCTTCACTATTTTCAGAAAGCTTTTTCTTCATTTCATCATTTAGTTTATCATGAGGTATGTTAACTAAATTTCCCTTATCATCATTTGAGGTAGCCTCAAAATCACCTTCAACAATAATGTACCAAAGATCAATATCTTTAGACTTCACATATGTTTCGAATCTATTTTTCCAATATATAAAACCATTAGTTTCAAGCAGTGGTGGTCGTTGCATAGATTGCCCTTCCTTATAATTTTCAGAACCCATAGTGATCGAAAAGTTTTTAAAATAAAAATTTACTTTAAAACTTTTATAAACTTAGCACTTGATGCCAATTGTGGAAAACTAGAAGGGGGGTTGAATAGTTTTGCCATTTTAAGTTGATTTCAAAAACTTTAGATTCGATATTATGTGAACTTCATTATGGATGTTGAGAGCATTATAGATCTAATGATAATGCAAGCAAATAAATAAAGTTAAGGGATACAAATGACACAACCGATTTATAGTGGTTCGGCTACAAGGACACTTTCCTTGCCCTACTCCACTCCCCGAGTCACCTACTCGAGAGTTCAAGCACTAAGTCAACAAACTCCTTCACTTGGCGGAGAAGCCTTCACAACGTTTCTTACACCTTTTTCCGGTACAAAGCTTGTGAAAACGTAGAGGGGGGGGGGGTGAATACGTTTCTGTTTCAAACTTAAAACTTTTGTATCAAATATAGTATAAACCATTGCATTTGCTAATCTCGACGCGAGGATGAATTTAACGCATTACGGCATGTAAGGTCAACCCTTTAATATCACAAAAGATTCCGCAAGATTAATGGTTCATTAAAAATCAAGTTTCACCATTATTAGTCCGGTTGCTTTTTCTTGATCAAGTGTGTCATAATATGTAAAGTGTTAAATATTGTTTGTGACTATATGAAAGACCAAGTATGTATCACAAACATAGACATCAACCACATAAAAAATAAATAATGCAATGCAAGAATAAGAGTAAAGTGATAAGTAAAAGGATAGACAAACAAACACGAGGATTTATAGTGGTTCGGCTACAAGGACACCTTCCTTGCCCTACTCCACTTCCTGAGTCACCTACTCGAGAGTTCGTAAACACTACACCAATCTCCTTATGGCGGAGAAGCCTTCACAACATCGCCTACTCTTTTTCCGGTACTAGGCTAACCACCGGGTTCTTTCACTCCAAGGTGAACCACGCCTACACAACGTCGCCTACCCTTTATACGGTGCTAGGCTAACCACCGGGTTCTTTCACTCCAAGGTGAACCACACCTAACACAGTGTCGCATACCCTTTATTAGGTACTAGGCTAAGCACCTAGTTCCATTACTATGGAGGAACTACTACCCATCACAACACAACACCTAATCCCAAGGAGATCCACTCCTTATTACAACACCATCAAGGATATCACCATCCTTGGATCTAAAAAAAATAATATTCTATCTTGTACATCGAAACACACCATATCGAATGTACACCCTAGGCATCTTTCACTAATGCCATTGACACGATCCTTCAGCACCTTTCACTAATGCCTTCAACACATCTATGACACCCGTTATGTTTTGTGGCCCAACATAACAAACCTTGTGTTTTATGGCACAAACACATAAACCATCTAGTCTAGTCATAGATACAAGAGTATGATACTAGACAATATCCAAGACAATGTATCTAATGGATATGAAATCCTAAACTAAACATCAAGAACCCAAAGCATGATGTAGTTAGTCTTCTATGAATGAAGATGACAAGTTTCCCAAGGTTGTTGTCGAAGATCTTCATGTGCTTGTATCTTGTGATGGGTGATCACTTCAGTAGGTAAGGAAGCAAGATCTCTAAGCTTGCTTTGGAGGATCACTTCGTGAGTATGCTTACAACAAATGAGAGTTAGAAGCATTATGATCATATGAGATGAGGGTGGTTTACATGTTTCCTAAAGATCTAAATATCCTAGAAATGGTGGAGAGAAACTATGTGTGAAGGTGTGAAGAAATGGTAAGAAGTGGTTTGCTATTTATAGACAAAAAGACCAAAACCATGTTCTACCCCAAGGATCCCTTCTGGAGGGATCCGGCCCTTGTAATTCCAGGGATCCGTGGGCACTTTGAGAGATCCATAGGATGCTCCCTTTTGCCCATGGTTTTTGGGTCATGGGTCATGGGTTATGGGTATTCCTTTAGATACAATGTATCTAATGAGTACAATGTATCTAGTCTTATGGGTATGGGTCAATACCATGGGTCATGGATATTATCCATATATGACTTATGCATGATGTCATGCAATGGGTATGGGTCATGGACTTTGGGTTTTACCCAACTACATTTAATGTATTTGGTCAATGGGTCAAATACTTAAGTTTCTACCCATTTATATTATCCATTATAATACATACTAGTTATGTACATATTTACCCAATATGCAAACACTAGATGTTATACATAAACTATTTAACTAAACATGTTTATTGGTTTGTTGGGGGTTTGATCATAATGCAACATAACAAACATGTATGAACCTGTGTTGTAGCATACAAGGATTTGAGTCGTCGAGAGGTGTTGATAGTATGTTGAGACAAGATCTAACTACAAGTAACTTATACATTTTACGTTATGTATTACAAGTTACATGTTTGTCATCAACAAAACAAATGAGAATGTATAGATTAAATATCGTAGTATTTGCTCTAACAATCTCCCCCTTTTTGTTGATGACAAAATATATGTAAACGTAATAGATAGGCAAAATGTCAAAGTTACTTTGTCATACTTCCTATACATTACCTTCTTCGTTTACACTCTTTCCCCCCTTTTGTCGAAACAAAAAGGATGTGTCCTTTAAACTTAATTTCTCCCAAGAATGGCGAGTTTGCATCATCCCTTGTGTGTATGCTCCCCCTTGACGGTTGCTCCCCCTTGTTAAGGGCTTCAAGTATTTTAGGAAGGCTAAGACGAAACTGTTGCGAAATTTGCAATGTTATTGCTTTGACGAAAAACTCCCATTTATTGAGAGCGTTAAGTTCTCCTAGTATGTTTTGAAAATCTACAAAACAAAAAGTTAGTGCAAAATTATATTCGTCCTTGGACGAGTAAGTGATATGATGCACTTTATAAATGCTCGACGAAAGTTCCCCCTAGCTCGAGGGCGTTAAGAAGAACCTACAAAAAGATTAGTGTTAAAAAGAGAATGATCCTACTACTTGCATCATCATGGTTGGTTTAGAGGTTGTAAGGTTTGTTCAAGTTAAGAAAAAAAATGTGCTTAGGGATGAGACGCATTTCATTATGAAATTCACTTGGCTTTTGACAACATAGATGTTTGTGAAGGATGGTTGAGCGACCATGAATTGTAGTGGTAGTGAGACACTTGTAGGATGTGGTTGACACAAGTAGCTTGTGGTTTGAGGTTGTGGTTGACACAAGTAGGATGTGGTAGAACATGAGACATACCTCATCATGTAGTTCATGAACTAGACCTTGGACACGGTGATAGTGATTGAAATCATCATTATGACTTAGAGGTATGGAAGTTGTGGTAGAGGTGATGAAAGGTATCAAGGTGAAACTTTGACTTGGTTGATGACTCAATAGAGGTGGTAGACATGATGACTTTGTGAGTGGTGATAAAAGTGGAGTAAGATGGTTAGGATGATGCAAGATTAGGAATATATAAAAGAAATGTGCGAATGAGCACAGCTTGACTTGATGGTGAAATCGACCATTGTCATCCTACAAGAATCCAAAAGAGTTAGTACAAAAGGAAAACATTTATACAAATCGATAACTTGTTCACATAAAATCATGAAACGAAAAGAAAGAACACGTATAGAATCATATAAATGCAACTCATTTATAAACATATACGAAAATGATAATCCTAAGTGTTGAACAAGTGCTTGTGTGGAAAAGGAAATTTGAAATGATTATCTAAAGAGATAATGTACCTATTGTTCCACGTTCCTCCTCCCTCATTAGAGGGATCCGACTAGCTTAAGTCTAGGGATCAGGTTAACATATGAGGTGAAAATGAGGTGATTGGGTTCTAGCAAGGTCTAGAACCTACATATCCTAAGTTACTCAGTCTATTAAGTGTCTTATATGAAGATGGACTTAAATGATCATTTTAGCTAGAGTTGACATGAATCTGTCACCCGGATCCCACGGTTCCCTCAATGAGGGATCCGTCTAGGCTAATTCTAGGGATCCGGCTCTCGGCAGCCTAGAGAAAGAATAAAATGATGTTTTTAAGGTCTAACGCCTATACCTCCTTGAGTGTTTTAGTCTTCCTAAGTGTCTTAAATGAAAGAGTACTTAAATGATCAAGAGCAATGAGTGATGATAGCTAATGATTGCCTTTTATGGAAAGAAATGAGGCTTTATGAGCACCAGTGGATGATCAAAGATGACACTAAGAAATTTGAGAGTGTCAAGTGGTGTTTAATGATCCTAGAGATCGATGATGACTTAGAGAGATTTGGAAAATTTCTTAAAAATCTTAAGAAATTAAAAACTAGTTTTTGGCCTATTTTGAGGTAAAGATGACTAAAAACAATTTGCTAAAATTGAGATAAATATCAAACTAAGTGTTTTGAGATGAGAGGAACAATGTGTAAAAATTGGAGCGGAAAGATGGTGAGTTTTAAAGTAATGATAAATCAAAAATACTTTGAATGTGATCCTAAATCATCCATGATTGAATGTGAGATCAACTGAGCCTAAGGAAAGTTTAAGTGATCCTAATGTAGCATGTTTAACTAGTCCAATAAGGTCTGGAATATTGGATTGATGCAAGGAGGCTAAAAAGGAACTTATGTCCACCCGGATCCCACGGATCCTTCATTTGAGGGATCCATCTAGTTAAATCTAAGGGATCCGGCGTCAGAGACATATTTTCTTAACAGAATAGTTGCAGAATTTTACTTTATGTTTCAAATTATGAAACTAATGATTTCTACAGTAAGTATACATGTATACACATTAAGCAAAGCAAGGAGAGCATGTAGAGATAACATATAGGCAATCAAATGAGATCGAGCTCACAAATAACACAAAGGTTTAACAAACTTAACAAGCACTATTCATGTAAAACCCTAAAATTCTAAAACGCGTAAAAAGACTATTTTGCCCCTCAAATTAAAATTTATAAAATACGTAAGATATGTCAATCTCATTAAATACTTTTATAACCTAACTCGTAAATATGTAAATTATACGAGATAAATGAAACTGATGCATCTACGTCTAAAATATGAATCACACGTTTAATAAACTTTGCATGGGCCGAATGTTTGCTATGTAAGCAATGCATTGAAGTTAAATTATTAAGCCCGTAATACTTAAACTTATGAAAGCCCATAATTGAGATTTGGAAAGTATTCATTCTGTTATGAATTCCCTTATACACGTCCACATTAAACGCCTCATATATTTCCCATGTCTCCTCCATTAAACATTACGTTTCACACTCATTATCACGCCTAAAACCCTAAACCTAAAAGTGGCGGCATCCATCCTTTTCTTCTCTATTCCATTCGACCACAAGAAGATTCGCAAGGCAAGCACAAGGTGCTGTGAATGTGGTGTTTTAATCGTGGGTTCTTGGTTCGAAGGGTTGCCTTTTGGTCGCAAGTTCTAGAGGCGAATGGACATTTTGGTTCGGTTATGTCGTGGGTTTTGGCTCGATGCATGGTGGGTGCGTGAATCCTAGGTCAAGGAACTGCGTGGTAGTGGCTCAAAGGTTGGGCTCGGTCATGAGTTTTCTGGTCGAGGAAGTTGGCTTTGAACCTGTTGTGGGTTTTATTCCTTTGGTCCTTGTTTCTTCCGACGCATCAAGGGTAGCGTGCATCGAATCTCATTTCAATTCTCCTCTCCTAGTGTGTTTATAAATCGTGTAATATGTCTCAACAGTATGCATACTAGTCGACCATTATCACCATGTTAAATGATATAATCTTTCACATAAGTGATAATAATTGTTGCATGAAGTCATGATCAGGTTCACATGAAAAATCAATGAAAGGCCATGTTATTCAACCCATATGAAACCCATCTTGAATCTGTTCGATCTCATGCATATGTAATCTGTTTTGTTACCATTCAACCTATGATTTCATGTCTCGTTAAATTAGCATGGGTGAGTCTCATTTTTTGGGCTATCAAATGGTATGGCTGCATATGAGTTTTGAGTTCTGAATGGTCGAACATGGTCACTTAAATGTCTAATAGTAAGTCAATATTAAAGGTCGTAAATTTGTGCATATGGGCATGGTGTGTGTATGGTTGCGTTTAAATGCATGCATGTGTATATACATTTTATTTTGGCCATTTACAACACTTAAATGATCTCTAATTTATCAGTATAAAGGTACGAATAAGAGGTTTTAAAAAAAGAACTTGTTATACAAAACTTAATCTAAACGAGCTGGAATAAATATGGGGAGAAGTATGCATGCTTTGCTTGTGTCTCATTGGATGTGTCAATATGAGCCTAAACATGTATATGATCTAACATTTAAGTTATATGTTATATAAAGTGTTTACACTTTAAACCTTGAATTTTGGTAAGTGTCGCATGCAAACCTTAAGTTTTTATGACTTGTCATATAAAGCTCTAAAATAAGATACTTGTCATATTAAACCTCTAAGTTTACCATTTGTCATTTGTAACCCTAAGTTTGGCTAATTAATGATTATTACCCTAAAGTACTTTAATTCCGTCCATTACTAAAAATGAGAATACTCTTATAACTCTAAAAATATTCATACGACTAACCCGTTATGACTTAAATGAACTAATAAGTATTATGCGAATCGTAATCCGTGTAGATTCGTTGAAGGAGACGTGACGTTGTATCTTCGTGTTCATTCATTCGTTTGCTTTCCTTTCATTGGCGATAAGGTACAGATATTCTATCCCTTTTCAGTAGGGGTTTTCATGACTTTCTGATCTCTTGAATTTGTTCGTTTACGATATCTCATTGCTAAGATCCCCTAATTATTGACCCCCTGATATTGAACCTTTGCTTTGCTATTGACCCCTCTGTTATTGAACCACTGTTACTGAACTTCCATTATTGAACCCTTTGTTATTGAACCTTGCCATCGAAATTTGGCTATTGACCTGTGCTATTGAATCTGTGCTATTGAACCTTTGATATTGGACCTTGATATTGAACTATTGTTATGAACCTCTGAATTGTGAACTATTGATATTGCACCTTTGCTCATGAAGACTTATATATTGCTACACTTTGAACTTTTGTCTGACCCTTCAGATTGATACCCGAGCCAAATATTGTTATCCTAGCCATGAAGGTAACATGGTCGTGTCATTGATGCACCAATGGCATGACTCTAGTGTGTACGAGTGATGTTACACACCGTCCCCATTATTGTATTGATTATTGCGCGCTTCAGATATTGTATTGGCCACTATTGTATTGCAGGGGGTGTATGGATGCATCCTAGATTTGTATTGATTGATAGTATTGATATTGTATTGGTGGCGTGGTGCGTGTGCAATACACCTCCTCGATCGGGAGCTAGCTACTCCATTAGTTCTTGAGGTCTCCCTCCTATTGATCTGGTATTTCGAGGTCACCCCTCCGAATACAATGGCTACTATTGGATATTGGGCTGCTAATGCCACTATGGATTGTATTGTATTGTATTGTTGGCTCGGGATGGATTTTTGACAAACCTTACACTATTGACATACCTATATTGTACCTTCTATATTCCCTTACGCACCATATTCTGCATTGATTATCCTTTACCTAGTACCCTTATGTGACTCACTCTACTACCATGATATACATTCCATTGCATTGATCTGTCATACTATTATTTCGTTACTTCAGATTAGCATTCATGTACCGGGTTATGATATGATTATTGAATCTGATTATGTTATTAAATGTTCTATGTGATTACTGTTTATCCTGCTACGATATGATTTGTATGCGATTATGTGATTTGACTGTTTTCATCTGAATGTATGTTATCTTACTGTCATGTGAACCTTGATTGGTCTGGTAATCATGTTTGAGTGTAATCGGTTGATTTACCTGTTTATCATGGATCCCTTCGTTTCATTGTTTTCATGAGTTATTGATTATCTGTTGATGTCCTTATTGCTACTTGTTGACCTGCCGCACTTATATATCTGTTATGATACTGTGATGTTATAAACTATGGGTTATTTGTCTTGCCTGACTGCCATGTTCACTTCTTAATTAATTGCTTCCGCTTTCTTTTAGTTTTCCATTGGGCTTATTTATATTCTGGTTTCCTGATTTGATTGCATGCTATTCTTATGTTGAGTGGATGCGACGTCTGTTATGCTTGATATGGTTTCGGTGCTTGTTTGTCTGTTTGCTTATATGTGATTAAATGTATGTTATGGATGCGTTGCTCTGCTGTGTCCTCCTTGTTATTTGTTCTTCCTGGATATCTGTATAATTGTGTTTCTGCAGGATCCTCATTGACTCATTGTTCTCATTTCGTTGCGACCTTGTTATCAGTTACCTTATTTCATTTGTATCTCTGATTTCATTTAGCTTTCGTTTTGTTATATCCGTTCATGGGCTTTTAAGCTCGGCCATTTCTTTTCCTCGGCGGTTTTAGGTTGGAAGACGGGCTGAGAGTTGGATTTTCTCAGTGGACCGACCCTAGTTACCTTATGATTTTGGACTTATGTTGATGGGCTATTGTTTTGAGATTTCATTTTATTTTAGACATATTGGATTTTGTATTCTTCCTTGTAAGTCATTCATTTATATGACTTGGTAATTTATTTTATAAGGCTTCCGTTTGTAAAATTTTATTTGTATGTTCTGATATGACACTAGAATGTGACACTTCTACCCTTGTCGGGTTGGGGTGTTACAATTCAACAAGCCCAAAACAGATTTACGGTCTAGATAAGTAAACGATTTACACTAACAATCATTTACACTAACAATGACATGCAAGGTATGGGTCTAGAAATAAAACAGCACATGACGGTGTTCAAGACAAAAGAGATGTGAGGTGCTAGTATAGGACAATCTAGTCATTACGGATGGTGATTAGCATACAATGAGCTTCGTCCTTGAAGTCATGTAGCTCTTCTCGATCAAAGAAAGATAATCGCTTGATGAGGCAAGTG
The DNA here is from genome assembly GCA_910596185.1 of Chrysanthemum makinoi. Lineage (NCBI taxonomy): Eukaryota > Viridiplantae > Streptophyta > Magnoliopsida > Asterales > Asteraceae > Chrysanthemum > Chrysanthemum makinoi. Next base: position 86,146,099 of record OU343218.1, on the reverse strand, counting down.
GTTGTGATTAATTAAAAGAAAAATTAATTTTACAACTTGTTTGATTAGTATTTCCATTGTAAACTTGCTTTAGGAAAACATAGGAGTATAAATTTCTCAGGTGAGAGAATGAATATGAGACTATTACTAGCGGTGCTCAATTACGGCTAAACACGACCATTTTTACGGGCGATTCCACATACCCAACTTCTATCAAGGTAGCAATTCAACCATTAGGTCAAATTGAGTTTCTAGTGCAATAAATTCTCCAGTATTCATTCTTCAAGTTAGGAAAATTTATATTCCTACAATGGTCTATCGAAGAGTAACAATGATGATACTTTGCTTCGTTTTTATTAATAATATACTTGAAACAACTAAGGTGACGAAGGTGTAAAAAAAAATTTTAAAGTTGTCCATATGGTGACAAAAAAAATGGTTGGATGAGCTAGTTCAACATATGTTGTTGGAAAGGTCGAGTTTGGACTTTCGGATACGAACAATTATATTTGCGTTTGCAGAATAATTTACTTGAGTATATCGGATGAAATAATCAAGTTGTCAATCCTACTATGAAGCTTGGAGAGCGATCATGAAAGGAAAAGCGGAGAGTACATCATCAATACAAGTGTAGGTTATGATCCGATGTACATTCTTGTTGTTTTTAGAAAACGATACAAGAAAATATGAAATCAAGAAATCATATAAGCACATAAAACATTTATGTTGCACACATGACAAACTTAATCAAAAAGCCATTTGGTGTGTTATATGTTTTAAACATTTTTCAACTTATAAAACTAACATTTTTGACACAACTAGATGTTATCCCAAACACTCCTTCAAGTAACACATTGATTAGTAGAAAATTACTAATTCAACAAGCAAGAGAATGAAAAGCAAGGTAAGGAAACCACATATGTTATTCAATCAAACAAGCACAAAAACTATTTGAGATAAGCAAATAATCAAGTAATGAAAGGAAGACAATTTATCATTTAGCATAGCATACGAAAGTTCTTTTCATCGCTTTGTGTTAAATATAAACATGTATACCAAGCTTCATTAGTTTCTTTTATAAATATGATCAAAACTTTAATTTAAAAAGAGGACACATTGTTATTCAAAGATGAAAACATCCGTCTCCATTTAGATCAAAAGTTTGTGCAAGGTTATGACAAAAAAATGACTTTCTATTATGAATCAATGATTCTGTAAATTTTTGTTTTGAATCAGTTTATGAAATTATTTTTAAATGAAAGTAGACTCAAATACCTTTAAAACGATAGGTGGCACGACTTCTAACGACTTACGGTTAAAAAGTTATGAATTTTTGAAAATCAGACAAAAACTGTCTTCTGTACCACGGATCCCGCGGATCCCTTGCTTGAGGGATCCGTCCAGTGTAACCTGAGTGTAACATATTGGATTTTACAAACACATCAAACCAAGATCACAAGTAGGCTTTTAATTCAAGGTTTTAGAGAGAGAAAGAGTTAGAGGTTTGGGAACTTAGTGAGAGAAAATGAAAGTATTATTATGAGCTCCAACTCTCTATCTTGGGAGGTAGAGAGTATTTATAGTCTTACATAAATCGCCACCTACTGGTACGTGGATCAGGCATACAGTGGGTAAAGACCCGTCCGTCCTCCACGGTGTTACTTAACTAACTACTACTAAACATTAAATAACTATGACTACGAGCTTTCTAACGATTACATATACTTGAGGTGACCGACACTTTAATAACTGGATTTACTAAATCCTAACAATCTCCCCCTAAGGGAGGTCACCTCAAAATACATTGAATACAAACAGATATTACATTAAAATTGTTCTTGGATTCTTGTTAAAATTCTTTGCTCAGTAGCCCGTAGTCATTGATTCATCATTGTTGCATGTTTGGTTAATACAAGTGGAGGTCTTTAACTGATCCACGTGATAATGGGTTTTGAGCCACCATTGAGATAATCAGCTAACATAAATCTCTGACTCATCCGTTGCAGTGTTGGTATTATGTGATGTTGTGACATTTTGGACCGAAATGCTCACATTCTGGAT
>OU343218.1:85970099-86143959 GCA_910596185.1 Chrysanthemum makinoi | reverse complement strand
CAAAGTAATCTAAACAAGCAAAAACCAAAAACCATAAGGTTGAAAAATGGAAATAACAAATTCAATCTCAAAAGCATCAGTCGACGCGAAGCAAGCCCCCCAGCCATTACAATTTAACTTGACCACTTGGGGCGATCTTAGGCTGGCACCCCTCCTAAGTGCAATGGAGGTCACCAACCTAGGCCATGAGCTGTCTTGATCAGAGATTGACTCCATCCAGGTAAGTACCTAACCCTCTAGCTTCTTTTCCCTTTTATACAGCTCCCTCTCCCATCATCTTTCCTTTCTCAACTGATGTGGGATCAAAATAAATTGTTCATTTGCTTCTCTTTAGCACATTAAAGATGACTTATGTTTAAAGGTAACCTTGACACTGAACTTGTAATAAACTCCTTGAGCTTAGATTAATGCATAAATCGCTGAGTTAATGTATTAAGAGAAATGAGACACCATTTGAATTAGTGATATTAACAAGAGAAATAGGTTATGAAAATGTATTCGCTTAGGATTAGATTTTGGGAGTGGTTATTCCACAATTTCTATGGTCTACATTTTAGACAAACAAAGCTCCGTTTTACAAAATATTGGTCTAAGCAGCCTTTTTTAATAGTCGAAAGCTAGCTTACAGTTTAGCAGTCTTATGGACAAACTTTAAAACTAGTAGTTTACTTTTGGAACTATGTACTTGTTTGTTTTTTGTTAGTCGTGTATATTCTAGGCCCAAGTGTTTTGTATGGGTTAAAGCCCAAGTAGTTTTTTGATAGGGTTTGTAAACTATATATTGGGTTTTAGGGTATTGATTAACATATGAAACATTGAAACTCTACATGGGGGATGATGGGGCATCGGTTTCTGATCCAACAGTATAAAGGAGTCTTGCGGGATCTTTGCAGTATCTTACTTTCACTCGTCCTGATATTTCTTATGCTGTACAGCAGGTATGTCTCTATATGCATGATCCTCGGAAGCCTCATTTTTTAGCCCTAAAGCGAATTCTGAGGTATGTTCGTTGTACACTAGACTACGGGGTGCGGTTGTTTTCATCTTCTACTACTTCTTTGGTTGCTTACTCGGATGCGGACTGGGCGGGTTGTCCAAATACTAGGCGCTCCACATCTGGATATTGTGTTTTTCTTGGCAATAACTTCCTCTCGTGGTCCTCGAAGCGTCAACCGACGCTTTCTCATTCTAGTGCAGAGGCAGAGTATCGTGGTGTTGCTAATGCGGTTGCTGAGACATGTTGGCTACGTAATTTACTACGTGAGCTTCATACTCCTTTGTATTATGCTACGCTGGTTTACTGTGATAATGTTAGTGCATTTTATTTGTGTTCTAATCTGGTGCAACATCAACGTACAAAGCATATTTAAATTGACATTCATTTTGTTCGAGATTTGGTTGTTGTTGGGCAGGTTCGGGTTCTCCATGTTCCTTCACGATATCAGTATGCAGATATTTTCACCAGAGGTTTACCTTCAGCATTTTTTGAGGAATTTCGGTCCAGTTTGAGTGTTCGGTGTCCTCCCGCTCAAGCTGCGGGGGAGTGTTAGTCGTGTATATTCTACGCCCAAGTGTTTTGTATGGGTTAAAGCCCAAGTAGTTTTATGATAGGGTTTGTAAACTATATATTGGGTTTTGGTGTATTGAATAACATACGAAACATTGAAACTCTACATTTTAACATTCCAAAAACAAAGAAGAAATTGTACTATGTAAATTGCTTCCTTGTCTCACATCGACATGAGATAGAAGAGATGTTAGGTATTTAATGGTATTGAACATGACCTTGACGTGGTAGACGTGTTTTGGTACAAAAAGTATTTGTACCAAGAGCAAAACCGAGAGGCAAATGTGTCTAAGCTGACACCATCTACAGCAAAACGCCTTCTTGAATTAGAACCGGAAGATTCAGCCACTTATGTTTTATTATCAAATATGTACGCGGTTTCTGGAAAATGGGATGATCGTAACCGAACGAAAAAGTTAGTGAAAGATAGAGGCGTGAAGAAAGTGTCGGGAAGTAGCTGGATTGAGGTCAAGAAATAGTTCATTCATTCTTTGTTGGTGATCGACTTCACCCACTAGCCAATGAGATATATGATTATTTAGAGGATCTTAAGAAACGGGCTGTAGATATTGGATATGTACAAGATCGTTAAGTGTTTTGAATGATTTGGAGCAGGAACAAAAGGACCCGTCTATATGTATACACAGTGAGAAGTTAGCCCTCACATTTGGTCTTTTGACATTATATGATGTAGTTCCCTTGCGTGTCATGAAGAATCTTCATGTGTGTTGCAATAATTGGATAAAGTATGTTTCAAAGATTGCAGTTGGTCTATTATAGTTAGGGACTCGTATCGGTTCCATCATTTTTGATCAGGGGTCTATTATTGGTGATTTGGATGCCTTAACTGTAAGTGTTTGAGAATGTGTTGTATGCTCTTCCATTAACCCTCATCACAATATATACAATATACAATACGAGTAAACCCTAGCCAACTATGCTTGGGCTTTAGCCCATAGAGTAAATATGAAAGTCTAGCTATTACACGCAAAGTACATCATGGATACTACTAATAATATAAATAATACAGCTAACACTCCCCCGCAGTCTGAGCGGGAGGACTCCAGACACTCAGACTGGTACAAAATGCTTCAAAAAGAGCAGAAGGAAGACCCTTAGTAAAGATGTCCTCATACTGATAACGAGAAGGTACATGAAGAACTCGAACATGTCCAGTAGCAACTAAATCCCGAACAAAATGGATGTCGATCTCTATGTGCTTTGTGCATTGATGTTGAACCGGATTTGAAGACAAATAAACAGCACTGACATTGTTGTAGTAAACAAGCATAGCCAAAGATAAAGGAGTATGCAGCTCTCATAATAAATTGCGCAACCAACATGTCTCAGCAACAACATTGGCAACACCCCTATATTCAACCTCAACACTAGAACGAGAAAGCGCCGGTTGACGCTTAGAGGACCAGGATAGCAAGTTGTTGCCAAGAAATACACAATAACCACTAGTGGATCTCCGAGTAGTAGGGAAACCCGCCCAATCCGCATAAGAATAAGAAACCAAGGAAGTAGTAGAATAAGAGAACAACTGTAGTCTGTAGTCCAAAGTACCTCGAACATATCTCAATATACTCTTAAGAGCTGAAAAATAAGGCTCTCAAGGATCATGCATATGAAGACATACCTGTTGAACTGCATAAGAAATATCAGAGCGAGTAAATGTAAGATATTCAAGAGAACCTGCCAAACTCCTGTATAAGGTTGGGTCTGAAACTGGATCACCATCATCCCCTAACTTGGAATCAGTATCAACAGGATTCCGAGAGAGGTTACAACCCTCCATATGTTCATGCTCAAGTATCTCTATAGCATACTTACCCTGAGATAAAAACATGCCAGATGAGTCACGTGTAACAGTAATAACCCAAAAAATAATTAAGAGTCCCCAAATCGGTCATAGCAAACTCCGTGTGCAATGAAGCAATAATACGCTGTTAAAACCCATCAGAAGAAGCTGTCAGAACTATGTCATCAACATACAATAACAGATAAGCGAAATCAGTCCCCTGTCAATAGATAAACAATGATGAGTTACAACGACTCTGTGTGAATCCAATCCAAAGAACATAAGAAGCAAAGCACTGAAACCAAGCCCGTGGAGCTTGTTTCAACCCATACAGCAATCTGTTTAGTAAACAAACATAGTCAGGATGCGTAGGATCCCGAAAACTAAGAGGCTGATGCATGTACACAGTTTCAGCCAAATCTCCATGTAGAAAAGCATTCTTGACATCAAGCTGGTGAACCGGACAATGTCGAGAAGTAGCCAAGCTGAGAAGCTTTCGAATGGTGACAGGTTTAGTAACCGGGCTAAAGGTCTCATCAACATCAACGCCCTCGATCTGAGTACTACCATTTGCCACATGACGAGCCTCATAGCGACTGAGTGTACCATCCTCTAAGTACTTGTGGCGAAAGAACCACATGCATCGGACAATATTGGTATCTTTCGGACGCGGTACAAGAGTCCAAGTTTTGTTTTTAATTAGTGCATTATGTTCATCATTCATAGCATTCCGCCAATTAGGATCATGAAAGGCATAATTATATGATTTGGTTAGGGGTGAAATGGTAGACATATTACAAGCGTAACGGGGATTGGGACGGTGAGTCGCAACATGAGACCGTGTAACCATAGGGTGAATCGACACCGGGTCCTGGTTAAGAGTTGGTTGAATATTTGTAGGTGGTGTAGGAGAAGCATCATTAGATATTGTAACTGGTTGGGTGATGGGAGGGGTGGGTGGGGATTGGCGGGTGGAGGGGGTGGTGTGTTGGCAATAGGAACAACGGGTGGTGATCCCGGTTCAAGGATAACAGTGGGTGTTTCAGTAGTGGTATTAAATGTAGGGTTGGTGGTAATAGTTGACAATTTGATAAGAGTTAAGATGACGTCAGATGAGTCATCTAAAAAATCATACGAGGGACTCATAGTGGGTGTCATGTAGCCAAAGGGAAATACTGTTTCATCAAAGGTTACATGGCAAGATATTATAATTTTGTTGGTGTTAAGGTCAAGGCATTGGTAGCCACGATGATTTACGACATACCCTAAAAAGAGAGTTGGATGACATGGGCTCCAAGTTTGTCTTCAGCATCCACATGAGGGTAGCAAAGACACCCAAAAATACGTAAGATACTGTAATCTGGTGTAGTGTGATAAAGACGGGTATAGGGAACCTCATTGTCTATCGCGTGAGATGGTAACATATTTAATAAGTAAACAGCCATATTGAGTGCTTTGGTCCAATAGTTGGGTGGCAAGTGGGCTTGAAACAATAATGTTCGAATAAGGTTATTAATAGTACGAATCATTCGTTTAGATTTCCCATTTTGTTGAGAGGTGCGTGGACAAGAAAAACGAAATTGAATTCCGTTATCGTTAAATAATTTGTGGAAAACGTGGTTGTCAAATTCACCACCATTGTCACACTGTAAAGATTTGATCTCACATTCAAACTGTGTTTTGATGAAGTTACAAAAAAATATAAATTTGGATAAAACATCAGATTTATGAACCAAAGGATAAACCCATACAAATTGAGAATAATGGTCTAAAAATAAAACATAATATTTGAAGCCAGATAGACTCGGAACAGGTGAGGACCACAAATCCGAGTGAACAATATCAAAAAAAGAGTGAACCGTGGTAGACGAAGTAACAAGTGGAAGTTTCACGTGTTTGCCAAGTTGACAGGCATGGCAAAGCACGGGAGACTTCTCCTTATTACATGAAATAGAATTATTGGAAATAACGCGACGTAGCACTTCACTCCCTGGATTTCCAAGTCGTTGATGCCATGTGTATTGACTGGTGAGATAGGCTTGTGGTATAGGGGACGGCTTGGTGACAGGATAGAGGTCTCCAGTGCTATCACAGCGGAGCAGCACCCGACGCGTTTGAAAATCCTTAACAGAAAAACCAAAAGGATCAAATTCAACAGTGCAATAATTGTCACAAACAAACTGAAGAACAAAGGTTAAATTTTTGACTATATTTGGGGTAATGAGAACGTTATTTAGGTGAAGTGGTCGAAAAGGTGTAGGCAAAATGCTATGGCTAGAGTTGGTAACGGGAATAGTGCGCCCGTCACCAAGAGCGACAGATGAATAAATGGACGAATTAAATACATCACTAAGACTGCATACCGAATCATTTATATGGGAGGACGCACCTGTATCCATGTTCCAGTTTCTTGGAGCGGGTTCCTAAAGTGTTGAAGATGCAAAAGCGTTAGGAATAATTGTCTCTTGAACCATGGTTGAACCAGTCACGCCTGTGAACCTGCCAATTGAGCCCCCTGCTGAACCGTGGGATTGCCCTGCAGTCCAAAAGCATGAAGCTGACCCTGCTGACTTATTTGACCCCCATGTTGACCCGTCAGTCCAATAATAGGCTGTTGCCCTGCGCATTCAATTGAACCCCAGACCAAATAAACCAAGCGACCATACCTGCTGACCCGATGCATTAACTGGACCCCCCAGATTTAAGGGACCATCTGACCTGACATGTTAACCCCCCATATTAAAGTGACCAGGTGCATAAGTAAATGTAGGCTGGTAGGGAACCTGGGCCAAGGGTTAAGAGAAGCTTGTTGGGGGCATAGTTTGGGTCGGTTGTTGAAGTCTAGAGGCATAGAGAGCAACAAGTGGAGCCATAGTAGGGTTAGGCGTATTTGCACTCTCGTATGGGGATTGACATTAACAGACCCAGGGTACCCAATTTTGGCCAATAAGGTTTGTAATGTTTCTGCTTCCATTTGTGTCAAAGAGGAAGTTGTAACAGTATTCACAGGAGGTGAGGGAGTAATAAAACCATGTGCCCCATTGTGTAAGAACTTGCAAGACGAACCAAAAGGACACGAACCTTTATTAAACAGAAAACATGGTTTGTGTACCTCTTCCATGAAGGAGGACGAGCGGTGAGAATTAGACCCAGAATTCACCAATAAAACCATTGGTGAGGATGATGTAGTATCAACAACGGGGCCTTGTTCACGCGACTTTAACCTCATTTCTTCCATGGTAAGCATAGAGCGAACGGTTTTGAGATCTGGGAAAGGCTCACGATGAGCAACTATGGTTGCCACGTTATCATATCGTGCGGGTAACCCTTCCAAGGCAAACGTGACCACCTCATCATTATCTAAACACGACCCAAGGCTAGACAAAATCGCCGCGATAGATTCATTTTCTGGAAGTAAGCATCATTACTCATATCACCAAACTTCAAGGAACGTAACTTTGCTTTCAAGGCAATAGAGCGGGTTTGTTTTTTGTCAGAAAAGATGTCGGCTAGAATATCCCATGCTTCTTTAGCCGATTTAGGGTTTTCAACAACGAGACGTTGTTGAAGGGTTTTGGACATGGTAGCAAATATCCAGGAGAGAAGTATCGTATCAATTTTTAACCACTCGGCATCATGAGGCAGTATGGTGCTTGTGGTTCCCTGTTTGTCACCCTTAGCCTTGATGTGATCCAAGAGAGAGTTACCACGACAAAAGTGGTTGAAAAAATAGACCCAAGATGAATAATTCATCTCGTCTACATCTAGTTTGACGGGAATAATGTTATTGAGATTTGTGATCGCCATGATTTTATCGGATAAAAGGATTACAGGTTGTTGAGGAGTTTGAATGACTGTCATCTTGTTGTAATGGAGTGAGTGTCGAGTGAATTAAGATGAATGGGTTTAAGGTTTAATGAAAGGCGTTGCAAAAGTTACAACAAATTAAATGAGAACCAAGTAAATAACAAGTAGACTTGTAATCCTATCCACCAACGATCGACCACCAAAGAAATCAAACTAGTCGACTGGTAATCTGTTCTACCAACAATCGACTCACACTTAAAGAATAAAAGACAATAGCAAGTTATGGAGCGGAATGTTGTGGTGTGTATAGGTTTTAGGATCGACTTACAATGGCTGATACCATGTAAGTGTTTGAGAATGTGTTGTCTGCTCTTCCATTAACCCTCATCACAATATATACAATATATATACAATACGAGTAAACCCTAGCCAACTATGCTTAGGCTTTAGCCCATAGAGTAAATATGGAAGTCTAGCTATCACACGCAAAGTACATCAAGGATACTACTAATAATATAAATAATATAGCTAACATTAACTTGATTACTTCTTATCAGAGGCAATATAACATCTATTAACCTCAAAATCAATTCAGTTTTCCTGATTGAGAATAATTGTTTGAAGCAATTGAAGGTGCAACAAGAATTTACGAAAGTTAAGAACACATAAGTTTCTGATGATCAACCCGATATGGATCAACCATCATATGATTAGCTATCGATCTTCATATTTGACGATATCTGGTCCACCCCTTTGGCCCTTTAGAATTATAAAGGAAACTTTTCTTTAAAGTCACTGAAGAACCATCACATCAGACATAATGTCCAAATCAGGGAAGATAAATATATCTCAAATCGATTCCAGATTACGCAACCGCAAAATGCTTAGTATGGATTTCGAAGGTGTTTGGTCCGTCTGACATTTGGGGTCGTTTGTTTGGATCCCCTTCTTATAGCCATTAAGAAAAACTAAAATGAAATACGAAGGTAAACAGAAGCTTATATGGATCCTTATAAGTGAAGACTGAAGAGTATTGCCAACCGTTAGATGTGCAAGTACGTTAGATGTGAAAGTACTTTACTCGCATGAGGTTAGTTCACTTGCTCTCTTCTTAAACAGGTTTCTTTTTCGACTTCCCTTACATTTGTATATTGTTATTTACTTTTACTATTTTTCGTCAAATTGAATTTTAGCTTCTGACTAAATGGTCGTGTATGTATAGATAAACAATACAGTATAGACTTTTAACCAGTTCTCATGAACGCATAGTTTATAAAATATGGTTTGTGTACCATGTAGAAACTCAAAATACAGTTGGATATATGAACGCAATAGGATTTATTTTAATTGCCACTCTATATTTTTTGCCCAGGTTTTAAGCCAACTCTATGATGTTGCATGATGTGTTTATAATGAACCATGTTATGTGTTGAATATGAATGACAGATTGTACAAGAATGAATAAAACAACAAAGTGGGACAATGTATGCAAACTAAGGTTTTATTGATATTGAATTTTTATTTGTTTGCAGACTACATATTACCTACTTATACTTGTCCAAACGACACTTAAGGCAGTTATTTCTAACCATTGTGTCCCTTGACACATAACTGCCATAACCATAATAACTAATAACTACCATAACTGTAATATCTTAACTGCTTGATGGGGTTAACTCTATTTGACCCAATGCAGTGACCTAATTCGACCCATTACATATAATAAATACATATGACACTGTCTTTATACTAAATAGATATTGAATACTATGTAACTTTGACTTTAATGACATTAAGGAGTCAACATCTCCCCCCTAATTCATTAATTTCAAAACTAATTCCTTGAGTGATGTTCTTGTTGATCTTCAAACAATGATATCAAAATCATTGCTATCTGTGCTGCTTGCTTCTTGTGCTTCTTCTTCCACATTGCTCTCTAGCCTGTCTCCAAACTGCGTTTTGTTGTCCATGTCTTCATTCTATGACTCATCTCTTCCTGCATCATCCTTGTTGTTGCCTAGTGGATCTTTTACATCTGCTTTCCCACTGCTCTCTACCACTTCATTCTTAGGCTTCTCATACCAGGGCATTCTTGCAGTTTTATAGTACACTTGTATCATGTCAATGAAACTTCTATAGAAATCTTTCACTGCTTCCTCTTCTTTATCTGTCCGGCCTTGTAAATTTGCAATGGTCTTCCATTTGTCACCAAGTGTGACACATAAATAGCCTCCAAGACTATCAACTACTTTATCCAAACTAAGCTATCTCTATCACCCCTATAACTGGTGGTATGTTATCTAGCATATCATAATTAAGATAAACTAAATAAAACCACTTCAACATCTCCACATATTTCTTACTAAAAATCTCCCAATGCTTGTACACTAAGTTGTCCTTCTTTAGCAAATTCATAAATGATAAGAATCTTGCAAATGAATTTACCTTTAATGCATAAAGTGATCCATTCCAACTTATGTACTCTTCATCATAATCTTGTGTATCATTTCTGTCCCATCTTAGATCTTCCGAACCATTCACGAGTGAGCATTCATCTTTAGGATCCAGAGACTCAAAGTATTCTTCTAGAAATTTGTTGCGTTCAGAAACAACTTCTTTTGATCCACAAACTTCTTTATTGGTCTCCTTTTCTTGTGAAATCGTTGTCCCATGCTTCTTTTCTTCATACATGTAGTGTAGACTAACTTTGTTGTCATTAATCTTCACTGTGTACCCATGTTCTTCCAATTGATCATAACTGAGAATGTTCAAGGATACTTCCGGAGTGTATTGAAAATTTGAAATCACCATGTCTCCATCTTTTGCTTTCACAGTGGCATTACCAATTCCATAGGAGAAGATAAATTTCTTCTCAACCTCTTCCTTCCCAATCATCTTGAACTTGTAATTCAGTTTCTTGAATAACAGCCTTGTTGGACACATGTGGTATTTGTAAGCACTGCTTACATACCACACTTTTTCCAAAGTTTCATCACTTGTGCCTTCTATCATGTAATCTGCAATTACATGAACCTTCTCTGGATACTTGGCTTTCTCTGTTCCCTCTTGCACTTCAACCATAGCAGTATTCTTCTTATTTTGACATGTCCAGAACACATGTCCCCTTTCTATACATATGTAACATATGTCTCTTCTCTCCTTCTGGGTGCTTGCAACTCTCTTACCATGATCTTTAAGTTTTGCAGGCATCCTTGAAGCATTATAGGCTTCAATCTCTTGCACTTTCTTCACCAACATGTCCTTGCTCTCTGAAGATAGGCTTTTCATTCTATTGTTCCATGGGGACATCCTCTTTGGTGTGTCTCTCAGCAAGTATCCCTTTGTATATGCTTCTTGATCATGCTTGTATATTGGCTTCTTCAAAGGTTCTGAGCCATGGCTCTAATACCAGTTTTGCCCAGGTTTAAAGCCAATTCTATGATGTTGCATGATGTGTTTATAATGAACCATGTTCTTTGTTGAATATGAATGACTGATTGTACAGGAATGAATAAAACAGTAATGTGGGACAATGTATGCAAACTAAGGTTTTATTGATATTGAATTTTTATTTGTTTGCAGACTACATATTACCTATTTATACTTGTCCAAACGACACTTAAGGCAGTTATTTCTAACTATCGTGTCCCTTGACACATAACTGCCATAACCATAATAACTAATAACTACCATAATTGTAATATCCTAACTACTTGATTGGGTTAACTGTATTTGACCCAATGCAGTGACCTAATTCGACCAATTACATATATTAAATACATATGACACTGTCTTCATACTAAATACATATTGAATACTATGTAACTTTGACTTTAATGACATTAAGGAGTCAACAATATTTACCTATAATACCTCCCTTATAATGACTAGGCGGGTACTAGCTCCTGGCGGCAACGATTTTTAGCGGTAAATAATAAACGATATACGATATTATGGCAAGTGTTTCATTTAACATTTAAAATAGAACGTGGAAATATCAAAATGTAATTGTAAACGGTTGTAACATCCGATAATTCAACTCTAACAAAAATTCGTAACATGGTTTGACATTCACGAATTGTATGAGAGTATATGGTATGCCAGATTTTTTTTTGCAAACAATGAATATTTTTCAAAGTTACCATGCAAAGTAATAAAAACCTTGAATACATTCCAAAGTTACCATGCAAACCACATTTTCCACTTTTCACATTTCACATTTCACTTTTCTAATTTTTAACTTGTTGACCATTTTTGTATTTTATGTAGTATGGATTATGGTGAAAAGCTATGCAACCTGACGTGGGACACAAGTAAAAGGAGCACATACTGTTTATTTAAACATGAGTCTTATTTAGTTGTTTTATGTTTTAGTTATATTTTAGTCAAGTTAGGATTCCTCAGCCTAGCCTTTTGTTTTGCTTATAAATACTTCACATACCATATGGGATATTCATTCATTCGATCAATTATATGCAAACTTTAGTGTTTTCCTGTTTTAATAGATCGCTTACGTTCTGTTAAATCGTTTATCACTCTTTCTTAGTGAAGAGCATTTGTTTTCTCAACTATCTATACGTATTAGTTGGTACCAGAGCGAGGGTTTTTCCGTTGCGATGACCAGCAATAAAAGAGGTGGGGATAAAATTCTCTCTGACGTGCTCAAAGGGATCGATAACATCACCACGATGCTTCAAAATTTAACCACTCGTGTGGAACACACAGAAGCAAAATTGAAGGAGTTACGACAACTTCAAAAAGGTTGGGAAGGTGATGATGAATGCCGGAGTTTCACTCTTCGACAGTCTCATAACCAACCACCATTCCCACACCAACGACCACCACAACCTCATAACCCTCCACCACAATGTCATCAGGAGGCAGGCGACACCACAACGTCAATGACCACCACCACAACAACAAAACCAACATCGACTACAACAATTTAATCCTCACAATGACGATGATTCGTCTTCAGGAGATGATATTGAAGGACGTTTTGAAGCAAACCATGAACCTGCGAGGCAACAAAATCGACGGGATGACTTTCGTTTAAAGGTCAATCTACCATTATTTAACGGGAACCTTAATATTGAAGATTTTTTAGATTGGATAGCTGAAGTAGAGATATTTTTCGAGAGTGCTGAAATATCAGAGAACAAACAAGTTAAACTAGTAGCTTTATCCTCTAAAAAGAGGGGCTTCTTCATGGTGGGAACAAGTTCAAAACCAACGCAAAAGATTGGGTAAACAACCTATCGTTCTTGGCCAAAGATAAAGAGGATGTTAATGGGTCGTTTTCTTCCTCCGGATTACAATCAATTTTTATTTGAGCAATATCAATCGTTAAGGCAAGGACAAAAGTCTGTTGCGGGATTACAAGGCTGAATTTTTGTGTTTATCGTCACAGAATAATCTGATGGAAACCGAAGGACAACAAATATCAAGGTATCTTTATGGGATAAAGCCATCTATACGTGAGAAGATTGGATGTCAGGTAAAATTGAGTTTAAGTGAGGCTCATAACTTAGCACGGAGGGCAGAATCCATGAGCTTTAAAGGAAACTTTGGGGGTGAGCCAAATCGTCGATATGTTGTTGAGGCATCGAAACAACCCTTAAAGATTAGTTCCATAACTAGTTCTAGCTCAAATACTAACCAGAATGAACAAGTGGATAAAGAGGCTGGAAAGAAACAGGTGATCAATCCTTACTCCAAACCAACATGGGATAAATGTTATAGGTGTGGTATACCATGTAAACTATAATCTCGCCATTGCTTCAAACTCGAAGGACCAAACTTGCTTGTTACAAAGATAATAACCGAATAGCGGTTAGTAGCAGTTAGAGTTAGTTACATAACCGCCAAAAACGGTTATGGGTAGTTATAGAAAACGGTTACAAAAAAAACGGTTATCTCCTAACCGTTGTGTCATTTAGATCATGCCCATTCGATTAGTATATATGTACGATGTGATGAATCATTTCAATAGTTAGACGATTTAGTTATTCAAAATATTATTTACTGTTTGCATTTTCATATCGACTCACTCATATACACGTTAGGGACCAACATTTGGCATCAAGAGCCTGCTTACATCTCGTTACACCATCATTTCAAACACCAGAATTCTTGTTAACGAGGCAATATCAAACCAGATTCTTGTTAGCGAGACATAATAAAACAAGAAAGGAACCAACGAGAAGAAGAAAAGAAACAAAACAGAAAACTCAAGCGCTGTTTTTGGTCCATGAAGAAGAAATACACGCTGAAACTTGTTTCAGGAGAAGAAGACATTGCTTGGATAAATAGGACATAAGATAAGTAGTATACGACTTATCTTTGTGTCGAAATTGCAAACCAGAGGACACCATACCTTTAGCGGTGTCGGATACCTGTTGCAACCTTTGTACACAGCAGAAGAGAGAAAAAATAGTACCTTGTTTGTGTCTTGTACACGACAACAAGAAGAAAGAAAGGGATACCTTGTTACAATATTAACGTGATAAGAACAGAAGAAAACGCGTTAGGATACCTTATATATACACGGCATATACAAGAAGAGAAAAGGAAGTTGCTTGAAGAAATTTAGACCAGTTAAGAGAAAACAATCAAGGATTGTTTTGGAAGAAAAGACGCTAGCAATACAAAGTTATTAACAAAAAACACGACCTGATCAATTGTGGGTTTTTGTTGGAAAATACCGAAAGGTATTTTTAGTGTGGCACATTCGGTGTGGAACAAAAAGAAAAGAGAAGGTATTGTGGAACGCGGACAAGCAACGAAGGATACTACCAATCATATTGGTAAAGAAGAAAACAAGTAATAGACTTGTTTTACTTAAAATGCCGAAAGGTATTTTATTGGATATGTGTGTTCGAAAAGATAGCCAAGACCAAGAGTTCTAAGGCAAGACATTATATATCGACACAAAAGGAAAAGGAGAGACAACGTGGTGAAGAACAAGTAGGTTGAAACTATTCGACAACATCAAAAGGTGTACGCGAATTGGTTTAGTGAAAGTGGGAAAGAAAGAACGTGGTTGGTATTAAAACTCTAGTACCGACACAAGTGGGAATACGACGGTGTTTAAAACACAATAACGAGGTCACAAATTCAAACGTTGGATTTCTTTTATAATTTAGATAGTATAGATCATTATTTTACATTATTAGGAAATCCCGAGAACTATATATTGATCCCGTACTAGTAGATTCCCGGATAACTATTTCTGTTCCCGTAGTATTAAGAATACCATACTTAGTTAGAATTCCCATACGAAGTAGAAAGTGAAGATCATAAGCACTATCAAAATGCCCGATGACGATGCGAGTAGCAGTAACACTACACCAAAACCCGTAACCCCTATGACACAGTATCAATGCTCTAAACTCAAAACCACAAACTACATAGTTTGGACTATACAAATTAAGGTGATACTAGAAGCACAAGGTCTATGGGAAGCAATAGAACCTAAGGAAAACACGCAAGTAGATGATAAGAAGGATAAGGCAACAACTGCCTTCTTATATCAAGCATTGACCGAAGATGTGATCTTACAAGTAGCAAGTTTCAAAACAGCAAAAGAATTATGGGATTCACTGAAAAAGAGACACGTTGGAGAAGAGAAAGTGCAACAAGCAGGGTTACAATCATTGATGATTGGATTTCAGACCCTTCAGATGAAGGAGGATCAAACGGTGGATGCATTTACAGCCAAACTAAATGGCTACGCCACAAAGGCTAAAGAATTAGGAAAAGCATTGGATGAATCACTTTTAGTACGAAAACTATTAGATTCCACACCAGATAGGTTCATTCAAATAGTAGCATCCATAGAGCAGACGAATGATCTCGATGACATAACGATAGATGAGATCGCTGGAAAACTTAAGGCATTCAAGGAGAGAATAAAAATCCGAAAGGGAGGACAAGTAGAAAGCCAAGATAACCTATTATTCTCACAAGGCGAACACTCTAGAATAAGAAAATATTTACCAAATACAGAGGTAGATCAAACTATTCACGAGGAAATTGGCAAAATAAGGGAAATAGAGACAACTCAAATGGAGGAAACTCAACTCACAATAAGAATAAAGGTGAGTGGGATAAGAAGAACTTGAAATGTTTCAATTGCGGGAAAACCGGACATTTAAAGAGAAATTGTAGAAGTCCACCAACAACTCAGGAGCAATCAAACCTTATCTTAGAAGATGATGAACCATCATTATTAATGGCAACACACGAAACTGAAGAAATCTTGTTAAATGAAGAACAAGTACACCCCCAAAAATATGCTACGACAGATGCTAGCATATGGTATTTAGACAATGGTGCAAGTAACCATATGACAGGCACCAAAGGCCATTATAAGGATATTGACGAAAACATCACTGGACGCGTTCGTTTTGGAGATGGATCGTATGTGGAGATAAAGGGTAGAGGTTCAATACTATTAGGATGTAGAAAACTACAACAGAAGATGATTTCAGATGTTTACTACATTCCAAACCTCAAGAGTAACATACTTAGTCTAGGACAACTTACAGAAATAGGTTTCAAGATCATCATGGATGGAAATTTACTGACTTTGTATGATAAGAGCAAGAAGTTGTTGATGAAAGTAGAACAATCTAAGAATTGACTTTACAGTATTAGATTACATATAATAGCACCTATATGTCTCTTAGTGATAATGCTACACGCGTCGTTCAGGGTCAAAGGAACTTCCTTTTCGTCGAGCAAGTTTTTCAACACCCTAGGCAGTGAACCTAATCGTTGTAGTGTAGTATTAGGGTAAGCCACGGGAATTGATATCGTTCTCTAGGGGAATAAGAATGCTAGTGAGAAGTTACTACGCTAAGGTTGGGGTTGAAGAAGATTATTTTTTATCTTTTTATATTTTTTTAGGAAATTGAAAGGTACGAATCTCGGGGTTTGGATTTGGGGGGTTGGTATTGCTACCGATTACTCTACTTATCTAATTATCTAATCTAAGGTGTATGTAGTCTATGTCTAATTATTGTGTGCTCGTATGATAGTTTAAAGATGTGTTTACTTAGGTTTTACTATTCCTTAATTATCTCCTATTGGTGGTTGAATTGTCACGTCCTTATTCTTAGTTGCATTGTGTGTCTAAGGTTGTAGGGTATGCGTTTCTCCCTAACTCTTTGAACTTACCAAAGGGTCTCGTCTACAAAACCCACTAGGGATAATAAACTCTTACTATAAGGCACTCTTTGGATGGTTTAGCTTACAACTACTCAAGGAGTCATATTCTAAGGTTCACAAAGATTTAATCAAGCATTAAGTACATAACGAATGACCTATCGCATTACTAGATCATTAATCAACTAAGATAAGAGACAACCAATCAATATTCAATAATTAAGTTTCATATTCCTTAAGCAAACATACAAGTAAATTAGCCGGACATGGAGAACATGCAAGCATACACACAAATAATCAAAGACATAATTGTATTAATGAAGTAAAACACTTATCTTGGTGTAAGATAGGGTTTGGAACCCTAAAATACTGTACAAGACAGCCTTGGTTTGGTTTAGGTTTTTACTCCAAAAGACTACACACAAATACTGAAAAATTCGGATTCTATATATAAGATTACATCTGCGACGGCGTCACCTTATGTTTTGTGACGCTGTCGGATCGCCGTCATTAGGGTTTCGTCTTGGCCACGTTAGACTTGCGACGGCGTCACCTTATGCTTGTGACGCCGTCCTCTTCAGCTTCTGACGCCGTCTAGATTGCATCTAGGCCGTCTGAGTTGCGACGGCCTACTCTTTTATAGCTTGACGTCGTCACTTGAAAATAGGAGTTTTGGCTTCTGAGCCGTCACAAAATCCTCCGACGGCGTCGCGTATAAGCTGTGACGCCGTCACCTTATGTTTTCAGCAGCTTTGAGTGTCTCGATTCTGACTTTGGCCATTTTCTTCGTATATTCGCGCCTTTTCGTCCAAATAAGTGCCATTCCAGCATTTTGCCTTCAAGAGACCTAAAAAGTGAAAAGGAACGATATTAAGCAATAACGGATACAAAAGTGATCAAATAAGGGCTTAAACGACCCCTCAAAAAGGTACCTTTTAAAACCTTATCAAATATCCCTACACTTGGTATTTGCTTGTCCTCAAGCAAATGTGCTTTTAGCCAATTAATTTATAAGTTAGGGGTCATGAAGCATTGGTTTAAAATGGTCCACAACACATATAAGCCCCGCAAAAGTCATAACAAGCACGGAAATTACATACTAGCACCTCACATGGGGTGTTTGGATACTCACATCTCTCTCGGGTGTATATGAAATATAACAAATTGGAAATGGAAGATAAACACTCATTAACCGGTCCTAGTACATAGATTACCATAGGCTTGAGAATAGATCAAACCTCCATCGTTTTGGCGTAAGCACCTAGGAAAGACTATCAAAGAGGTCTTTAAAGGGTTGTAACGTTAGGCTTACGGTAGGGAAACAAAGGGTTTGGTGGGATAGGCTATTTAGTAGTGGCAAGTCAAAAATCTCTATGTTAAATGCATACGAAGAATGGCGTTGCTAAGCCAAGACTCGACACTCTAGACTCTAGCTAACTGAAATAAACAAACATAAATTTAAAGGATAGATGTAAGATGGTAGCCCGTATGTTTTTTTTTTCAACACTCTATTTTTTTTCTTTTTCTCTTTTTCTATATTTTTTTTCGATTTTTTTTTCATACACTTTTACTCTACCATCCTCTACGGTAACATCAAAATGATAGGGATTTATAGGCACATCCCTACACTTGAGTTTTTATTACTCTAACATTAATTTGACCCGAATTGAAAAGATCAAAACACTTGGGGTACATTATTATGCAAACAAAGGGAATTTGAATTTAACGTTCCCTTCCCGTCATTTCATAAACTTTAACTTTTCCCATGAATCCCAATCGTCCCAAAATTGTGTACAAAGGATATGACTCGACTTAGCAACTCATGCAAGCAATCAGATAATTGAACTAAGAGTTTAGGGTGATAACAATAATGCACTAAAAGTGAGTGCATATAGGGTAGGCTAAGGCGATTTGGGTGTATATTTGGGGGTGGGGTGTAAACAATGCTCTTTATTGATATTCCGGAAAACCGAAATATCACGAGAACCGCGAAAAGGATAGGCTCTGAGGGGTTAACTAGGGGTATCGTGTACTAAAGATGAGTACAACGCAAAGGGTGTGGGGGAATTACTCAACCGAGGTGGAAGAAGTAATTATATTACCGGTATCAAACAAGGGTTATCCTAATGCCTCTTATCATTTAGTTATTCCTAACTACACGAGTGTAGTCTTACTAGCGATCTCGGAATGCATCACAAAACAAGTTCTAGAATCTAATATACTACCGGTTCACACTCTAAGCATTAAAGATGAATGCTTTAATTCCTACTAATCTAATGGCGATCCTCACATTTTGGGTGAAATTTAAGTGGTAAAGGGTTTTTGTGCTAGTCATGCAACTTCCTATCCGTGAGACGCTTTTGTTAAAACTAATGGCCCACTCCTATATGTCATGAAAAATTTTAAATTTGGTGCCAAAATTACCCTAACCGACATTTTCTCATGGTTTATTACACAAATACAATTGGACAAAGCAAATATTCAAGGATAAGCATAGTTTCAAAGTTCCCGTTTTATTTTTCCTCCCTACACTTAAACTGAATATTGTCCCCAATGTTCCCCGAAAGTATCAAAGTTATGATAATGGAAGGTAATTAAAAACGAAAGAAACTAGTACTCCCCTGATTAGCTCGGTAGGATCCGTGTGTGAAGTAGTGGTAAATCCTTTCCAAGAAGAATTTATGCGTGAAAAGCTCCTTCCAATCTTATGTAACTTCTTCTTGATAAATTAAACATGCACACTTGAAGAAAACAAATGAAACCTTCGCATAAAATCGGCGGTAATAATATATATAAGAATATTACTCATGATTTAAACTAGGAATATAATGTATATATCTCAAATCATATGTGGAATGGATGTTTTATTATTTATCGAATTTCATTAATCGGAAAATATAAGAGAATATCATAGAAAATTCCAAAATATTTATAAGTAGCTCAGAAAACGAGAAAAAAGTAATCTGTTGTTTTTACTCCTTCCTGACGCCGTCAGTTGCGATCCTGACCGGTTCTGGCGATTTTCTGGAAAAATTTACATCTTTAGAATCTGGAAAAAATTTTGCAAAACATCCATTATGACTCGATACAAGCATTTGACTCGAACAAACACACATATATATCTTTTAGTTAATTGTTATTCTCATGTTTACGTTTCTTTTGAAAACGTGTGTAATCCTCCCTACACTTATCCCTTATGTAAAATACCTTTATATGCAATTAAGACGAGGTTAAAACAAAATAAATCATTTTTACAAATTTAAACATGAGAATAAACAATCAATAAAAGACATATGACACTAACAAGCAAACAATTAAGCATGGGTTGCCTCCCACGAAGCGCTTTTCTTTATTTAAAAGTCTTGTAGCTAGACTCGTAGTCGTGCCCCTACGTGACTTCATTACCGCCACCTTGACGGTCTCTAATGGGGGATTCCATGTTGTAGAAGTGCCCTATGATGCACTTCTCTAAGAGTTCGTCCTCTCCCCACTCGGTCCTATATTTCGGTCCTAAGTTCAAGCAATCCTTATAGAATCCGAAAATCTTAGCCATAACATAATCTACTCCTTTTTCCCTATCCTCATTATTCCTATAATAGACCGACAGTTTAAGTTCCTTTTCATCATTAGAGAGTGATGAAAACTTCTCAATCTTAAACGAAATTTGGTAAGCTATGTCATCGGTCTCATCCTTGAATCGCACTACTCCTAACGAGGGATCATAGGTCATCCCGGTGCTTTCTATGA
Organism: Chrysanthemum makinoi; assembly: GCA_910596185.1. NCBI lineage: Eukaryota > Viridiplantae > Streptophyta > Magnoliopsida > Asterales > Asteraceae > Chrysanthemum > Chrysanthemum makinoi. The sequence goes on along the minus strand of OU343218.1, from coordinate 86,123,866 downwards.
AAGGTTTTCCTAGAATAACGTGGGACAAGTCAGGGTCTATGGCCGTGCTAATATCATCCACGATTATGAAGTTCGTAGGAAACGTGAAACTACCTACATAAACGGGCAATCCCTTAACTCTACCAAGAAAATTGCACTTAACCCTAGGATTATCGGGGTCTTGCCTAGTTGGAATAGGCTTCTTCATTACCCAATTGTAGTAGGTGCTAGTCATTATGTTGATTGGGGATTTGCGATCAATGTAGGCCTTTGCCACAAAAAGGTGTCCTATGCAACATGGTATGTTAAGATTCCAAGGGTTCCCAAACTTGATTCTAGGGCTTTTCCTAACATACATGTGACGGAGGTCTCGCGCTAAGTGAGGGTGGCGAGATAGTTCTTCTTCCATAGGAAACTTATTGAAATAGTCATTGTCTACTTCATCTACTTCCTTGGTTGTTTCATTATTCTCAAGTGTATGGTCCTCTTCGTCATTTGTTTCATTGGGTTTCACTAAGGCGATGGTATTGACGAATTGAACGTGCTTAGCAAGCTTACTTGGGTCCTTAATCTCTACACCGGAAGGCTCGGGAGTTGAGATAGCACTAACCTTCCTATCACTATTGGTTATGGCTTTCAAAAGGTTGTCTATCTTTCTATCCATTTTGGCTTGGTGTTGGTTAAAGTGGTCTGAGAGCTTAGCTATTTGGGCTTCTTGGGATGCAACTAGGTTTTGCAACATCCCTTCGATGTTTTGTTGGTTAGGACCATTAGGTGGGGGCCATGAAAAATCATTGGAAGTGAATTCTTTGGTTTGTCCCCAGTAGAAGTTGGGCTTGCTTTTCCATGCCTCTCGGGTTTCATTGAAATTCCTAGGTCCGGGTATTGTAGGGAATCTTCCTCCCGTTCTATTAATACGCGAGGATGCGTAGTCAACGGAAGCATGTTCGGGGGATCGAGTGCTAGTGCACGTGTTATGAGGATCACAAAACGGCTCACACGAAGAAGAAACTTTGTTCACATGGTGTGAAGACTTAGGATTTTCGTAGGAACTCATTAGGAATTTTACCTGATCTTCAAGTTCGATCATCCTACGGTCGGAAGGTTGTGAGTCAATGGGAGGCAAGGAGATTGCCTTAACGGTTTTGGGCAGCTCACGGGGGTCATTCCAACTTTCGTTGTCATAGAGGGCAAGGTCCTCTATTATACCCCATGATTCTTCCGCGGTGAGATCACTAAGTTTTCCACCGGCCGCTTGGTCAATGGATCGCTTGGTGGGGAAGTTGACATGATCATAAAAGATTTGGACTTGGAGCCAAAGATCAATGCCATGATGAGGGACTTTATGAAGTAAGTCCTTGAATCGAGTCCATGCTTCGTAGAGAGATTCACCCTAACGTTGTTGGAACATCAAGATGTCATTCCTAAGCTTAGTGGTTCTCCCCGATGGGAAAATTTGAGCAAGGAAGCGAGAGGTAAGATCATCCCAACTTGAGATGGAGCCGGTGGGAAGTCGCTCAAGCCAATTACTAGCTTGGTCCCGTAGATAGAATTGGAAGAGACGCAGCGCGTGGTCTTCCCGAGTAGTAGCATCAAGGTCGATGGAATCGAAAATTTTAAGGAAATCCCTAAGATGCTGATTTGGATCTTCGGAACGAAGTCCATGGAATGCACACCCGTTTTGCACCAACCGGATGGTGTCGGATCGCAGGGCCGTAGTTTGGGCTTGGTCGAGAAGCTCAATGGTGTTCCTATAGCCTAAGTGGCTTGGTCTCAAGTATTCACCAAGAGTACGGGCTCTTGGCGGGTCATTTGGCGGTGAGTTGATGAGTGGTGGTTGGTTATCACCTTCCATGATGAAAAGTGATGGGATTACGAACAAAGGTCATGAAGAAGGGGGATATACTAAGAGAAAGCTAAAAATGACAAAAAATTTACTTGATAGGAATCAAGCAAAGAAACCTAAACGAGGTGGACTACTAACTAGCTATTCTATTCCCGGCAGCGGCGCCAAAAACTTGATAACGCTACACGCGTCGTTCGGGTCAAAGGAACTTCCTTTTCGTCGAGCAAGCTTTTCAACACCCTAGGCAGTGAACCTAATCGTTGTAGTGTAGTATTAGGGTAAGCCACGGGAATTGATATCGTTCTCTAGGGGAATAGGAATGCTAGTGAGAAGTTACAACGCTAAGGTTGGGGTTGAAGAAGATTATTTTTTATCTTTTTATATTTTTTTAGGAAATTGAAATGTACGAATCTCGGGGTTTGGATTTGGGGGGTTGGTATTGCTACCGATTACTCTACTTATCTAATTATCTAATCTAAGGTGTATGTAGTCTATGTCTAATTATTGTGTGCTCGTATGATAGTTTAAAGATGTGTTTACTTAGGTTTTACTATTCCTTAATTATCTCCTATTGGTGGTTGAATTGTCACGTCCTTATTCTTAGTTGCATTGTGTGTCTAAGGTTGTAGGGTATGCGTTTCTCCCTAACACTTTGAACTTACCAAAGGGTCTCGTCTACAAAACCCACTAGGGATAATAAACTCTTACTCTAAGGCACTCTTTGGATGGTTTAGCTTACAACTACTCAAGGAGTCATATTCTAAGGTTCACAAAGATTTAATCAAGCATTAAGTATACAACGAATGACCTATCGCATTACTAGATCATTAATCAACTAAGATAAGAGACAACCAATCAATATTCAATAATTAAGTTTCATATTCCCTAAGCAAACACACAAATAAATTAGCCGAACATGGAGAACATGCAAGCATACACACAAATAATCAAAGACATAACTGTATTAATGAAGTAAAACACTTATCTTGGTGTAAGATAGGGTTTGGAACCCTAATATGCTGTACAAGACAGCCTTGGTTCTGTTTAGGTTTTTACTCCAAAAGACTACACACAAATACTAAAAAATTCGGATTCTATATATAAGATTACATCTGCGACGATGTCACCTTATGTTTTGTGAAGCCGTCGGATCGCCTCATTAGGGTTTCTTCTGACGTTAGACTTGTCGCGTCACCTTATGCTTGGGACGTCTTCAAACCGACCGGCCGATTGCATCTAGGTCCGTCTGAGTTGCGACGGCCTACTCTTTTATAGCTTGACGTCGTCACTTGAAAATAGGAGTTTTGACTTCTGAGCCGCCACAAAATCCTCCGACGGCGTCGCGTATAAGTTGTGACGTCGTCACCTTATGTTTTCAGCAGCTTTGAGTGTCTCGATTCTGACTTTGGCCATTTTCTTCATATATTCGCGCCTTTTCGTCCAAATAAGTGCCATTCCAGCATTTTGCCTTCAAGAGACCTAAAAAGTGAAAAGGAACGATATTAAGCAATAACATATACAAAAGTGATCAAATAAGGGCTTAAACGACCCCTCAAAAAGGTACCTTTTAAAACCTTATCACTTAGCAAATGTAGATGACCAATCATGGTTATGGCATGCTAGATTAGGTCACCTGAACTTTGACGCAATAGACAAGATGACTAGAAAAGGTCTAGTGGATGGAATTCCGAGGATAAATCATGCAGGAAAAATCTGAGATGCATGTTTATTAGGAAAACACATCAGAACACCCTTTCCAAACCAAGCTAAATTCAGATCAAAGAACCCGTTGGACTTATGTTGGAATTGCTCCTAAACTAGAATTCAAGTGTTAGTAATTAATATGTAATAGTTAGCTTATTTAGGCCTTGATGTTTGATATTATGCTAAGGCTTATGTAGAAGGCCCATAAGCCTTGGCCCAAGCCTAATAAGGAAAGGATGGGAACTTGGTGTGTTGCCCTAGTTCCCTCTTATAAATACTCTTGTAAACCTTCTATTGAAGGTTGGTTGTTCAATTCACACTCTCACTCTACGCATAACTCTTCTCCTTTTATTATACGTGTGTGTGTGTGTGTGTTTAGTTCATCCGATCACTTCTTTCTATTTCTTATATTGATGCTTGTGTTACTAATATGGGAACCTAACAGTGGTATCATTCTCCAAATAGTTGGGTGAACATCTTTTGTTTTAGAAGTTTTTGGTCTTACGCGTAATACGGTTTCATACTTTGTCACGCTTAAAAACTTATTTTTTACACTTTTCAATCCAAGATTCTTGTACTTTCAACGTTTTTAGGTGTTAAAATATCTGTTTTTAGCAAAAAGTTTTAAACTTTACGTGTGGATCATTGTTTTACTTTTGTGTTATTTTGGTGATATTGAAGCTGTTTCATCACGAAAATCTGGTTTAGAAACATCATTGGGTAGAAATCATTTTTGGTTACTTTCTACGCGTAAGAAAACCCTAATCTTACGCGTAACTCATCCTTGGTTTGATCTTTAGTTTCGTGGTTTACTCAGTGTTTTTCTTGCTTGGATAAGCCTGAAAACACTTCGAATTTGGATATCCTTTACACTGTGATTGTGTAAAAGATTTTTTGGGCAAAACCCTAATCTTACGCATAAGCTCAAACTTATGCGTAGAACTCTTACCGCATAAGATTTTTTCTTACGCCTAAGCTCTGTCTTACGCATAAGCTAATCCTACGCCTAAGTTTTCTACGCTTAACTTTCAGTTTACGCATAACTTTAGTGTTTCTCAATTCTTACGCGTAAGCTAATCCTATGCGTAAATATCACTTTTACGCGTAAGTTTGGTGTTTTTACGCTTAAGTATTACTTTGCCTACACTTGGTTTCTACGCCTAAGGATACTTCATCAAAAACGTTTCATTCGACTACAAAGATCCATTTAACAACACAAGTTTTTAACATGTCACAACCACCATACTCTAGCTATTTCCCTTATACTTATAATCAACAACAACAACAACAACAACAACTAAGTCCACAACATCAACAATTTAATCAACAACAACAAATTTATCAACAACATTATCCACAACAAGGAGCAATTCAACCTCAAATGGTTCAACCACCAGCAAGTCTTCAAGTACAACCTTACACAAACGTTTACAATCAACATCCATCCAGGAACACTATGAAGGAACCATCTTGGTTTGCAAAGATGTGTGAAGCTTTAAGTAGCCAGCAATCAATTCATGAGGCAGGATCACTTTATAGACCTCCAATGCTCACTCCCGGTAACTACGATCAATGGGTGATTAGGTTCTTTAGGTTTTGTGATCTAAAGAAGCCACATGGAAAGTTCTTAAAGAAGGTTATCTTTGAAGGTCCATTTCAAATGCCTATTGTTGTTACACCCGGAGATCCAAATGCTATTCCACCAAGAGATGATCTCACAAACATTGCATCTGTTACTGACCTTTCTGGTGATGAACTTCTACACTACGAAGCTGATGAGCTAGAAATGCAATATATCCTTTTAGGATTACCAAACCCAATTCTTCGAAGTGTTGATGCTCAAAAGACCGCAAAAGCAATGTGGGAACATATTCATCTTCTCATGGAAGGCACTGCACTCAATCAAGAGGATATGGAATCCAAAATTTACTTGGCTTATGAACACTTCATGATTGAACCTGGAGAGACACTAGAGTCTTATCATCATCGATTCTCAAACATCATCAATGATTTGGACAAACACAACATCATCATGCCAAGAATTGCAGTCAATACAAAGTTCAAAAGTAGTCTTGGTCCTGATTGGGAGAAGTATGTCATTTTCCCCCGTCAAGCGAAGAATCTTCATCATGCTTCATACGGATTGTTGTACGACTATTTGAAGCCTCATCAAAAAGAATTTGATAAGGAAAGAGTTATCCGTGGCCAAACTGTTTCACCTTCACTTCCGGATAATCAACAACTTGATTTGTGGGCTCAAACTAGTTATCCTCCTCAAACAGCTCCTCAACCAACTGCCACAATTACACCATATGATCCGTCACATCAACAATCTTAACAAACTCAATTGGTTCCATACAACAACAACAATGATCAAGCACTTTACAGTGAAGCTAATGAGGACTCAGATTCTATCGATGCATTGCAACAAGGATTTGTTATGATTGCTAAAGCTTTTGGCCGTTATACAAACAAATCCAACAATCGCATGCATTCCTCATCAAACACAAGGAATCAGGCTGTTGTGAACAATGGACGAGTTGAAGTTCAGAATCGTGGTCATGGTCGCCGATGGGCGGTGGTCAAGGGTATGCTATGGGTAGGAATAACATGGGTGCTCCACAACAGAGAGCTCAAGTGGTTGAACAGGGTAATGCTCAGAATGGGATAAATGGTCTTCGCTGCTACAACTGTAATGAGAAGGGACACCTGGATAATGCATGTCCAAAGCCGAGGAATAGGGGCAGTGCTTATCACAAGGAGGCTTTACTTTTGGCTCTTAAGGATGAAGCTGGTGGAACTCTCACAGACAAAGAACAGAGCTTTATGGCAATGCATGACTCCGATGATGATATGGAGAACTTGCAGGCCAATGCAGCAGTTATGTTGATGGCTAATATGCACGAGCTACACATGAGTGACACAGGCCCAGTGTATGACACTGATGGCTTGTCTCAGGTACCCGAACAAACCATATTCATCTCTGATCTAATAAATCCGCCAACATCTGAATCCAGCGAGGCTCAGAATGTTCAAAATGAGTCGTCCACATCTCATTCTGACGATTCTCAACTAGACCCCGTCGTTACATTTGATGATCAAGATGACCTTATGGTTACCTTTGATACTCATATTGACTCCGTGGTTATACTTGAGGATCTGAATAGTGATCATGTGGTGACTCACGTTGAACACGCTGAACCTTTGCCTAATCCAGATGTTGATCTCTTAATTAAAGATTATCTATCCCAAATGGATGAATGTCGTTCATTAAATCAGCAATTACACAGTAAAAATGCACTGTTAACCAGGGACATTGAATGCTTAAAACAGCAACTCAATTTTTTCAAAACTCAAGAAAACCGTGAAAAAGGTTTTGAAGCCGCTTTTGCTAAATCACATCAAAACGAAAAATCTTTAGAACGACAGATTCATGATCTAACCGCATCGAAGAATGCTTTGTTGTCTCAAATAGAACAACTGAAACATGAACATAAAAAACAACTTAACGCTCTTACTTTGGAAACTCAAAAAGCCAAGGCTGAGTTGTTAACTTGACAAAAACAGTTCTCTGCATACAAAAAGCATTCAACGAAACGAATAGATGACCATCTTGAAGAAATTGTCGGCTTACAAAACAAACTCAAAGAGTTTCGAAATGTTGTTTACAAACATGGTGAGTCAATCACAACTATTCAAAAGTTTACTTTAAAACCCAATCCAGATGGATATGGACCGAATCTTGCTGATTACAAACCTAAGCTTTCAACCAAAGCATTCAAACCAAATCCTGAAGTTTCCAGTGCAGAATATAAAATTGATGATTCTGTTATGAGTGTTGTTGAATATCATCGTCAAGAGGAATTAGATGCAGAAGACGAGAGTCGATCAAAATTAGAAAATGTTGTTTACAACAAACCATATAACTATTCAAAAGCTGTCACTTTCGTCACACCAAAGGATTCTTCTAACACACCTATGATTATCACAAAAATGTTTGAGTCTTCTAATGTTGATCCCCAACCAAATTATGCACAAATTTATGGTCCTTTACCTTCACTCAGTGAAGTAAAATCAAAACCCGAAAATCGTCAAATTCTTAGATATTTTGACATTTTCACTTCTGACCTCAAACTTTTAGAACGTGAGATTGAATTTCATTCTGAAATAAAATTTGAACATTTTCAATCGCATCAGGCGCGAGAACAAAGAGATATTTTTCAGAAAAGAATTTTACCCCATGTTAAAATTTAGAAAAATTGTGCATTGTATTGGGAAAGGGAATTTCATAAGGAACTTGGATTGATGAAAGTCGTTTTCGAGAAAACCGAAACATCTATTTCTAATACAAAACGTAAAAAAAAATGTTACGAAAAGATGTTGATCGACTCTTGAAAGATGTTATATGTGCTGATATCCATAATGTTGTGTTATTGCATTCTTTGCCATATGCATTTGATTATGTCTCCACTGATTCTGTTGATTCTGTTGAAATTGTTGAGAACACTGATAATGTGCATCAGATCGAGTCTTTAAAAGTTGAAAATGAACGACTGTTAAACGAGCTTTCAAATGCAAAACGTCGTCTTCAATGGTGTCAAAATCGTGAACTTGCTTTGCAAAACTAAATCAACCAGTTGCATTCCAAAATATTTAATCCAAAATTTGAGCAACTGGATGATCAAAACGCGTCTTTGAAATGTCAAATCTCAAAATATGAACAAGAACTTGCAAAAGTCAAAAAGGAATATGGTGTCATATTTGATTTACTCAAACAGACTCGTGATGAAGCATCAAACGAACTTGATCATTATCTTGCACAGACTAAAGACGTCATGAACTTTTCTAGAAATCTTCATTCTGAAAATCAAGATTTGGTGCACACTATCTTTAAGTTAAGAGAAATGTTAGGAAAGTATGAACAAGTTCAACCTAGCATCATTAAGAGAATTTCACCTGTAACACTTAGCAGACGTGAACCCACAATGCCTACTGACAAACCACAAGATACTAATGTGCTTCCCTCTACTGAAACAGGAATAATTGCCTCTTTTCCTAATGTCCGCACTTCACAGCCTAGGAGCAATACAAGGAAGAATAGGAAGTTGCGACCTAAGAAAAGAACAATAAAGAATGCTGAAGTAGAAGAACACCCTAGGACTTTGAATAAGACTCACGTTGCACCCACTTTAGATATTGCGTCTGACAAATGTAATGGAAAAAGTGTTGTAACGAATGCTAAAACTTTAAGTACTTTTGATATTAAGTCTGATGCTTCTTGTGTTATTTGTCGTAAAAGTATGCTTTCTGATTGTCATGACAAATGTGTTGTTAGAGTTATCTTGTCTCGTTTAAGGAATCCTAAGAATCAGAATACCTCTATGCCCACTACTGCTTCTAAGTCTGTGCTTGGTAAACCACCATCTTTAGATTCTAAGAAACGCATTGATGTCCCTGTAGCTCCAGTATCACCTCCAAGGAATGTAGTACCACCTAGTGCATTCACTAAGACTAAAGCAAATACTAGTTGGAGATGGCAGAAATGGATACATAATATACTAGGATTTAAATAGATGCCTAAAATCATTGATGTGTGTATTTCTACTATAACTGCTTCGGAACCCTCTAACTCATCGGGTTCCGCATCTAATTCTATTCCATCTGTGTCGTCTGTGTGTAATGCAGGTGATACAGATCATCCTTTGGATTGTTGATAGCGGATGTTCCCGACACATGACATGCAATCTTAAACTGTTATCAAACTTTATTGCAAAGTTTATTGGCACTGTCAGATTCGAGAATGATCACTTCGCAGCTATCATGGGCTACGGATATTATATCAATGGCAATATCAAAATTAGCAGGGTTTATTATGTGGAAGGCCTCGGTCACAATCTCTTTTCAGTCGGTCAATTCTGTGATAGAGACTTGGAAGTTGCTTTTCGGGAGAAAACTTGTTTCATTCGTGATCTACAAGGAAACGATCTTATGTCTGGCTCTCGCAATTCTAGTCTGTACACAATCTCAATCCAAGACATGGTTGCTTCATCTCCCATCTGTCTAATTTCAAAGGCAACATCAACAAAATCTTGGCTATAGCACCGTCGTCTCTCACATTTAAACTTTCAAACCATCACCAACCTTGCTCGACACAAACTTGTTGAAGGTCTCCCGAGATTCCGGTATTCTAAAGATCACCTTTGCTCTGCTTGTGAACAAGGGAAAAGCACTCGTGCTCATTTTCCTTCAAAGGTGGAACACAGCTCTCAGCATGTGCTTCATCTTCTTCAAATGGATTTGTGTGGCCCGATGTGCGTGCAAACGATTAATGGCAAACGCTACATCTTGGTAATTGTCGATGACTACTCACGATGGACTTGGGTCTACTTTCTTTGAAGTAAAGATCAAGCTCCACAGATCATCATCACCTTTCTCACGAAAATTCAAGTTCAGCTCCGGAACACAGTCAGACAAATCAGAACAGACAAAGGAACTGAATTTGTGAACCAAACTCTTCGAGAATTTTATGAGAAAGTAGGAATTGAGCATCAGACATCTATTGCACGTACACCAGAACAAAACGGAGTTGTTGAAAGACGAAACCGTACGTTAGTGGAAGCTGCAAGAACAATGTTAATCAATGCTAAACTTCTAGATTACTTGTGGGCAGAAGCTGTATCAACTGCATGCTACACTCAAAACCGATCAATGATTACAAAACGCCACAACAAAACACCTTTTGAGCTTATCCACAATAGAAAACCGAATCTCAAACATTTTCATGTATTTGGATCCCTTTGCTACCTAAATAATGATCATGATGACTTTGGAAAGCTCAAAGCCAAAGCTGACATTGGAGTGTTTATTGGATACTGTGAGAATTCTAAAGGTTATCGGATCTGGAATCGTCGTACAAAGCAGGTTATGGAAACGATTCATGCTAATTTTGATGAGCTTACAGAAATGGCTTCTGAGCATAACAGCTTGGAACCCGGTCACAACCGTTTAAACTTCCCTCAAACTCCATCATCAGCTGAATCAAGCCCCTAGCTTACTCGTCAACAAATGGAAAAGCTATTTGCTCCTCTGTTTAGTGATGATATTGATGAATGTGCTCCATGTGTATCCAATGTTTCCGCTGCTCAACCTGATCATATTCCTATACCTGATACACCTGCTACAACAACTACTGTTGAAGAAGCACCACCAGTTGACTCTACAACAACAGTTGAACAAACTGCTTCCAACGACGCTGAACCAGCTGATGATGTTCTAAACAATGAAGTACCCCCCCACCTGCAGATTTTGATCCAAATGCGTTCTTCAACCTGTTTGCTAATGAAACTGCTGCACCTGATGTTGCGGAATCATCTACAAGCCATTTGAATCCTCCAAATCTGCGCAATGTATACCAACATCAACCCTCTACACATCGTTGGACAAAAGACCATCCCCTTGAGAACATTATTGGTAACCCGAATCAACCAGTCGTAACCAGACAACGTCTTCACACAGATGGTGAACATTGCATTTATGCACTCACTGTCTGCCAAACTGAACCTAAAAACATTAAAGATGCAATGACAAAAGACAACTGGATTGAATCCATGCAGGAAGAACTCAATCAGTTTAAATGTCTTGAAGTATGGGAACTGGTTGAAAAACCAACAGGGGTCTACATCATTGGTCTCAAATGGATTTGGAAAAAAAAATGGATGATGAAGGGAACGTAATCAGAAATAAGTCACGTCTGGTGGCTAAGGGTTATAGACAATAAGAGGGTATTGACTTTGAAGAATCATTCGCTCCGGTTGCTCGTCTTGAGGCTGTTCGGATATTTCTAGCGTTCACGGCACACATGAACATCACGGTCTTTCAGATGGACGTTAAAACTGCTTTTCTGAACAGGAAACTGAAAGAAACAGTTTATGTCAGCCAGTCAGAAGGATTCGTTGATCCCGAGTTCCCGAACCATGTCTACAAACTGAACAAAGCATTGTACGGACTCAAACAAGCTCCTCGGACGTTGTACGATAAGTTATCATCCTTCCTCATTGCCAATAATTTCACCAAAGGTTCGGTCGACCCAACTCTTTTCATACAATATCATGGGGCACACATTTTAATTGTTCAAATTTACGTGGATGACATCATTTTTGGGTCAACACATAAAAACTACTCAATCGCTTTTGCAAAAATAATGAAAAAACATTTTGAAATGTCCATGATGGGTGAACTTACGTTCTTTCTAGGACTGCAAGTTCATCAATCACCCCGTGGTATTTTCTTGAGTATGTCCAAATATGCCCTTCAACTTTTAGACAAATTTGGAATGCAAAACTGTGACACCTATGCCACACCAATGGCACATACCAAGAAACTATACGCTGATTTACATGGGAAATTGGTGGAACCTACCAAATACCGTAGTATCATTGGGTCTCTCATGTATCTAACAGCTAGCAGGCCTGATATTGTTTTTGTCGTATATCTTTGCTCCCGTTATCAGTCAAGACCAACTGAAACCCACCTCTCCGAGGCTAAAAGAATCCTTCGATACATCAAGGGAACCATTAACTTGGGGATCTGGTATCCGAAGGATTCTGGTTTTGAACTAATAGCTTTTTCAGACGCTGGTCATGCAGGATGCTTAGATTCATGGAAAAGTACCTTAGGAGCTTTACAATTTCTTGGTGATAAACTGGTGTCATGGCAATCGAAGAAGCAGGATTGTACATCGCTATCCTCAACCTAAGCAGAATATGTAGCCATGTCGGCGTGTTGTGCTCAAGTCATTTGGATGAGAACACAACTCAAAGACTATGGTTACGTATTTGACATAATCCCGATGTACTGCGACAATCGGAGTGCTATTGCGATCTCGTGCAACTCTGTTCAACATTCGAAATCAAAGCACATCGATCTTCGATGCCATTTCATCAAGGAGCACGTGGAACAGGGTACCGTTGAATTATACTTTGTGGGTACTTAATACCAACTGGCATATCTCCTCACCAAAGCCTTAGCTCCTGCTAGGTTTAATGAGTTGGTCCACCGGATTGGTATGCGGTGTTTGACTCCAGAGGAACTGGATGAACTATTAAAACATTCTTAAAACCAGTCAAACACCAAAACATCTTTTGAAAATATTTTTTTTAAAAACAAAATAGAAAAATATAAAATCTGATAAAATCCAAAAATATTCTTCTATCTAAATTTCTTTAAAACATCGCAAGTACAAATCTTCCGTCAACATTGTGTTCTATCAAATTTTTCACAATTTTCCCGAACAAGTGTTGAGGGGGAGAAAGTAAATATTTTTCGGTTTCATAAAACATTGTACTTGCATGTTTCCTAAAATATGTTGTTTCTTCTAAAATGGTGGATACGTTTCTTGTCAATTACTCTCCTCGGACTCAAATGTTTTAAAAATTCATTATTTCAAAAGTCGAGGGGGAGTATCGTTAAGTGTCTTGCCTTACAAGTGTTTTGTCTTACCCAAACGGAAGTTAATGGATCTTGGTTGGAACCTATTTGAGGTTGAGGGACTGAATGTGTAAACTTGGCAATTTAATTTTAACAAAATCATTCACCTAAACCACCAAGATCAAATGGCCCAAATCAAATCTTCAAAATCCGTTCAAGCTGTTCATAATCTATAAGTTCTAAATTGTTTTGATCAAGATTCTAAACAAGGATTTCAAAAATCTTTCAAATCCAACGGTTAAAACTCTTTAAACTGATTTTGGAAAATTGTTCACTCGAACGAATTGGGTGTTTATGCATTAAAGTGTTTGGATTGAAATGAGTTATGTTAAAACCTTGCTTAGTGTCTATTAAACTTGTTTCAATCGTCCAAAACCATACAGAATCTTAAATTTCATTAATTTGAATTCTAGGGTTCTTGCGCTCATCTAGGGTTTTTCTATTATGTGATATGTTATTAGGTGGTCAAGAAAGTGTTAGAATAAGTATATATGCATGATTTGAACCTTTAAATTAGCCCAGAAACATCTAAACTGTAAGAATTTAAGTTTTAGGTTTTTAGGGTTCATCTCCCATGAATCTTCTGATTCTGTGGGGGAAATGTGTTAAATCTTGTTCCATTGCACTCATATGACATCTAGGACACTCTAGAAACATTCTTGTTTGATTTGTGTGGCTATATCTCTTACGCATAGATTAAGGGTTTAGGGTTTAAGTAATTTTACGCCTAAGTCTTTGTGTGTGTATCTGATATGTTCTTGTGCTTGTTTTGTGATCCATAAAGATGTTTGGTATTAACTACAATCATGTTTTCATGTTCATGTTTAACACGTTACGCATAAGAGGTCTACAGTGGATTACGTGTATCTTGGAAAGATATTCGTAAACAAGGCTTGTTACGCATAAGCTTTACTCTTACGAGTAAACTTTACGGATAACATCTAGCTTATTCCTACGCGTAAGCCTAAAAGCCTTTGAACTTATCTTACGCGTAAGAAACTCTTACGCATAAGCTTGGTCTTACGCTTTAGCTTACTCTTACGCATAAGCTCCTTTCTTACGCATAAGGATCCTTGTTACACATAAGCCACTGTTCACTACATTTGGCCTGTTACGCATATGTTACTTGTTAAATGTTACTCATAAGTCACTACTCTAATGTTACGCTTATGCTTGCAATAGTTTATATGTTGTGTGTTAAGTGAAGATTTGGACTTTGAAATTTCAAAATTAACACGTTCACGTAACTTATCACATCAACTTCAATCAATTGTACAAATGTAACTTAGGACTTGTGACTAACATAAACATGTTACCATCAAACAAGGAATTAGATAATAAATCAGACTAAAACAAACACATTGTGTTTCCATATGTCTGTCTTTTTTTTCTAATGTCTTTCAGATCACAAAATGGCTGCAAATCAAGCAAACATCAATGCCCCAGCTGAGCTCTCGATGGCAAACACATTCCCAGTTGGATACGACAAAACAATTGGCAAGAACAATCTCCGTGTCGTCTTCAACAACTTCATATGCTCATAATCATCTTGCAGAATTTTTGTGGACATCCTTCTTCAACATCCATTCAAATTCATGCTCACTAAGTCATACTGATGATGAGTATGATTCAATGGATGAGGAAATACAATTTCATAAGTCATTAAAGCAGAAAAGGATGGAATACCATGCTTCAACCTTTCCGGTTAATCAACCCGGTGGGGCAGGAGGGTCAAGCAGTAATCCTTCACTTATGAAAGATCCATTGCAAACATCTCTTACCCCATCCGATCCGGTTAATCAACCCGGTAAGGATCAGGGTGTCACTGTCACTACAACTGTTGAAATGAAGCAACCACAACAACATCTAATACAACCGCAAGAAGAAAAGCATGGTGAAGATGTGGAAATATATGACGAAGGAGATTACGATCATGATAAGGATGAAAGAGTCCCTGATGATGATAATTTGGTGGCTATAGAGGAAATGATGCGAAAAGAGGCTGAAGAAGCTGCTAGAGCTGAAGAGGAAAAGTTAAAGTAGGAATTAGACAACTACATAGTTGACAATCCAGCACACATACCTCAACAGTCTTCAGAACTACCTCTTGACACTTACACCAAACCCAAATCATCATCTCAATCATCACCTCCATCAACAAAAGAAACAACTAAGTCTACAACAAAATCTGTTAAGAAGGCAACTCCATCCAATGATTTAACAAATGGTTAAGCAGGTTTTCACCACTACACAACAAAGCTACACAGCCACCACCATCTGATCAACCAAAGGTTTCAGAAACCACACCACCAATGGAGAGAACCAGTGATCACTTTATATAAATTGATGGTGTGGATCATGACTTACCTGAGCCCCAACCTGAACATCAACCGAGATTCAGATCAAGTACATTAATGCACTCCTTGTTTTCATACGCTTCAAAACTAAGAGCGTGTTGAAGATCTCCACCTCGGGTTCGAATCTTACTATAAACAACTCAAATCTCACTGCATCACTTCTACACTTCAACGAAATCAATCTAGAACCTCAGTAACAAATCGTTCATAAACCAAAGTTTGGGTTTGTCTACCGAAGTGAAAATCAGCATACTTGCTTCATGGTTTTCGATGAAATTCACAAGCTCTATGACGCCACCCTGAAGATGGTTCGAGATGGATTGGCATATCGATTGAATGACACTGAGTTGGGTATAATTCAGACGAAGAGTTGTAATTCAAAGGATCGCAAGGATGTTCTTCGGTTTATCTCTAGGTTTGATGAAAGGTTGATTCATCGGATCAGATGCAACAGCTGGAGAACTATATTGGAGGAAGACCATGCTTTCTGATTCTTAACGTCCTCAGAAAGTAGCTGGTCATGCGTAATCATTGGGTACTCTATTAACTTTCTTGATTGTGATTTTGTCTGTTTGACTTATTCATAATGGCTTGTGCACCCATAACAGTGTACAACCCGTTCTTGTAATGAAAGGACCCTGTGGTACGCTTCAGTGCCACAATCCTTATAAAAGGAGCGAAAGTTTCTTACTTTTGAGTAAAACTTATCAAACCTTTCATTTTTAAAAGGTTTTACTCAAAAGAACAAGTACTTCCCCTTATGATTTTCAAAACCTCAACAGTTTATATCACTTGTTGAGGGGGAGTATTTGCTTAAAAACTTTGTTCACAAATTGTTCTTCGTGATAATCTTCCCGCAAAACTCGAAATGGACATATTCGACAACAAAATTTCATCAAAAATAACATTAATATGCCATTTTTTAGGGGGAGAAAAATTTATTTGATAAGAAATATGTTGTGAAAATGAAAATGAATCTTTGTGCCATAGACTTAACCAATGAATTGACAAGATCTTAAATGTTAGTAACTCGAAAAGACTTGTCCGGGACGGGTAATAATTTCAAGCAAGTTTGCTAGTAATGTAAACGTGTCTCGCAAAGGACTTGTCCGAGTAGAATGTACCATTCGAGAAACTCTTGGTAGACATGAACTTTGACTGGTTTGACAACCTTTCGAGGCTTGTCCACACCTTCAAGATAGTTATTAGAGCTAGTTGTCACCTAAAAGCTGACAATGTAACTCTTTAACTATGCAACGTAACCGTGTCTTGCGAGGGATTGCCTATCTTGAGTTGATCAATTCAAAAGTGCGCGCTCTTTCCTCACTGTGCAGATTTCTGTCAAAACTCTTAAGCACATGTGGAGGGGGAGTATTTCTGAAAATCCAAAACTCTTGAAGTGTTTAAACATGTTTTTCATTTACAAACACTTCGAGAGATTTTCATGAAAATGGTTTTATGGCAATGGAGTTATAAGGTGATTAAGGTTAGGAATAACCGTCCTATGATCCGCCAGAGCCGGAGGGATCTACCCAAGGACACTACCAATAGTTAGAATTAGAAGTCCTTAGGTATGATTATAAAAAGGAGAAAATGAGAATCGAAGAAAGAAGGAGTTGAAGAATTAAAAAGAAAAGCAAAGAAAAGGGTGAAAAGAAATAGCCCTCCAGATTATTCAACTTAGGGCAGACACCGGGTTCAATTCATATGCTACTGGTTGTCACTTGATAACACCGGTATTGAAGATCAAAGTCGTCATGGACCCAGTGACGCATGCACTAAACCTTCTTAGCCACTCAAGTTTCTCTCAACAGAAGCTTGTTTCATTCTCACAGGGAACCCTACGTAAACTATCGGCTTTCTCTTAGAGATTGCTGATATTGAAGCAAGAAGACCCTCTCCCTAGTCTCCGCTCAGGAAAACCAAATCGCACTATTGAGTCTAGAGCCACGAGATTCATCAAAAGATCTCTTAGGTACACTTGACATTTTATCGCTTGTCGTTCAACAATAAGAACGCAAGTGATACTTTATCGTGTCCTTCACAGATTTTAGCAATCTGTCGAGAACATTTATGAGAGGTTCACAATTGTGATCCTCAGTGATTGAATGGAAACTCCTGCCAGGGTCAACATCAAACAGCCCTGACAGCAGGTCACTTCGGTAACTCCCCGTGGATTACGCTTAGTGTGTCTCAAACGGTCTACAGTCGTGAGGTGATGCTTCGGTATACCTCAGCGACTCATCTGAACTGTAGGTGTACTTCGGTACATCATGTTATCTCACTTGTGGGACTCCAGTTCAAGAATAGCCTTTGTGAGAATTAGAGTTGTGTTTTCACACTATGCTGTTAACACTCTCGAAGTTCAAACATGTAAGTGCTGGAATCCGCTTATTACTAACCATTCTTATGTTTTCTTCTTATGGAAGCTTTGGAGCGGACTGATCGTGCAGATTCTTCACATGCTCATACCAACAACATCACTAATGGAAGTTCTCTCTAAAGGCAACACAAAGTCAGAATAATTCTTCGTCAAATCAAAGAATCTACAAAGTTTAAAGACTAAGAGAACTTCATCAGTACTGAAATCCAACGACAAAGAGCGTGTGAGCATGTTGGAGAAAGACGTGGAGACACTGGAGCATCGAAGCAGACCTGATGCAGACAACAACAACATACTATCACTACCATCACAAAGAACAAAGATCAAATAACAAAGAAAATGATGACGTCAAAGCTGAACTTTTCAAAGGAAACAATTTCTCTACACTTGGGAGATTGTTCGAATCGAGGCAATTCTTCTCACAAGAAAGAAGAATGTCAGAAGACGTCAAAGCTACTATTACATCAGCACCTTCACCGCTTATATCATCAATCACTAACACTTAGGGGTAGATTGTTGGAATCGCTCCTAAACTAGAATTCAAGTGTTAGTAATTAATATGTAATAGTTAGCTTATTTAGGCCTTTATGTTTGATATTATGCTAAGGCTTATGTAGAAGGCCCATAAGCCTTGGCCCAAGCCTAATAAGGAAAGGATGGGAACTTGGTGTGTTGCCCTAGTTCCCTCCTATAAATACTCTTGTAAACCTTCTATTGAAGGTTGGTTGTTCAATTCACACTCTCACTCTACGCATAACTCTTCTCCATTTATTATACGTGTGTGTGTGTGTGTGTTTAGTTCATCCGATCACTTATTTCTATTTCTTATATTGATGCTTGTGTTACTAATATGGGAACCTAACAACTTAGTATATGGAGATCTCTGTGGTCCCATAAGTCCAGCCACACACTCTGGAAAGAAACTCGTCTTCTTATTAGTAGATGACTGCACACGTTTCATGTGGGCTTACTTTCTAAACTCGAAAGATCAAGCATTCAGCACATTCAAGGAATTTAGATAGCAGATTGAATCAAAGTTGAAGTTGAAAATAAAGATGCTAAGAACGGATAGAGGAGGTGAATTTACATCACATGAATTCACCAAATACTGTAAGGAGAATGGAATAGAAAGACAATTGACATCACCATACTCACCGCAGCATAATGGTGTAGTAGAGAGGAGAAATAGGACAGTGTTATCAACTACTAGGAGTATGATGAAAGCAATGAAGTTACCCTTAACTTTTTGGGCGGAAGCAATCAGGCACGCCATTTACATACTCAACAGGGTACCTACGAAAGCCCTGGAAGATAAAACACCATATGAAGCCCTCTACAACAGAAAACCAAACCTAGAATACCTAAGAATATTCGGATGCACAGCTTATGCTAAGGTAACGATACCTCACTTGAAAAAGCTGGATGATAGAATCATTCCAATGATTTACTTAGGAGTTGAAGAAGGATCAAAAGCATGTAGGCTATATGATCCAGTAGGAAAGAAGAAACATGTCAGTAGGGATGTGAAGTTTATGGAAACGAAACCGTGGGATTGGAATAATGAAGAGGATACAAGCACAGAAGATACGTTTTGGACTAGCTTTGTAATAGATGGAGTTGACTATGATAATCCTACACCAGTCAACATAGAAAACACTGATAACACGTATCATGAACAAGAACCTATACCAGATCCACCCTCACCAATCACACCACCATCATACACTTACAACCCTAACTCAGAAGATGAAGAAGGAGCTACTATAAGTTCATTAGAAAGCTCATATCATAGATTTGATCATAGACCTATACAAGGTTTAAAGGATATTACGGAAATTTACCAAACTGCACGTGAAGTAGAAGCACCAAGCTTATTCTTCACAGAAGAAGAACCCCGTAATTACAAGGAAGCATCAAAAGATGAGAAGTGGATTGAGGCCATGGAAATTGAATTAGATTCATTTAACAAAAACAACACATGGACCCTCACCACATTGCCCGAAAATCAGAAGGCAATAGGACTCAAGTGGGTCTATAAAACCAAGAGAGATGCACAAGGAAGGATCATAAAGTATAAAGCAAGATTAGTAGCAAAAGGTTATGTACAAGAACAAGGAATAGACTTTGATGATGTGTTTGCACCAGTTGCTAGGATAGAAACAGTTCGATTGATATTAGCACTAGCAGCATATCATGGATGGCAAGTACACCACTTAGATGTAAAATCAGCATTTTTACATGGAGAATTGAAGGAAGAAGTCTATGTTACACAACCTGAAGGTTTCATTCAACAAGGAAACCTAGGAAAAGTATACAAGCTAACTAAAGCGTTGTATGGCTTAAGACAAGCACCTAGAGCTTGGAACGTGAAGTTTGACCAAACCTTGAAGTCCTTAGACTTTAAGAAATGTAATCTCGAACAAGCAGTCTACACAAAGAGAAGCAAGACTTCTACACTTATCGTTGGAGTATATGTAGATGATTTGATAATCACGGGCACTCCAAAAAAGGAAGTAGACTTGTTCAAATCCCATATGGAAGATAAATTCGAAATGAGTGACTTAGGTTTACTAGCATATTACCTTGGGATAGAAGTTACACAGACAGGAGGAGAGATTACGATCAAGCAAACTGGATACATTAACAAGATCTTAAAAGAGACAAGCATGACGGATAGTAATGACACGAAGACACCGATGGATCCCGGCACTAAGTTGGTCAAGGCGGAAGATGGAAACCCAGTTGACGCAACTTACTACCGAAGCCTAATTGGAAGTCTCAGATACTTACTACATACAAGACCAGATCTTAGTTACTCAGTCGGACTACTCAGCAGATTTATGCAAGACCCGAAGGATCATCACCTAAAGGCAGTGAAACAAGTAATCCGATACATCAAAGGAACGAAGGACCATGGAATAATATACAAGAAAGAAGGAGGCTGCAAGATTACAGGATACATCGACAAGAGTTATGGAATCAATACAGATCAAGGAAAAGGAACTACTAGAATAGTATTTTACTTTGGAGAGTCACCTATCACTTGGTGTACTCAGAAGAAACCGACAGTAGCACTCTCATCATGTGAATCAGAATTCATGGCGGCTACTGCAGCAGCATGTCAAGCCTTATGGCTAAAACGATTACTCGTGAATTAACCTGGATTAGAAGAAAAGAAGATAACGCTTAGAGTTGACAACGACGCAATAGCACTCGTAAGGAACCCAGTTTTTCATGGAAGGAGCAAGCACATAGACATTCGCTATCATTTCATTCGTGAATGCGTAGAGAATGGTCATATCAAAGTGGAACACGTAAGTGGAGAACTACAAAGAGCAGATATCTTAACGAAAGCTTTACCAAGACTCAAGTTCGTGACTATGCGACAAATGCTCGGAGTTCAAGACTTAGGACAAAGCAACGATCAAGATTAAGAAGGAGATTGTAAACTATAATCTCGCCATTGCTTCAAACTCGAAGGACCAAACTTGCTTGTTACAAAGATAATAACCGAATAGCGGTTAATAGCAGTTAGAGTTAGTTACATAACCGCCAAAAACGGTTATGGGTAGTTATAGAAAACGGTTACAAGAAAAACGGTTATCTCCTAACCGTTGTGTCATTTGGATCATGCCCATTCGATTAGTATATATGTACGATGTGATGAATAATTTCAATATTTAGACGATTTAGTTATTCAAAAGATTATTTATTGTTTGCATTTTCATATCGACTCACTCATATACACGTTAGGGACCAACATACCAGGGCATAGGTCGAATGTTTGTACACAACCACGACGACAAATTAATTTGGCTGAATACGATGAAAACAAGGACGACGATGAAGACGACTCCTTCAAGGAAGATGAGGGAGTGTGTGAACCAGATGGAGGCGAAAGAGACATGCCAAATTTCGTAGTGCGGAAGGTGTTACTTGCGCCTAAAAGAGTGGATACACAACGCAATATGCTATTCCAAACCAGGTGCACAATTTCTAGTCATATTTTGATTTAATTATGGATGGTGGTAGTTGTGAAAATATAATATCTCGTGATTTAGTTCATAAATTGAAACTACCTGCTGAGAAGCATCCTGAGCCCTATAGCATTGTGTGGATTACTGATGGTGTGGAAGTGACTGAAAGATGTCGTGTACCCCTATCTATTGGTAAGTTTTACATGGACGAAGTTGTGTGTGATGTGGTTGATATGAATGCTTGCCACTTGTTATTTGCTCATCCATGGCACTATGACTTGGGAACAATTCATGATGGTAAAGAAAATACTTACCGATTTGTTAAAGATGGAAAGAAAATAACTTTACTACCGTTAGGCTTCAAACAGAATTCTGAAACACGAAAAGTAAAGAACTTGATGACTGTTTCACGTGTTGGTGCTAAATTTGTGGGTGAGCTGAAAGATTCGAAAAAAGTTAATTTGCCAATAGTAAAATAGTTTTTATCAGTTAGGAGAGACGAGTCAAAGAATAAGATTCCAGACGGCATACTTCAGTTACTATCAGGTTTTCAAGATATAATGCTCGAAGAACTTCCGAATGATCTACATCCCATGAGGGACATTCAACATGCTATTGATTTGGTTCCCATGGCAAGCTTACCAAATTTGCCACATTATCGAATGAACCCAAAAGAAAGTGCAGTCTTGCAACAGATGGTGGAGGATTTGCTTCAAAGGGATTGATTCGTGTTAGTATGAGTCCGTGTGTGGTTCCTGCATTATTGACACCAAAGAAAGATGGTAGTTGGTGTATGTGTGTTGATAGCCGAGCTATAAATAAAATTACGGTTCGATACAGGTTCCCAATTACGCGACTTGAAGATATGCTAGATAGGTTATCTGGTGCAAAGAATCTTTACAAAGATTGATTTAAGTAGTGGGTATCATCAAATTAGAATTCGCCAGGAGATGAGTGGAAGACGGCGTTTAAAACGGAGGAAGGGCTTTATGAGTGGCTTGTCATGCCATTTGGGTTGAGCAACGCGCCGAGCACATTCATGCGATTGATGAACCAAACTTTAAAGCCATTTAGTTATAAGTTTGTTGTTGTTTATTTTGATGACATTTTAATTTTATAGCGCTGACGAGACTAGCCATTTGGACCATTTGCAACAAGACCTCGTTATGCAGGAAAACAAGTTATATATAAATGTCAAAAAGTGTCGTTTTATGCAGAAAAGCTTGATCTTTCTTGGATTTGTTGTTAGTGGAGATGGTATTCGTGTTGACGAAGAAAAAATAAAGGCGATCATGATTGGCCAACTCCAAAATCTGTACCTGAGATTCAAAGCTTTCATGGACTTGCTACTTTTTATAGGCGATTCATCCGTAATTTCAGTACTATTGTGGCTCCTTTGACATATTGCTTAAAGAAAGGAAAGTTCCAGTGGGGATCGGATCAAGACAAGAGTTTCGCGATTATTAAAGAGAGATTATGCACCGCTCTGGTGCTTGCTCTCCCCAGTTTTGATAAGTTGTTTATGGTGGAATGCGATGCATGTGGAGTAGGGATCGGCGCTGTTCTTTCGCAAGAGGCGCGACCCGTTGCTTATTTCAGCCAGAAGTTAAGTGATGCTTGTTAGAAGTGGTCAACTTATGATCAAGAATTTTATGCGGTGTTTAGGGCTCTAAAGCATTGGGAACATTATCTTATTCAAGATCAGTTTGTTCTCTACACTGATCATCAAGCCTTAAAGTACATCAACAGTCAAAAAGATGTAGTAAAATGCATGCTCGTTGGGTTTCTTACTTACAACAATTTCCTTTTACATTGAAACATAAGGCAGGACATCAAAATCAAGTAGCTGATGCTTTAAGTAGACGTGATTGGTGACTTTGACCCATGAAGTAAGTGGGTTTGAAGTTTTTCTCGACTTATATGCTAAAGATGAAGATTTTGGTATCACATGGGGTAAACTTCCTTTAGATGATTTTTCCATGCTTGACGGTTATCTTTCTAAGGGGAACCGTTTGTGCATACCGTTCACTAAGAGAAAAGTTGATTCGTGATTTACATGGAGGGGGATTAAGTGGTCACCTAGGTCGGGAAAAGACTATAGACAGCTTGGAAGAGCGGTATTATTGGCCTCAATTAAAACGAGATATGGTAAATTTGTACAACAATGCCATACGTGCCAAACGTCAAAGGGACAATCACACAATACCGGTCTCTACATGCCATTGCCGGTTCCTGAGTCTATACGGGAAGATTTATCAATGGATTTTGTTCTTGGTTTACCTTGAACTCAACGTGGAGTGGATTCTGTTTTCGTTGTTGTCGACAGTTTCTCTAAGATGGTTCACTTTATTGCATGTAAGAAGACATCAAATGCTTCACATGTGGCTCGGTTGTTTTTTCGTGAAGTAGTTCGACTACATGGAGTGCCAAATTCCATAGTTTCTGATCGGGTACGCGTTTTTTAAGCCATTTCTGGATAACTTTATGGCGTATGTTTGACACGTCATTGAAGTATAGTAGTTCAGCACACCCACAAACGGATGGGCAAACGGAGGTTGTTAATCGAACATTAGGCAACTTGATTCGTTGCATTTGTGGAGATCAGCCAAGGCAAAGGGACTATGCGTTGCCTCAAGCAGAATTTGCCTTTAATAATGCAACCCACAGTTCTATTGGGAGGTCACCATTCTCAGTTGTATATCAAAAGTCACCATGACAGGTCGTTGACTTGGTGAAACTACCAAAAATTCATGAATATAGTTCTGCTGCAGCAAAATTGGCTAATGATTCACAAGCTATTCAAGAGGAGGTTCGCAAAAGACTAGAAGAAACTAACCAGAAATTTAAGGAAGCTGCTGACAAGCATCGAAGGGTCAATGTTTTTGAAGTCGGTGATATGGTGATGGTTTTTCTTCGACGTGAGCGATTCCCAATTG
This sequence comes from Chrysanthemum makinoi, assembly GCA_910596185.1. Classification (NCBI taxonomy): domain Eukaryota; kingdom Viridiplantae; phylum Streptophyta; class Magnoliopsida; order Asterales; family Asteraceae; genus Chrysanthemum; species Chrysanthemum makinoi. Next base: position 86,099,198 of record OU343218.1, on the reverse strand, counting down.
GAAAATACAGCAAGTTGCAGCCCAAGAAGTATGGGCCATACAAGATTATACATAAGATCAATGATAATGCATATGTTGTGGATTCCAAAGGATATGAGCATCTCTAGTACTTTCAGTGTGGCTGATTTATCGCGCTATCATGCCTCTGATGCTCCTTTATATGCCAATGACTCGAGGACGAGTTCTTTTCAAGTGGAGGAGACTGACGTGGGATACAAGTAAAAGAAGGAGCAGATAATGTTTATTTAAACATGAGTCTTTATCTAGTTGTTTTATGTTTTAGTTATATTTTAATCAAGTTAGGATTCATTAGCCTAGCCTTTTGTTTTGCTTATAAATACTTCACATACCAGATTGGATATTCATTCATTCGATCAATTATATGCAAACTTTAGTGTTTTCCTGTTTTAATAGATGGCTTACGTTCTGTTAAATCGTTTATCACTCTTTGTTGGTGAAGAGCGTTTGTCTTCTCAACTATCTATACCGTATTACAACCTCTATCTGGCGGTCCATAAAAACATACCGACCTGATATAAACTTAGCCGTGAAAATGGGTCAGGCATGAAGTTTGGGTAACCGTTTAAAACAGGTAAGTTTGTATGGGTCTGAACATACTGAGTTGATTCGACCCGTAACAATTTTTGCATAAATAAGTTAGACTTTTATAGGCGATTAGTCTGCACATGTGATTCAAAATCTTAACAACAAACCAAACAGGCCCAAGTCTCCCCAACCCTTATTTTAGTATTTTAGCAAGTCAATTGTTGCCGGTGGCAATGGTTTAAAGTTTGAAATTAAGGAGCGGAACTGAATTATTTTATTATGAGTTTGGCCTCGATAATTCCTTTCAGTGAGTTTTATTTTCTAAATTTTGAAAAGAAATCAAAATAGAATAGAGGGTGAATACAGACTCTTTGCTGAAAAAAATGGTGTATACCGTAAACGAATGTAAAAGTAACCATTATCTTTCTTTTAAGAAATCATAGTTGACTATGGAAGCCGAAATGGCTGTATAATTTTCGCAGGAGACTTCACTGGTCCTCTCTGAAATGGGCTGGAGGTGTGGAGCAGATGTTCTTGTCTTTAGCACGGGTTACTCGTGGAAGCAAGAAAAACCGTTAAGATGTTAGTATTCTTTAACTATCTTTTAGCTCTTTTCCGGTTACTGTAACCCAAATTTGGCCTATGATGAATTATATTTGCTTATTATACTGACTGTGTTTCTTATCCAGTGAGTGATACTGTGGTAGGACATTGAACAAGACAATGCTAATCAAATGCTAATCTAGCTAATCAAATTAGCCATCTTGTTATAGGGCACAGGCTTATGGCTAATCAAAAATAGTACCGAGTAATCTGGTTTTTGATAGTAGAATCCTATACACCAACACGTCAAACAATATGAACAAATAAAAAAATCTTAAGCCCTGTTACTAAAGATGCAACAATAGAACAAATGCAATAACAACAAAAATAGCCAGTACACAAATATTAAACTAGAGAAATGGTTAGATGCCACACGAAAGCAGGCCCCCACAGCAACAAATTATGATGTAGACTCGACCACCTAGGCCGATCTTAGGTTGGCACCACTCCTAAGTGCAATGGAGGTCACCAACCTAGGCCATGAGCCTTCTTGATCACTCATAGACCCCATCCAGGTAAGTACCTAACTATATTGCTTCTATCCCATTTTATACAGCTTCCCTTCTCTTTAACTTCACTCTTTCAATCGATGTGGGATCTCACTAATTTTTTGTTTGCTTGTAGTCTCTACATCAAAAAATGCATTTGCTTATGATTTTTCTTGTCATTTTATATCATTTAATTTGACTTATCCATGTTTAAGTTTAATCCATTATCATTTACCGATATTATACTAAAATTGTGACTTCGTTAACAAAGTGAAAATAAGTTGGATTAGGTTTTGGGAGTGGTTATTATCCACAATTTTTATGGTCTAAACAGCCTTATTAACATTAGTACCACATACATTTTAGCCAAACAAAGCTCCCTATAAGATATCTACATCACCGACACACATTTTAGTGGAAACTTTACCATCCACCATGTTCTATACTTCTATGGACAAACTTTAAAGATAGTAGTTGCCTTTTGAAACTATGTACTTTGTTTTTTTTTTTTTTTAATCAAAGCATTTACCTTTTCCTAATACAAAGAAGGATTTGTATTCTGCAATATGTGTAGTTTCAAACAGTTATATAAACATTATGTTCCATTCCGTGTCCCACGTCGCCATAAAATAGATGAGATGTTGGGATCTTAGTTGTATTGAATATGACATTGACTTGGTAGACGTGTTGTGGTACAAAGTATACGTACCAAGAACAAAACCGAGAGGCAAAGTTGTCTAAGTGAACAACATGTACCATAATAGGTCAGTTTGTATCAATTGTGGTCCTTCTTCTAACCATAAACGGTAGACGTGTTATGTTACGAAGTATTTGCCAAGAGCAAAACCGATAGGCAAAATGTCTAAGCGTATCACATTTACTGATTTACCATAAAGAGGTCGGTTCGTATCAGTTGTTGATCCTTCTTTGGTTCTTAGGTGAACCATGGAACGGTTCATAACACGTTAAATCGTTAATCATGATTTTCTGCTAAGAAATCAAATTAAGTATCTAATTAATCAAGTGTTTCATAAAGTAGCATATTTTTTTTTCATTTAGAAAATTTTATTAATAGATTCCTACACACAAAAAAAAATAATAAAAATAAAAATAAAAATAAATAAATAAATAAATAATATAAAATGCTAGATTAATCACTCTGATTCATTTGAATTTAAATCTTGGATGGTGGACTATAGTATGTCAAGGATTTGCATTAGTTATTTTTTGGGATTCGTTTATTATCCTTAACCATCTTTAGCTTAAGTTGTAGGTTGACCACTCTGTATTCTATGCATTAAGTTTTGTTACTATATGTCAATTGGGTTGTTTATTTTAGTTATGGAAGGGCTTTCGTGTATGATTGAGAAGGCTCGAGACGTAGGGACGGTAGAAGGTATTAAGTTGCCGTATGGGGATGTTGTGCTATCCCATATGTTCTTCGCGGATGATGCGGTGATTTTGGGAGAATGGTCGAAGAAAAATATTCAGAATGTGGTTAGAATCTTGAGGTGTTTCCATTTTTGCTCGGGTATGAAGATTAATCTGAGAAATCTAACATCTTTGGTATTGGAGTGGATTCGGGGGAGGTGGATGACATGGCTAACGTGGTTGGGTATAAGGTGGGGGGGTTTCTGTTTCGATACTTAGGTATGATGGTTGGTGCTAACATGAACCGAGTGAATAACTGGAGGGTGGTGTACGAGGTTTTCGAAAAACGTCTATCGAAGTGGAAGGCTTCCACTCTTTCGATTGGAGGCAGGTTAACTCTCATCAAAGCTGTGTTGGAGAGCCTCCCGAATTATTATTTCTCTCTTTATAAGGTGCCTAAAAAAGTTATCAAGGACTTGGAGTCCTACATCAGGAGGTTTCTTTGGGGTGGGTCAAGCACAAACAAGAGTATGCATTGGGTCGCGTGGGATAAGGTTGCGCTGCCCAAAGACAAAGGGGGTTGGGCTTATGTAGACTTCAGGTGGTTAATTCGGTCATTCTTGCTAAATGGGGATGGAGATATAAGAATGAATAGAGTAGTCTTTGGAAGAATGTCATAATGGCGATTCATGGTAGTAAAAGGAACTGGGATTTCATCCCTTCCAACAATAATAGTAGTGGTGTGTGGAGAGAGATTGTAAAATCTTTGGCTAATACGGTGGTAGAAGGTGTTCCCATCTGTCGTATGTTTAAAGGGATTGTCGGTGAAGGCTCGGATATTGAGTTCTGGATTGATCCTTGGTTGTCGGACACGTCGTTGAAAGATTTGGTTCCTGGTCTTTTTAGGTTGGAGAAAAATAAGAAATGTAAGGTGAAGGAGAGGCTTATTGACTCTGGAGGAATTGTCGCGGGCTGCTGGAAATGGAAACGTAGGTTGACTGAGGTAGAGGAGTTGGGGGAGTTGGCTTTATTGAACGGCTTTCTTAACGACTTGAATGGTCTTTTTTCTTGTCGTAAGGATCGGTGGGTTTGGCTTGGTAATGATGAAGGGAAGTTTTCGGTGGCGGAAGTTAAAAGGTTTTTGCTCTTTAGGATAGATGCTAGCAACAATATTGTAATAATTTGGTGCAAGTGGATTCCCAGCAAATGCAATGTGTTTGCGTGGCGAGCGGCTGTTAGGAGGTATCCCAACTTCTGTTTCTTTGTTAAAAAGGCACGTCCCGGTTGCGGATCCCAAATGTCAGATTTGTGGGTTTGCGGATGAGTCGGTTGACCATTTATTCACTTCTTGCTTGGTGGCTGGTGGCTGCGGTCATGTGGCAAGGAATTAGTAACTGGTGCAAAGTTCCTGATATCTTTGCATTCTCTTTTGGTGACTTGCTCGAGCTTCATAATTTCGCGGGTTTAAAGGGTAAGGCTAAAGAGGTGTTCCAAGGCTTGATCGTTATTGGCTGTTGGGCTTTATGGAAGGCGAGGAACGAGCTCAGATTTTCCAACAAGCCGGTGATTGTGAGCAATATCCTTAGCGAGGTCAAGGCGATGGGTTTTCTTTGGTTCTCGAATAGAGGAAGACTTAAGTCGATTTCTTGGGACAATTGGTGTAAATTTTGTATCATGTAAATAGTCTTGTTTTTGTAGTGGTGGCCCTGTTTTTTGGGTCGCCTGTGGTGGTTTAATGAAAGTTATAGTTCAAAAAATAAATAAATATGTCAATTGGGTGTTGTGCATTTATCTAAACAAAATGTTCTTTTAGGCGTTTTCTTGCCGTCCAATTGCAGAATCTTTGACTATATACAGTCAATCTTTTGTGAATCCTAGACTAAGTAATGGTTTTTGTAGAAAACTAGAAGGGGGGTTGAATAGTTTACCGATTAAAATCTTTGTTTTGAAACTTATTGAAAGATCAATTGATATTGATCTTAAGTATGTTAATGAAATATGCAAGCAATATGTAATAAGTAAATAAGGAAAGAAATGATCAAACCACAACAAGTTGTTTATAGTGGTTCGCTCTACAAGGACTCTTTTTCCTTGCCCTACTCCACTCCCCGAGTCTCACACTCGAGAGTTTAACTTCACTAGTCAACAAGCTCCTTTCACCGGCGGAGAAAACCTTTACACTTCGCTTACACTATTTCCGACACTAAGCTAGATGTTGAGTTCTTTCCAAGGGTACAACTACTCCCACACACAATGTATTTTGAGGACTAAAATACTAACCACTCACACTCACAAGATTATGATGGTTTGATACAACAATGAAGTATGGATCAACACTAGATCATACAACACTAAACAAACAAGACTTCCAACTTCTCGTTGAAGCTTGAATATGACTTGATCTTCTTTGCTACAAAAGAGATCACTAATATGATATGAAACTGAGTTAGAAAGGTTAGAGAGAAGATATGTATGAGAGTATGTTAGAAAGGGATGAGAAACTACTTGGCTTGGCATTGCTATTTATAGCCAAATTGACAGGAGGCGTCACGGACCGCGGACCCCTTAAAAGGGTTCCGTTGGCCCGTGTACCAATTTGGTACCGCCGATCGACAGTCAAGATATCAACTCTTGCCTAAAGTCAACTCTATCTAAGTGAGATTGTGCAAGATATGAAGAGTACAAATCTTCACAAAATATCTAATGGAATCTTCAATGATTTCCATGACGTAATACATGATGTCAAATGTTGTATTACTATTTATAGAAATATGCAAATGCTTAAGTAGTGTTTGGTTTTAAGAACCTAACACATTCTACAAACTACTATCATACATAATGATTAGAGTCATATCAAGATGTTACTAATCATAAATGTAAATGCTTGAATGATGAATATATTGTTTGGAAAGGCTTGTTTTAATATCTATTAAACTTGACAAGCTTTAAGCTTTTATAAATTAAATTTACTTTTGTCGTTAACAAAACTTAGGCAAAGATCAAAAATATGAATAACGTTTAATGACGATATTTGTATTAACAATCTCCCCATTTTTGTTGAGGACAAAATATAAATTTTATTTTTATAAAAGAAACAAAGTTTGTACAAGAGTTATAAAAATATTAGTTTTAGAACTTGAAAAGGAAATGATAATGCAAGTGTATGAAATTTGACTTTTTATGAAAGTCAAAGAATTCACTAGTTGATGCATGATGTTGACTTTTTCAGAAAGTCAAAGTATGCAGTTTGACTTTTTTTAGGAAAAGTCAAGTTTTATCAATGAGGGTTCCTGTTTGACTTTTAGAAAGTCAAATGTATGCGCTATTTGACTTTTTAAAAGTAATTTTAAAGTTCTATATTTTCCCCTTTGTCTCTCAAAAAAGGAAGAGGCTATGCGGAATTATAATGAGCTCGAGCTATTATCTCCCCCTTGTTCAAAGCTTCCCCTAAATTGGGTGCTTTAATGGGAAGATACATGGATTGTGAAAATAAAGCTACAAAAAATGTTAGTAATAATGATCATTCACAAGCATTTCCAAACACTATGTAATGACACCAACAATATAATAAACAACATTCATTAGTTAAAATTTTTTATGAGTAAAGATCATGAAAAGAGAACACAATGATGTGTTTCTAGTACAAGAAAAATTATCCTAAGAGAGCAAATAAAAGAAAGACTATTCTAAAACCATCCTAAAGTGATGGTGGATGGGAAAGAGCGCTGAGACGCTCAAGAATGTGGTTGAGGATGAACCTCATTTCTTCGTGGAAGTCAAGGACCATAACCCGGGTCCGTTCCACGGTTTGACCCGTTTGCTCACAAGTTGAGCAACCATGCCTGGGAGGGTAGAAAGTTTGGAGAGGTTGTGGCGGTGGAATGGTGGATGTATTGGTGGTGTTGGGGATGTTTGGAGTGGTCATGATGGATGCAAGCAAAGCACTTTGCATTTGCATTGTCTCACTTAAGTGAGAATCCACCATGCCTTTGAATTGGTGGAGGTTGTGGAGTTCGGCTTGAATCTCCTCTCTAGTGGGATTGTCATCCCACATGCACTCCGGAATGTCCTCAATATGAGGGAACATTGATGATGGAAGTGGATGATCCCCGTATAAAGGACCATGAATGTCCTTGTGAATGGGGTGGAAAAGGAGAGGTCTTGGCCCTAATGGGGCGTTTGGGTCAATGGATGACCGAGGTGACTCATGAGCCGATTCGCTCAATGGTGTCAAAGGATGGCAATGGTGGTGGATGACTTGGCCTAGGAGGCAAGTCTTCCAAGTCCTCTAGGAAAGGATTTGGTGATGTTGGTGGAGTTGAAAATAACTCCATAGGAGTGAGAGTGGGAGACCTTGGTGAAGGTGGTGAGGGTGTTTTGGATGTTTGGATGGGTGCCGGTGGAGGTGAAGTAGGTGTTTTTGTTGGTGGTGGAGTGGTGATCACAATGTGTGATGAAGTGGGTGTAGCTAAGGTAAGATGTGTATCATCTCTAATGGGAGATGAGATGGTGAGTGGTGAAGATTCGGATGATGAGCTAAGATGAACAAAACAACAAGGCCTTACGCCCATTCTAGCGGTTTTCTTGCAAGGTTTTGGTGATGATTTAGTCATTTTTAACTTGGGTTTTGATTTGCTAGATAGTAGTGAGAATGAAGAAGGTGTGAGGATGATCATGGTAAAGCCTTTCAATTTATAGAGATAAGAAATTGTTGAGAGATGGTTTGATTTGATGTTGAACCATTGAAGAGATGAGGTTCCTAATGATTTAGAAGTGGGTTGAATGCTAGTCATATCACCCAAGTCAATCCATACAAAGAAGATGGAGTGAAGAAGAAAAGATATGCAATAAATGTGTTCTAGTGAGTGGAATTTCCTAATATTCAGATTACCCACGGATTTGAAGGTACCAAAAATTTGGTTCCTTCCTTTATGCAAAAGGGCTCCTTGGGTGGATTTTTCAAATTTTGAATTTTGGTGGGAAATGGATTTCTTATATACTTTAGTGAATAATACTAGTTCTAATAACAGTATAAACTAGTTAAGATTGATTTATAAGTGATGGAAGATAATTTGGAATCACGAAAGAGTCGAATTCAGAAAATTACCCGTAGGATCCACGGCACCAAAATCATACACGGACGGTACCCTAAAAGGGTGCCGCCCGTCCGCCTGCAGGTATGGCGTACCAAATTACATAAAGGACGGTACCAAAATTATGGTGCCGTCTCGATCCGTGGAGTCAAATATGGACAAATTTCGTTTTTAGGTGTGGGGAAATTTCCGAAACCTGAAATTTTTCTCAAAAGATGTTATACTAAACATTTCTAGTTAGGAAAAGTAAATAACACATATGTAAACATAGTGGAGCATAGATTTTGAGCAAGGCTTATTGATTTTCACAATATAGTGAAAATGGGTAAAATTTGATAGCATACTTGTGCTATCCCCTGCATGAGATTGTTAGCATACACCATTGTTTTAAGTTATATTATCATCCTACATAATAAAAGCAACTAAATAGTATCAAACATTAACGATAATGCATTGTTCCAAACACTCCTTAAAGTACCCTTATTTGTCCAACTTTTTGTAAATCTTGTTCATCATCCTACCAAGGCACTTGAACATTCCCTTAGTTTGTTTGAATTCTGCTGATTCATTCTCAATCTCGGGAAGAGATGCGTAATACTCTTGAGGTGGAAGATGAGAGCTTGGAAGACCATCCTCTGAGCTATTTGATGATGATGATGAAGGAGTTGGAGGTTTAGCTCTCTTGCCTTTAGTCTTAGCAACTCGAGCATCACTCAAAGGTACAAAGATGTGAGGGATGAGTTCATAGTGAAGGTGCATCCCTTTTGGGGTGGGTGGAATTGGAGCGAAGTTTCTATAGAGACGGGTGAGAAGCATCCCGTATGGAAGAGCAACGGATCCTTGAGTTGGAATATCAATCATTCTCCTAGCTATGTAGTAGGCTAAGTTGAATGGTTGTCGGGTGGACAAGTTGTAGAGCATGTGGCAAAGACAAGCGTTTATGTGATCCCTATTCCCTATGGTGCTAATGACGTTGGCTCTAAGTAGTTCCTCCCATTTCTTAAATTCGGGCTTAAGTTCATTTAGCTCCATTCCATATGGATCTCGGTTTACCTCTTTTCCCTTTCGGGTAACTCGGGTTGTATCGGTTTTTGGGTTAAAAAGGTGTTCACGGATGATATCCTTATCGGCCAAACGGGTTATGTAGGGAAGAGAGCGGTCATTGATTGTATCAAGAGCCATGAGTGACCACTTATCCGTGTAGACACAAGTTCCTCGGTTGGGAATTCCTAACACTTGAGCAAAGTTGCTTAAGGTGATGGTGTAGTCATTTTGGTTGATTCTAAACCTAAGACAGAATTCATCATCGTCTTCATCACTAAAGCCGGTCACACTAGCATAGAATTCTAACACAAACCTAGGACAAATTGGTTCATCGATGTCAAGAAGACAATCGAATTGAATGGTGGCTAGTTCTTCACGAAGATTGGTATTTTCAAGGAAGGATGAGTGAATGGTTCTACCCTCATGGAAATACCTTGATTCTAGACTCTTAAATATTTCTACTTGTTCCTTGGTAAGTCCTTTGGTTTTGTGGTGTTTGGGAATGTAGTTAAGGGTGTCTTTGTGATCATAGAATCTTGCGGCTACCATGGTTATTCCTAGGGACAAGAATTAATATGTTAAAAATATTGAAAATAAATTTTAACGTTTTTTGATTCTAGTGTGTGCCTATATGAAAACAATTTGGAGTTGCGGTTATCTCGACTCATTTTATGCACAAAATGGTTTTAGTGGGGTGTTTGGTAAATATCATGAGATAACCCAAATGCTCCTAATTCAATGTGGCTACATTTGAATATACCCGGGAGTGCATATTTGTTATGCAATACCTTTAGTATTCAAGAGCATGCAAGTGATGAAAATTCTAACGTTTCTATTTGTATTAGCAATGAAAAATGTTTTCCTACAAGTGAGAAGCTTTTCAAAACTTTTGACATGGGGTGTTTGGTTGTTTGAATGAGGCCTTATATTTATTATCTATCAATTAGTGGGAAACATGATTTGTTTATGCAATATGATAATGTAGTACCTAATTTGAATGACTAGTTATGCAATTTGCCAATTGAATTCATATTTGGTATAAAAGCATACATAAAACCCCATGTAATGATTTGTGATAGTTTTGTGCATAAATAAGAATCCTAGACTCAAAATTAAGAGATGAAATGTAGTTAGGATACTTACAATGATGTTATCTTCAGATAAGTGAGTGGGAAGTTGACAATAATGAGCTTGGTTTAAGTTTTACACGTTTTGGTAAAGTGGGTTGTGAGGAAGAGGATGTTATATATAGCGTTTTGCTTCAGAGACATCACGGACCGCACGGCACCCATATTTGGTTCCGTCCGTGTTGTCGTTGGTGCCGTAAGAGCGATATATAAGGCAAAATTGTATTGGTTTGACTATTCTAATGTTTTAGGCTATGTTTATCCTACATGTTTGGTTCCATTAATCCTAAACCAAGTCTAAGAAGATTAAAAGGTTCTCGTTTAAGAGGTTTAGTAAAGATGTCGGCAATGTTGTCTTCGAGGATACTTTCTCGATTGAGATGTTTCCCTTTTGAACATTGTCGCGAAGAAAGTGATGACGGATTTCAATGTGCTTTGTACGAGCATGTTGAACGGGATTCTTGCTGAGATCGATGGCTCCTTTGTTGTCGCAAAGTATCACAATGTCGTTGAGATGAATTCGTAGTCACGAGAGCTTGCTTCATCCAAAGAGCTTGTTGACATGCTTTTCCGGTGAGACGATTCGGCTTCAGTAGTTAAGATAGCTAAAGCCGTTTGCTTCTTTGCAAACCATGAGGTGAGACAATGTCCAACAAAAGTGCAAATACCACTTGTACTTTTTCTATCGACATAATCACCGGCATGATCCGAATCGGCATACACTATGGTTTCTATACCCGTTCCTTTGGGATACCATAATCCTAAACACGTTGTTCCTTAATATATCTAAAATTCCTTTTTAATGCTTCTAAGTGTGATGCCTTTGGGTTTTCTTGAAAGCGAGCACATAGACAAACACTAAACATAATGTCGGGTCTACTAGCCGTAAGATAGAGTAGGCTACCAATCATTCCTCTATATTTAGTGTTATCTACGGATTCACCTTCTTCGTCCTTGGTGAGTTTAGTGTCCGAGGACATGGGTGTTTTAGTTGGTTTGGAATCTTCAAGACCAAATTTCTTAAGCATGTCTTTTATATATTTAGATTGGTTAAAGAAAATACCATCTTCTAGTTGTTTAATTTGAAGTCCTAGAAAGAAGTTTAACTCACCCATCATACTCATTTCAAACTCGTCATGCATGATTTTAGAAAAATCATTACATAGTTCTTGACAAGTTGATCCGAATATAATGTCATCAACGTATATTTGAACAATAATAATTTGCGATTCCTTTTTCTTAGTAAAAAGAGTATTATCTACTAATCCCATAGTATATTTGTTATCAACAAGAAAAGGTGCTTGTTTAAGGCCATATAATGCTTTCTTGAGTTTGAAGACATGATGTGGTTTCTCAAAGTCGGTAAAACCGAGAGGTTGAGCAACATACACTTCTTCGTTAATAAACCCATTAAGGAAAGCACTTTTAACATCCATTTGAAATAATTTAAAGTCATAAGCACATGCATAAGCAAGTAATATTCTAATAGATTCAAGTCTAGCTACCGTTGCATAAGTTTCATCATAGTCAATTCCTTCTTGTTGATTATAACCTTGTGCAACAAGCCTAGCTTTGTTTCTAGATACTACACCATTTTCGTCCATTTTGTTTCGAAAGACCCATTTTGTTCCAATTATAGTTTGATCTTTGGGTTTTGGAACTAGTTTCCAAACATCATTTCTAACGAATTGATTTAATTCTTCTTGCATGGCAATTACCCATGATTCATCTTTTATTGCTTCATTTATGGTTTTGGGTTCAATGGTGGATACAAAACAAGAATGATTACTTTGATTTTGAGCTTGTGACCTTAAGGTTCTTTGATTAAGTTGTCCTATGACCTTTTCTAATGGATGACTTTTAGACTCTTTGATGTTGACAATTCCTTTATTTGATGGTTCATCTTCCTTGTTATTATTAATTTGACTTTCTATTATTTGACTTTCAACTAAGTCATCATCTACCAAAGGTGATGTCTTAGAGGGAGGTGGACTTTTGTCACACCCCCAAATTACATTGCTTGCAATTAATGGAATTCACGGGATCGACTGGTCATAGCATCACAGTTATAGATATATTGAACGACCTAAAGTGTCGTTTGAAAAGAACATCGTTTGATTAAATAAAACAATCAGAGTTTACAAAGTATAGGTCCCAAAAGTTTATAAAGTTTACGGAAATATAAATATATTACAAGTCCAAACGATGGTTTTGAAAGAAAGTGCCATAATGTACAATGATGTAAGTTCGACGCCATGACTCAAAAAGGGGTTCCTTAACCATGCCATGATGAGTATACCTTAGATACCTGAGATAAAACATGCTTAAAAAGTGTCAACACAAAGGTTGAGTGAGTTCATAGAGTTTGAGTTGAAATGTAAAGCCTTTCAAAATCGTTTATGCAAAGAACGGCATTGTAAATCGTTGAAATGTAAAGACTTTCAAAATCGCTTATGTAGCAAAGGCATTGTAAATCCACTCAGCCCAAGTCCCCCATACAAAACTTGCAACCTGTGTGTTCACAACCCAACGCTGAATATGTAGAGTTAATGTTCAAGTGAATGATGTCAAATGAATCCACATAATAGTGCATGGCTCAATGTATCGAAATCGTTTATGCAGCAAAGGCATTGTGAATCCACTCAATTCCAAGTCCCGCCCATACAAAACTTGCAACCTGTGTGTTCACAACCCATGCCGAATGTATAGTGTATGTTCAAATCGTTCCAAGACCGTTAGTCCATAATCGTGATACCAAGACCAAGTAGACCAATGAATATACCAAGACCATTAGACCAATGAATATACCAAGACCGTTAGACCAATGAATATAATATGGAATTACTAAGTATGGCAATAATGTTACTTTCGCGCTGACTAAACATTTTGTTCGGATAAACATATAGTTTGCAAATAGTCATGAATGTAATAAAAATAGTCGAGCATGTATCTCCCCAAAACAGTTTATGAAAACAAGTAAAAGCAGGGGCTATGAAAACTCACGGTAATCCTTAAATGTTAAAGTACTTGTGAAAGTAAAATAAAACAGTATGAGCATGTATCTCCCCCAAAACAGTTATGAAAGCAAGTAAAGGTAGGGGCTATGAAACTCACTTGGTGGAATGATGCGAAGACAAAAGTGAGTACACCGAGATGTAGTGTGATGCGTTAACCGGGACCTATTACGAATGATATGATATGTCATGTGTTGCAATGTAATGTTATGCATGCACTTGATATGTTATTTATACCATTTACGAAGTTTTGAAAATATTACTCGACTTCGAAAATACTCTTTGACGTCTTGACCAATCAAAAATGACTTTACAAGTTTTTACGTCAAAATGTCATCCTACAATGGTTTTATAATGATTTTTGGTGAAATTACCACTTTTCGTCAAAGAAAACAATGTCGTCGGAAAAATCATGAATTTAACAAAATGGCTTTGGAAAAATAGTCGAACAAGTTGTAATCGTCGTTAGAGAACGAACTCGACTGTTTGGAAAGTTTGTATCGATATCTAAAAGTTTCAGGCCAGAGTTTTCGTCCAAAAGGTCTCGATCATAAAGATATTAAGGGTTAAAGTTGGTGGTTTTGGCTAATTGTGTGCAGAAAATTAGTTACGGCAAGTTTATGAAAAAGTGCATATCTTTGTCGTTTCAAACCGTTTTCACGCTTAATATGTCCTTAGCTTCGTATTGAAGTAAACTAATATATTTTTGAGAAGTCTAAATAATTTGTGAAGCTTAAGGCTCATTTTTGACCCAAACAATGTAAAAACAAGTTTCTGAAAATTCTGAAAATAATATATTTCGTCGTCAAACTTGTAAAATCCATAACTTCTTCAAGATAAGTCCGTTTTCATCCGTTCAAGCTGCCACGATTCGCTTTTAAAGTATATTTTCTAAATATCAAGGCCAAAACTTCGTACCAACAGTAGGTTTTTCCAGAAATTCGAATTAAGGACAGAACATAAAATATAGTTATCGAAAATAGTTTTTCTCGGACAAAACCTATTCTAATCCCTTCAAATCAACTCCAAACTAATCTAATCCTACCATACACCTTCTTAGGGTGTCATGGGTTCCTAATCACCATCAAGACCAAAGAATACCATGGGAATATTTATAGGATGACCAATATGTATATATAACTTCTAAAATCATGAAATAAATGGTATAAATCACATATCATGCATATAAGCTCCAAAAATGAAAAGAAACATATGAAAATGAAAAGGAAACATGAAAATGATAAAAACAAGCTTACTAGTGATAGTGATGAGGTGAAAGTAACAAGGATTAAACTTAAATACCCTTGGTTTTTATTTCAAAACCATAAAAAGAGTATAAACTAGGTTGATAAACACTTGATCTTGAGAAAATATTTTGATCCCTTTGAGCTCTATGGGTGGCCGGTTTTGAGAACACAAAGAAGAGAGAAATGTTTGCTTTAGGTGAAAATAATTGAGAAGTAAAATGAAGGAATTGAAGGAAGACTTTGTATAAGTGTGTAGACATTTTCATTCAAGAGCCATACCAATTTAATGACCACCCTCCCCATAGGCCTAAGGTTTTGGGAGTTGTCCTCAAAAATATCTTTTTTTTTTTATAAACTTTACTTGTATATATAATTTGTATAAATTTGACAAAAGTGTAAGTAATTGTGTAGAAAATGTACAAGTAAAGGTAAATGGAAATTTTTGGTACAAGTAAGTTTTTAATAGGTCAAAATAGAATGTAATGAGATGATAAAATTGTTAAAATACATTCCTTGTGAAAATTGAGTGATAAAATAATTATCGTACAATTTTAAGAAAAACAACGTAATAATTAAACTTTAACGATTTATATACGAAATAAATTCAAAACACTAGGAAATCTCAAAATATAGTTTATATAACTAAATGCAAGTTTAAAAATACATCGATCGCTTTTTGAAAGTAACGGATTAAATATTTAAAATAATAACTCACGCGATAAAGTTTATTAAATAAAAATTACGCGTTAAATGTGAAATGAAATATCATGAATGAACCAATGTGATGCAAATGATGTCAATGAAATGTAGACTAATCTTAGTCCATATGAAATGTACGTGATGTCATGATCATGAATTCGCCGCTAAACCTCCAAGGTTACGCTAATTTGAAACAAGTAAACCAAGTTTACTATGAACGTGAAATAATGAGATGTGAACTGTTGAGAAATGACCTCAAAGTACGGTTGTCACATTCGCCCATCCAAAAAGGAATTCAAGTTCTAATTCAATCGCTGATAGGTCTAACGTTTAGGGTTTGATGTGGCAAACTTTCCCATTCTCGAGCAAAATCCTCAAAAGACTTTTTGGTAACCGATTTTTACTTAATCCCACAACTCATCAAACAAGAATCATACGATTAGCTAAATCGGTTTAGGTAACAACTTGTTTCTAGCTCGATCTTTGCAACTCATCAAACAAGAATCACACGCGGATCAAACTGAAAACAAGTGGTTTGAAGAAAATCTTTTGAAAATTTGGCTCGATTACATAATTGCTTACTCATATAAGACTACTTATTCCCTTCATTGCATGATTCTTCCCGAATTAGACATAGGTGATCAAGCTATGTATAATTTAACAGTAACTATGCAATGCTTGGACTAATCGACTCATATGATGTTTGGTGTTGAGTCAACCGTTGTTAAAATTGTGATAGGGAATGACAGGGCATCCATGTGACAATCGTTATGAAATGAAAGTAAATAACTCAAAATGTATGATAAATCGTATGCAAAGTAAACATGCACTTATGATGAAATGATGAGATGCTATGATGATGTAGTTATAGTCTAGGGTCAATGATGCAACCTAGTTCTCTATAATCAAGCTCGATGCCAACTGTCACACCCCAAATTACTGTTTTGCAAATGAATGGAATTCTGGGATTGACTGTCATAGCATCACAAGCATAGTTATATTGAACGACCTAAAGTGTCGTTTGAAAAGAACATCGTTTGATTAAATAAAACAATCAGAGTTTACAAAGTATAGGTCCCAAAAGTTTATAAAGTTTACGGAAATATAAATATATTACAAGTCCAAACGATGGTTTTGAAAGAAAGTGCCATAATGTACAATGATGTAAGTCGACGCCGCGACTCAAAAGGGGTTCCTTAACCATGCCATGATGAGTATGCCTTAGATACCTGAGATAAAACATGCTTAAAAGTGTCAACACAAAGGTTGAGTGAGTTCATAGAGTTTGAGTTGAAATGTAAAGCCTTTCAAAATCGTTTATGCAGCAACTGCATTGTAAATCGTTGAAATGTAAAGACTTTCAAAATCGTTTATGTAGCAAAGGCATTGTAAATCCACCGCCCAAGTCCCTACCATACAAAACTTGCAACCCGTGTGTTCACAACCCACCGCCGTAATATGTAGAGTTAATGTTCAAGTGCATGATGTCAAATGAATCCACATAATAGTGCATGGCTCAATGTATCGAAATCGTTTATGCAGCAAAGGCATTGTGAATCCACCTCGCCCAAGTCCCGCCCATACAAAACTTGCAACCTGTGTTCACAACCCATCGCCAATGTATAGTGTATGTTCAATCGTTCCAAGACCGTTAGTCCATAATCGTATACCAAGACCGTTAGACCAATGAATATACCAAGACCGTTAGACCAATGAATATACCAAGACCGTTAGACCAATGAATATAATATGGAATTACTAAGTATGGCAATAATGTTACTTCGCATGACTAAACATTTTGTTCGGATAAACATATAGTTTGCAAATAGTCATGAATGTAATAAAAATAATCGAGCATGTATCTCCCCCAAAACAGTTATGAAAACAAGTAAAAGCAGGGGCTATGAAAACTCACGGTAATCCTTAAATGTTAAAGTACTTGTGAAAGTAAAATAAAACAGTATGAGCATGTATCTCCCCCAAAACAGTTATGAAAGCAAGTAAAGGTAGGGGCTATGAAACTCACTTGGTGGAATGATGCGAAGACAAAAGTGAGTACACCGAGATGTAGTGTGATGCGTTAACCGGGACCTATTACGAATGATATGATATGTCATGTGTTGCAATGTAATGTTATGCATGCACTTGATATGTTATTTATACCATTTACGAGTTTTGAAAATATTACTCGACTTCGAAAAATACTCTTTTGACGTCTTGACCCTTCAAAAATGACTTTACAAGTTTTACGTCAAAATGTCATCCTACAATGGTTTTATAATGATTTATGGTGAAATTACCACTTTTCGTCGCAAAACAATGTCGTCGGAAAAATCATGAATTTAACAAAATGGCTTTGGAAAATAGTCGAAACAGTGTACGCCGATCGTTAGAGAACGAACTCGACTGTTTTGGAAAGTTTGTATCGATATCTAAAAGTTTCAGTTCAGGAGTTTTCGTCCAAAAGGTCTCGGACATAAAGATAATAAGGGTTAAAGTTGGTGGTTTTTGGCTAATTGAGTGCAGAAAATTAGTTACGGCAAGTTTATGAAAAAGTGCATATCTTTGTCGTTTCAATCCGTTTTCTACGTTTTATATGTCCTTAGCTTCGTATTGAAGTAAACTAATATATTTTTGAGAAGTCGAAATAATTTGTGAAGCTTAAGGCTCATTTTTGACCCAAACAATGTAAAAACAGTTTGCTGAAAATTCTGAAAATAATATATTTCGTCGTCAAACTTGTAAAATCCATAACTTCTTCGTTATAAGTCCGTTTCATCCGCTCGCGGCCACGGATTCGTTTTAAAGTATATTTTCTAAATATCAAGGCCAAAACTTCGTACCAACAGTAGGTTTTTCCAGAAATTCGAATTAAGGACAGAACATAAAATATAGTTATCGAAAATAGTTTTTCTCGGACAAAACCTATTCTAATCCCTTCAAATCAACTCCAAACTAATCTAATCCTACCATACACCTTCTTAGGGTGTCATGGGTTCCTAATCACCATCAAGACCAAAGAATACCATGGGAATATTTATAGGATGACCAATATGTATATATAACTTCTAAAATCATGAAATAAATGGTATAAATCACATATCATGCATATAAGCTCCAAAAATGAAAAGAAACATATGAAAATGAAAAGGAAACATGAAAATGATAAAAACAAGCTTACTAGTGATAGTGATGAGGTGAAAGTAACAAGGATTAAACTTAAATACCCTTGGTTTTTATTTCAAAACCATAAAAAGAGTATAAACTAGGTTGATAAACACTTGATCTTGAGAAAATATTTTGATCCCTTTGAGCTCTATGGGTGGCCGGTTTTGAGAACACAAAGAAGAGAGAAAATGTTTGCTTCTAGGTGAAAATAATTGAGAAGTAAAATGAAGGAATTGAAGGAAGACTTTGTATAAGTGTGTAGACATTTTCATTCAAGAGCCATACCAATTTAATGACCACCCTCCCCCATAGGCCGGTTTTGGGAGTTGTCCTCAAAATATCTTTTTTATAAACTTTACTTGTATATATAATTTGTATAAATTTGACAAAAGTGTAAGTAATTGTGTAGAAAATGTACAAGTAAAGGTAAATGGAAATTTTTGGTACAAGTAAGTTTTTAATAGGTCAAAATAGAATGTAATGAGATGATAAAAATTGTTAAAATACATTCCTTGTGAAAATTGAGTGATAAAATAATTATCGTACAATTTTAAGAAAAACAACGTAATAATTAAACTTTAACGATTTATATACGAAATAAATTCAAAACACTAGGAAATCTCAAAATATAGTTTATATAACTAAATGCAAGTTTAAAAATACATCGGGATCGTTTTTGAAAGTAACGGATTAAATATTTAAAATAATAACTCACGCGATAAAGTTTATTAAATAAAAATTACGCGTTAAATGTGAAATGAAATATCATGAATGAACCAATGTGATGCAAATGATGTCAATGAAATGTAGACTAATCTTAGTCCATATGAAATGTACGTGATGTCATGATCATGAATTCGCCGCTAAACCTCCAAGGTTACGCGAATTTGAAACAAGTAAACCAAGTTTACTATGAACGTTGAAATAATGAGATGTGAACTGTGTTGAGAAATGACCTGAAAGTACGGGTTGTCACAACTTTCGTCAAATGTTATGTTCAACGATTCCTCGACTATCATTGTTTCTTTATTAAGGATAATGTAAGCTTTACTAGTTTGAGAGTAACCAAGAAATACACCTTCATAAGACTTTGGGTCAAACTTGGTGAGATAATCCTTAGTATTAAGAATAAAACATTTACAACCAAAGACTTTAAAATATCCTAATGTTGGCTTTTTACCTTTATAAAGTTCATATGGTGTTTTGTTTAGGAAAGGACGTATTAGGACTCTATTTAAAATATATGTAGAAGTGTCAACGGCGTTACACCAAAACTTTTGAGGAATGTTTTGTTCATTAAGCATTGTTCTACTCATTTCTTGAATTGTTCTATTTTTACGTTCTACTACTCCATTTGATTGAGGTGTTCGTGGAGCGGAAAAGTTACGTGTTATACCATTTGTATCACAAAAGTTTCCAAATTGAGTTTCGTTGTCAAATTCACGACCATGATCCGTTCGGATCGACACAATTTTGACACCTAGAAGATTTTGAATTTTCTTGCTAAGTATTTCAAATTTATCAAAAGCTTCATTTTTGGTTTTCAAAATTAACGTCCAAGTAAACCTTGAGTAATCATCTACTATGACCAAAGTGTATAAGTTGCCTCCATAGCTTCTTATAGCGGATGGTCCAAATAAGTCCATATGTAATAATTCTAGACATTTAGATGTGGACACCATATTTTTAGATTTGTGACTACTATGTGTTTGTTTACCAATTTTGCAAGCGTCACAAAAGTGTTGGTCATATTTTAGTTTTGGTAAATTTCTAACCAACTCTTTTGAAGATAGGTTTTGTATAAGTCTCATATTAGCGTGACCTAAGCGTCTATGCCAAAGAAATGAGCTATCGTCTAATGTTGTTAGGCAAAGTTTGTCATTATATGTTTTATCTTTTGTTCATCAACGGAAATATCCTTTGTTGTAGAACTAAAATCTCCTTTAACAATAATTAACCAAAGATCTATATCTTTTGATTTTACATATGTTTCAAAACGGTTTTTCCAATAGATAAATCCATTGGTTTCAAAGAGTGGTGGTCTTTGCATAGATTGCCCTTCTTTAAAGTTTTCAGAATCCATGGATCGTTTCAAGTTTATAAAATACAAGTTATTTTAGAAATTTTTGAGCAACGAGGCTCTGATACCAATTGTAGAAAACTAGAAGGGGGGTTGAATAGTTTACCGATTAAAATCTTTGTTTTGAAACTTATTGAAAGATCAATTGATATTGATCTTAAGTATGTTAATGAAATATGCAAGCAATATGTAATAAGTAAATAAGGAAAGAAATGATCAAACCACAACAAGTTGTTTATAGTGGTTCGGCCTACAAGGACTCTTTTTCCTTGCCCTACTCCACTCCCCGAGTCTCACACTCGAGAGTTTAACTTCACTAGTCAACAAGCTCCTTTCACCGGCGGAGAAAACCTTTACACTTCGCTTACACTATTTCCGACACTAAGCTAGATGTTGAGTTCTTTCCAAGGGTACAACTACTCCCACACACAATGTATTTTGAGGACTAAAATACTAACCACTCACACTCACAAGATTAAGATGGTTTGATACAACAATGAAGTATGGATCAACACTAGATCATACAACACTAAACAAACAAGACTTCCAACTTCTCGTTGAAGCTTGAATATGACTTGATCTTCTTTGCTACAAAGAGATCACTAATATGATATGAAACGAAGTTAGAAAGGTTAGAGAGAAGATATGTATGAGAGTATGTTAGAAAGGGATGAGAAACTACTTGGCTTGGCATTGCTATTTATAGCCAAATTGGATGAGCGTGCCACGGACGGACCCCTTAAAAGGGTTCCTACTGCGTGTACCAATTTGGCACCGCCAGTCTGACAGTCAAGATATCAAATCTTGCCTAAAGTCAACTCTATCTAAGTGAGATTGTGCAAGATATGAAGAGTACAAATCTTCACAAAATATCTAATGGAATCTTTCAATGATTTCCATGATGTAATACATGATGTCAAATGTTGTATTACTATTTATAGAAATATGCAAATGCTTAAGTAGTGTTTGGTTTTAAGAACCTAACACATTCTACAAACTACTATCATACATAATGATTAGAGTCATATCAAGATGTTACTAATCATAAATGTAAATGCTTGAATGATGAATATATTTTTGAGAAAGCTTGTTTTAATATCTAATAAACTTGACAAGCTTTAAGCTTTTATAAATTAAATTTACTTTTGTCGTTAACAAAACTTAGGCAAAGATCAAAAATATGAATAACGTTTAATGACGATATTTGTATTAACAGTTTTGATAGATTTTCGTAGTCCTAGTATGTTCTAAGAGCACCAGGTGTGGTGAAGAGGGGTTACTTCTTTATTACCGTCACATTAGCGCCACCTCAACATAACAAATCTCCACAACTAATTACAACAAACCCCTCCCTCACTCATAACAAACCCCAACTTCTTTATTTGGGGCCCACCACTACCACTTTATTTTTTTTATTCAAATTTCAAAATAAACTAAATTTATTTCACTAAAAATAAAAATGCAATACATAACACAATAATAAAAAACATAAACATGATAAAAATAAATAAAAACGACACGGGGAAAAAAAATATAACACATACTAATAATAAAAAACCTAGTCATCTCTTCCGGCATATTTCTTCATTATTCATTCCTGCCTCTTTCGGATGATCTCTGCTTTTGCCGGGTCAAGATTCAAATTGGGATCTAGCATGAGAAACTCCATTTCCTAATCTCTTGGATAGCAATTTCCTTCTCCCGCCTCGCCTCGTAACAAACCACTTGAGCGTCGGCTTTTTGAGCATATTTTTCGGATATATGTCCCGAAAAAGTACTCGATTGACTCCCACCGGAGCTCGCAGCGCTCGACGTTGAAGTAGACTTTTGTTTCTTTGCGGTTCGTTTACCTCCATCTCTTTCAGGACGAGCTCGTTTGTCCGGGCCGAATATATCCAGGAGATATGTAATGTCAATCGGATCTTCGGCATCCCACTTCGGGTAATTTTTCAAAATATCTCAACATTTTTCATACACGAACTCCTTCCCAGCGTAACGTTGCGCAAAGCTAACTTTCGCATTCTCGACATGATCGTGGTCATTTTCATCACTTCGACGCTGCAAATGTTTGTGAATGGCGTTGAATTTTTGGCAATCACCGTTAATCCTCGACCATTTACCAGTTTGTGAAAGACCCTCCGTCATTTGGGTTTTGAGACATTGTGAGGTTTTTTGAATAAAAGGATAGAGAGTTGATGAAGATGATAAAAATGGTGGATAAGATATGTTATTTATAGGGATGGTGAGTCTTTTTATTTATTTATTTTTTTTTTAAGTATCCGCTGTTAAACTGATATAAATTTGAGAATTCAATTTATATCCGTTGGCTTGTCAGATTAAATACCTCGTCATCATCACGAAGAACCCCTCAACGAAGAGCCACGACGAGCTATGGCGGTATGGTGACGAGCCACGGCGAGGGTCCAGGTCAGCTCACGGCGAGCTATGAAGAGCCCACATCGGGTGCTCTAAGATACGAAAATAATAAAAAGTACACAAGGGACTTGATAACGATATGATAACAACATGATAATAACCGAGTAAAACCGAGAGCAACATCCAAAAAACACCAGGGAAGAATGTGGTATGAAAGTGCAATAATTCAACTTCAAACTTCTACTTGTAAGATGCAATATCTTTCATAAAATCTCATTACGAAGTCCTGATGTTTCAAGTTGTAATCCTAAAAACTTTAGGGGCCGTTTAGTTGGTGAAAAATTTCGCATTTTTTCAGGAAATTTTTCATATGAAAAGGGAAAAATTGAAAATCCGTTTAGTTACACTTTTTTCCAACAATTTTTCAAAAATGTGAAATTCTCATTTTCCAAATTTTAACTACAAATTTGAAAAGCTCATTTTACTCTTCTCACTTTTTTCATTCTCAATTTTTATACGTCCGTTTTAATACGTTTTCATCCGTTTTTTCTATTTTATACGTTTTTATACGTTTCATTACGTTGTCGTCCGTTTTCTTACATTTTTGTCCTTTTTTTTTACGTATTGTCTTTTTTTTTACGTATTGTCTTTTACGTTTTTAAAAAATGAAAATATAAATCCATCTAAACGGGTTTTCAAAATTCTCAACTCTTTTCTAGAGAAGAAAAACCAATCCCTTCTCTATGAATTTGGAAACGGAAAAACAAGAAAAATTTTCACCAACTAAACGGCCCCTTAGCTTTCCTATAACAACTTTGAGTCCATAACTGAAAAACAAATAGTATATAAATTTATGCTTCATGTAGTTAGCTATTGGGAAAAAAAAGTATGTAAAATTATGCTTTATAAAGTTTTTTTTTCTTTTTATTTTTTTTTAGCTGCAAACAAAATATATAAACACAAAATTAGCAAAGCACCAAAACTTACGAAGGAGTTTTTAGTCAATCTTGCCAACCTAACAATTTGGTGCCTCTACATTTTAACCAAGAAAAAAAATATAAATGGATATAATCAAACATTATGCTTCATATAGTTAGCTAGCGGGTTGTTTGAGCATCTCCGGTGCATCACTCATCACTAAAAATATTCTCAAACGTTAGCGTTAAATCATGCATTATTTTAGTGTGATGAATGGTAAATCGATAAAAAAGAACCAAATATAGTACATATTATATTATTCATCACAATAAAACGGTATTCATCCATTTAAAATTCAACATTTTCACCATATATATGATTCTATGCTATACATATTAAAAACTTAAAATAAATTTGTGTACCCTCTTCGGTACCTTCAAAAAAAAGTTCAATATCGATATATATTACATTAGATGTATTTTTATTTATTGCATTATCATATTCATTTTAATGACAAAATGATTTAGTGTTATACATTGGGAGTAAAAAAGTTAGAATATGCTACTAAGATTCATGTTACACTATTTTGTTGTATATATTGTAGGATCGATTATATTAAATAGATTGATGATTATTTGTGTATTAGGAGGCCGACTTAAAGAGACCAAACACCCACATGGTGAGGTTATTGCACTGAGATTAAAGAGAGAGAGGAGGAGAGATTTGTCTCTATATGTATGATCCTCGGGAGCCTCACTTAGCTGCTCTCAAGCGCATTCTTCATTATATGCAGGGAACTTTGGAGTTTGGTTTACAGTTATATGCATCTTTAGGGTCTTCTTTAGTAGCTTACTTTGACGTTGATTAGGTTGGATGTCCTGCTACTTGCAGGTCTACATCAGGGTATTGTGTATTTTTGGGCAATAATCTTTTATCAAGGTTTTCTAAGCAACAACATACTCTTTCACGATCTAGTGCTGAAGCTAAGTATCGGGGCGTGGCTAACGCTGTTACTGAGACAACATGGCTCCGCAATTTTCTTCTGGAACTCCATACACCGTTGCTCGAGCTACTCTTGTGTATTGTGATAACGTTAGTGTTGTTTGTTTATATGTTAATCCAATGCATCATCAACGAACAAAACACGTAAAGATTGACATTCATTTTATTCGTGATATGGTTGCCACGGGTCATGTGTGTGTTCTTCATATTTCATCTCGTCACCAGTACGTGGGTATCTTCACGAAATGTCTACCTTAGGCAATATTTGAAGAATTCTACACCATTCTAGTGCTTGGTCTCCTCTCACTTAAACTGTGAAGGAGTGTTAATTGTGGTTTATGTTTATCCTATGGGCTAGTTGCTGTGTAAGGTAGTCCGAGCCCATATTGCTTGCTTTTAGATTATTCTATGTACTAATACTACCTCCGTCTCAAATTATAAGTTCAGTTTGATTTTTTAAGTTCAACTTTGACCTTAAATAATTTTATTTGTATTACATAATATTTGATGCAAAATATATAAATAGATTGTAGTTTAAATGTATTTTCATTTGGTATATTTTTCATCAAGTGTTTTATAATACAAACAAAAATATTTAAGGTCAAAGTTCGAATAAAAAAGTCAGGACATAAAATTTGAGACGGAGGGAGTATATTATAATATGGTGAATCAAAGAAATTAAAGAAATTACCGATTAAACACACCTCCTAGCAAACAAAGATAAAAGTACATTAAAATGAAATCTTCCTACAAGTTGGTTTTACATTATGAATCGTAATTATGTTAACCACCCAAAAATAAATACACCTTAATTATGTTATGGAACTATGGAAGAGAAAGTCGTAATTATGTTAACCACCCAAAAATAAATACACCTTATACTCAAGCTCATTGTTTCACAACAATAGTACTCTAATAGGTATTTTCTGTGTACTAAAGCTACAAAAAGGTTTTGCTAACAAGTAAAAACATGCATACAATCATGTACTATAATCATTTTGAATTCATGTACTATAACTATGTACAAGATTTTATATAGGGCTAATTCTTTAAATGCCCCAGTTGCCCAAGCTTTTTACCCCAAATGCCCCATTTTTTTTTCACTTCCCTTAATGCCCCATGGGCAACTCTATCATAAAATTGACAAGTGTCCATATCTTTGGGCCCACATTGTACTAGTGTACTAGGTTAGTTCTTGGGCAACTGGGACCTACATTATTGGGCAACTGACATATTTTTGTCTTTTAGTAAAAAAATAAAATCTTTTTTTATTATAAAAAAGGTACATATATCTTGGGCAACTTGATCCCACACATATATATTTCTTGGGCAACTGATTTAATAAAAAGTACAAAAATACATTTAAATTAAAAAATACTCTTTATAAATACAAAATACTTTATACTATAATTTCTAAATACATTTATACAAAATACTTTATACTATACTAACACCTTCTGTCATCATCATCTCTCTAACAACTCCACCTTCACCTCCACCTCCACCTCCACCACGATCTAACACCACACCTCCACAACCTCCCTATCAAACCACAAGTCAGATCCAAACCCTAACTTTATCAATTAGACACTAAGATTTGGACATGAAATACCAAATACAAATCTGCTCCTAATACTCACCATCTCACTTCTACAAATCTGCTACTAACACTCAATTTAATTAGTTAGTTAACTTTTTGATCAGAGAAGATGGCAACGACGATACCGATACCATCGCGGCAGTTATTTATTGACGGTGAATGGAGAGAGCCTGTGAAGAAGAATCGTATTCCTGTTATCAATCTATCTACTGAACAGATCGTTGGTATAACTAACTAACTAACCTTTTTAATCGAAATTAAATTGCAAAAGAGCTGTTATGGATGATTGATTGATCGAATCAATTATATTTGTTATGCTAAAATGTTTGTTAAAAGTTATGGAGTGTTTGTTTGATTAGAGTAATTAATTAGTGTGAATAAGCACTTTTCAAGATTCAACTTATCGTGAATTGGTACAGCTAACAGCAAACAACTTATTTAATCTGTTACTATTTGAAATTAGCTTATACACAACCCAAACACTATCTCCTTGCGTTTTTTTTTTCTCTTTTCTTTTAAATTTCTGAAAAGCAACACTACTTCCCGATATGGTGATTTTTAGTGATCGAATCGAGATCGTAAGTTTGAGATCTGTAGTTTTTTATTATCACTGTGATTATATTAATTTGAGTTTATAATGATGTTTTCAGTAGAGAGAATACTGTAAGTAAGCAGTTTTGAGTTTTTGGATTAGCTCATATAAACAACTTTTTATTGCGTTTTGATACAACAAATAATAACTTTTGAGTATTGAATGGAACTAAAAAGCATATGATCATCATTTTATTTAAGCTGTTATAGTAACCTGATCTAAAGCAACTGATTTAAGATGTTTGAATGAAGCTAAATAGCTTTTGATCATCAACTTATGCAAGCTGTTATAATAGGCTTATCCAGTTTAGCTTATTTAAGATGTTTGAATGATGCTAAAGAACGTATGATCATCAACTTTTGATCTCCGGCATTGTGTTTAGATATAGCATAAGTTGATTAAATAAGCGTTTCCAAAACGTTTGCTTTTTATGTAACTGTTATAGTAGCAGAGAAGGCGCAATATCTTTTTCACTTTAGGGAGTGTTTGGATTTCAGTTGTTAAGTCGATTATAGCAATTAGAATCAAATTTAAGCAATCAGTTAATCACTGCTACTTTATTTTGGTAACCACTGCTACTTTATTTCATTCCACTGCTAGTGTTACTAAACCACTGCTAGTATATTTTGGTAACCACTGCTACATTTCTCGTTACGAGGCAGCAAAACAAGAGGGAGTGGTAAGCTAATATAAGCTTAAAGAATTTTTTTACACTGGGAATTGTCACCGTTATTGAAATGCAAATAACAAGGTTTAATCATATGTATTGAATTGTATCATATTTTTTGTTGCCGACAGTATGATGACACGGAAAAGCGGCGAGAGATGGCAAAAAATTCCTTAGAAAGATATACTCATTATTATGAAAGATGGGCTACAAACCAATCTGTGAGTTCCTTTTGGTCAATATTGTATTGTAAAAGTAGATTTTGAGGGTTTGCTAGATGGCTCAAATAGTTTATAACATTTTCGATTGTTATAACTGTAAATTTCATGGGATAGTGTTCTTTCTAACTGTATAAGAATCTCTGATGTGATGAAGAGCATTAACGTTGTCCGTTCACTTGTTTTCTGTTTTGCAGTCCAGACAAAAGGCACTGCATGGTTCAACATGATCTATCTTATATATTTATGCGTTTGTGATCAACTAATCATCAATTAAGATACTCAAGCACAAAAATAAGTCTATTATATTTCTTGTAAGCACTTTATTCTGACACCTTAACATATGAAATTATAGGTTATGTCCATCGACTTCTCTTATTGCATGAAGACTCCCTTAACATTAAACTTTTAATACGGGTAATTCTGGACGATATGTGTTACAAGTTTCAGAATTTGTGTAATAAAAGTTGTGGGATGAAAATAATTTTATACATACCAGTGTGACATTCCCTGTAATGAATGTTGTACACTAATAAATTATTGGTGATGACCTTGTTATTTGTTATCAAAGGTTAACCTACCTAGATTACTGCCACCAACTGTTATGTAACCAACATGAGGAGATAAATCGTAATTTTTATACGGTGAAAAGGTTTGGACAGACCTGTGCTATCGATTTTTCTTCTTACTAGGACGTACGTTAAGGCTTGATTGAAGTAAAGACCTTAGAGTTAGCTTGAGTTCAAACCACAATCATTTAAAGCTTATGTTTGGCTTAGTCGTGGCAGATAGTTGCAACAAAACTACAGATAATAATAACAATATAAAGCAAATGGAGAACAATAAGCAGAAGTATCAAATCAAGGCCGCTTTGATTAAAAATATCTTATCTTCAACTAAACCATACATCCAAGACTTTCCAATGGTCTTACAAAATTCAACACTTGCGGCAAAACTAAAAACAAACAATAAAACCTTAGTATGATTCAAGTTAATATATGAACACATCTTACTATGATCACATTAATAAGAACTAATGTACTTCTAGTAATTTACAAAATTTTGGATAAAAACCGGAAACCAAATCTATATGTTAAAAAAAAAAAAAAAAAAAAAAAAAAATGGATAAAAACCGGAAACCACGGCTAGTACATTGCTAACCACCCATGTGTGTGGGCAACTCACGGCTAGTACATTTCTAACCACCCCTGTGTGTGGGCAACCCACGGCTAGTACATTTCTAACCACCCCTATGTGTGGGCAACCCACGGTGGTTCGAAAGATACTAGCCGTGGGTTGCCCACGGCTATCCGTGGTTAGAAATGTACTAGCAGTGGTTTCTGGTTTTTATCCAATTTTTTTTTTTTTTTTTTTTTTTTTTTTTTTTTTTTTTTTTTTAACATATAGATTTGGTTTCCGGTTTTTATCCAAAATTTTGTAAATTACTAGAAGCACATTAGGTTTTTTTTTTTTTTTTAACTTATAAGCACATTTGGCATACCACAAAATTTCTCATGAAATCTATGGTCTTATATGGGTTTAGAATGAGATGCTATCTTAATTAGCTAAATGCTAATATATGGGTAGTTGAAACACATCATAGGAAGTTTATTTTCCTTTTAATATCATCTGTAAAGTACGTAGCGAAATACTATTAACAAGACTAGTAAAATTTAAACTACGTATCCAATACGACTTTCTCGATATTATTAAGAAACAAAAGTTGAACAAATGACAAAGAAAAAAACATTGCACCTCTTCTAGACAGGCAACTGGAATTCACTAAAATGTCAATAGCAAAGGGTTCCTAAATTCCACACAGAAATTGATTTTTTTAGCCCACTTGCTAGGAAAGAAAAAATGTGACAGAAATAATATATGAGGTCTGTATTTCAGATGGTGAATTAAATTGTTCCCGTACTACATATTAAACAAACAAGACTGAAATGGGGAGCAAATGCATGCAGTTTAAGTCTGTAAGGATGAAAGACCAGGACTTGGTCAACCATGAATGTTATAAATAATGTTTGACTCGAAATGTAAGACCAGGAAAAAGTCAAACTCCTATACAAAGACACATAATCAAATTTCTATAGAAGAACTAAGGCCACATAACAAACTGATATAGACTGGCCAATGAAAGAATATAAGACATGGTTACGTTTTGACAAGTGTTTCGAAATTCATCAAAAGAGTAAAGTAAAATTCTAAAAGAGCATAGTCTAACCAATGTGTATGATGGTTGAGATATGAAATGATGATAGCTTTATATAGACAAAAAACTGAAGAACCATTAATCGCATTGTCACATTGTGTACGTGTTCTGTTGGCAACAAATGCAGGGAATTTCACTTCTTTTCTTTCTGATATAACTTGTCACTGCGTACCACCTTCCCTTTCAGTTCCGCCATTTTCAACATTAGTTCATTGTTTACTTTTTCTACATCTTCAATAACCGAACATTGTGTACGTGTTCTGTTGGCAACAAATGCAGGGAATTTCACTTCTTTTCTTTCTGATATAATATAGTGGAATTATCTGCTGAAGCGATATAACTTCAGCGGAAACCAAGCCTTCAGCGGAAACCATTATAACTTCAGCGGAAACCAATATGACCTTTATTGTTTCTTGTTTCTTCATTCTTTGCTTGTGGTTTGGTATTCTTCACAATTCCCAACAGAATACATGTATTTTTATTTGTCTCAAATACCCAAATTATGATACAGAAAGCAAAACAAGTTAAGTAAATTATTTGAACTCATACAACAATATATGCATGTAATAAACTCAACACACTTTGTTTAAACTTTCATTTCACATTACAACTATAATAATGAAATTTAGATAAAATCTGACATATTTCACATTACAATTTTTTTATTTGTCCCCATTTTATGGCTTGATAGGCATTCTCGAGCTCATTTGCTTTCCTGAGATACGGATGGAACTCGACAACTCCCCAAGCCAACTTAGATAAATAGATCAGACAGAGAATAAACATCCAAAGACCACCTAAAGCGTGATTGTATATCGTTTAGTGGTCTAGGGCTGTAGCAAATACTTGATCAGATGAACCTTACTTTAACAGTTCAAACACTCGCTGAATCATCATAACAAATGGTATGAACAACTAAAAATCGAAAACAAAAAATCGAAAACACCTTGTTTCCAGGTCTCTTCCTCCTCTGTTCAATTATTTGATCAAACCCACCTATAATCACCACTACCACCGTAGCACTCCTAGGAGGACTAGGACTCCTCCTCCTTTCATAACCACCGCCGGGAAGGAGAATAGCCTCTTCTACCCATACTTTTCTCTCTTTGATCGGTGATGATCGTTGAATCTGGGTAGCAGTGGGGGAGAGGGTGTGTTTGAATGTGAAGTGTGTGTAAAAAGTTTGTGTGTAATGGGTAGCAGTGGTTTGGATCTGTTTTAATGATATAAAGTTACTGTGAATGATGTATGACTGTAAATGTATGTATACAAAAATATAAAATGTATTTTATAATTAAATGTATTTTGTATTTAAAAGAAAGTGTACTTTTTATTTAATAAGTTGCCTAAAAATACATATGTGTGGGACCAAGTTGCCCAAAAAATATGTATTTTTTTATAATAAAAAAATACTATACTTTTATAGTAAAAGACAAAAAAAGTCAGTTGCCCAAGAATGTGGGTTAAAGTTGCCCAAGAACTAACCTAGTACACTAGTACAATGTGGGCCCAAAGATATGGACACTTGTCAATTTTATGATAGAGTTGTCCATGGGATAGTTGCCCATGGGGCATTAAAGGAAGTGAAAAAAAAATGAGGCATTTGAGGTAAAAAGCTTGGGCAACTGGGGCATTTAAAGAATCAGCCCTTTTATATATCTTGTCTTAGCATGTTAGCAAACATTATTTTCAAATACTCTGAACGTATTGAATGGCACGTCCAGTCGTCTATAGCTTCCTTTTGTTTTTATAAACAATGGTCGTTTTCCAATGTTTTTATAACGGTTAAATTCATGCACTTAATTTTTAATGGGTGGGTCTAATATTGCACCCCATGAAATCCTTTTTTTGCACCCCATAGTAGGCCAATCATTGGTCAATCATTGGCCCAATGATTGGTTTGTCTTTTTTTTTTTTAGTTTTTTTTTTGTTTTGTGTATAATTTATATTTGTGTAATGTATATATATAGTGTTTTTATTTGTAGAGTATATATAGTGTGTATTTATTTGTGTAGTGTTTTTATATGTATAGTGTATTTAATTGTGTAGTGTTTTTATATGATATTTATTTTACGTTATGCTTTTTAATTGTGTGTTTGTTTCCATTTAATTAAACAATAACATTAAAACATTAAACAAGTAAAACAACAATGTTTTCAATATTACAACGAAATCTACTCCACGTGAAGATTATTAATGTCATCTATAAGCTCATAGAGTATTCCACTCGGCTGACATGCGTGATCAACTGGATTTCTTGCCAATTCCAGTGATGCCTCCAACGCCTTTATTTTTGCCTGCAACAAATTGTTTTCATCCAATAGCATGTTGATCATTGTATCTTTAGTTTCGCAGTTTGAGCACTGCGTTGAAGAAGAGGCTTCACCAAAGTACTTTTGTTGAAATATTTCCTTCCACATGAAGTATCGACACCCATAGTCTTTAGTCCCTGGCTGTTACATGACGAAACAATTATAAGAAATGTATTCTAAACAAACAAGTTATTGATATATTTACGCAAATAAGCAAACGTTTAATTATTTACCTTTGAGAAAGGACATGCATAATACTTCAGACCACGAGTCTGGATGGTGGGATGTTCTTTCATTTATTAATCCACGTTGACAACGACACAAGTAAGGATTTTGTTGTTGCATCTGGCCAAAAGAATTTGTATAATTATTCACAACATAAATTAGTAATATCATGGTTCACAAGAACCAATCTTGTTATAGATTAATAGTTGATACATGGTTCACAAAATTACAATATAACTAGAAACTAAGAAATCAGAATCAAAAAATGACGAGTCGTTTGCTATAAATCAGTAATCGTCTATACATGTTTTGTCATTTACAATATAAATCAGTAATCGTCTATACATGTTGTGTCATTTACAATATAAATCAATAACTGTTTTCTACGTATATCTTAACATCCTCTGTCGTTGAGCAAACACATGTTCCCATGGCGCGGCCTCGGCATTTCTATAATGTCTCCATTGTGGGTGATTATACGGGAGTGGTGAGTCTTCATCAAGAACCGCAAGAACGAAGTGAGCACATTCGTTGTTCCCCACACGAAGAATCACAACCGGAGACAATATTTCTGCTGAATCGAGAACCTCTTAGCGGAAGACACAAAAGAGATTGTGAATTGGTTATACATACAATAGGACGGTTAATAGATGTAGCAATAACCACTCCCAGTTCTGGCATAGTCATCCAACAACGCCGGGGTGCTGCACCCCTAAACCAATTCATCGAGTTACGTATAGATGTAAAAGAATTACCCCACAGCTCCCTGTAAACTTCCTCGTTATTGTCTACCTCTGCCCTGGCAAGAGCTCGAATTCTGGGCCACATTTCTTGATGACCGCCAAGACCTACGGCAATGTACTCGATAGCCACAATTTCCATCACCCTCCACGTTAAAGATCCCCATGATCCAGCGTCGAAAAACCAATGGAATTTCAGTCATACAATATTCGCTAAAGTAATCTGGAACGTACAAGTGGTGTCTTAAGTCGCCCTCGCTAGGTCCTTCGTTAGGTCCTTCGTTTAAGTCTGAGACGTTAGAAGGCTCTCCCACATAAGAACTGTGTCTCGCAGATTCTTTATTTACTTCTGGGACTTTTTTAGGTTTTGTGTAGCTTCTGCGGTGCCTTGTGGGGGGTTCTTCGTTAAGTCCTTCGTTCAAATCCGGGATATTTGGTTTAGACTTGGATTTGTTGTCCTTTGCGCTCGGACGTCCACGATTACTTTCTTTAACAGCAGGTTGTTGGGCTGACACAGATTCAGGAGCGTATATACCTCTGAGCCTGTTTAACATATTTTTTTTGACAAACGACGATGCTCTGGTATAAACACTTTGGAATTTTTGTACGTCATCTTGACAAGAAAAATATTCAGCTCTTCAGCCCTTGAGGCTCTTCAGACTCTTGAGTATTTCGGACAACCGCCGGGAACGCTTAAGGTTCTCCAAAAATTATCAACAAAACCAAGCGGAATAGGCAATCAGTATTCAAAAAAGGAACTAGTTAAAATTATCGGTATCGACGGGGAGAATAACTTGATAGGCATAAATTTGAAATTCATACCGTTTGCTTTAAGGTAATACAGTTGGTGATAGCATGGTAAACCATAAATTGACCGCAACTGATGATCACATTGATGTGGGTCGCCATCCCGTTGACTTTCTGCGAGTAACAGTAGTAAAGCATCTCTTGAAACATTATAGCGCAATTCGCTAAATAGCTTATCCTTACACGCATGCAGTTTCTTGATTTTGCTTGTATTCAAAGAGGCTCGTATCGCAGTTTCTTGCGCAGCTATAATCTTGTCGACCGAACACAACAACGTGTCTAAGCTGGACTGTGTGTTGCCCAAGTATAACTTCAACAACGCGTGTTGACTCTCAACTCTACATGTTGTTGTCTGGCCGAAGCTGCGATATTGATCGGTAATGTATGACACAAACATGTTGTCGTAATCTTGCAGCCAGTTACGGAAATACTATAAAACATCTGATAAAACAAAGAATTAACAAAGTGAGAAAACAATTCGAGTAGTTATTTGTTAAATAATAAAACAAATAATTAATGGTTAAGTACCCGGTTTTTGGGCTAATAAATCTTGTAGGTGCTCGTAATAATGCGTGAACACATCTTCGTCGGAGCTGAACCATCAATTCCCATGTCCATCTAACGGACTCATACTCCTTTAACGAATCGAATTTGGGTCTGCAATGCTTTAGCACATTTTGATTGATATGCCATCGGCAGAGTAATCTGTTAGCGTTTGGGAATTCTTCTTCGCATGCCCCAAGCAACGCTAAATCTCTGTCGGTGACGATAACCCGTGGGTAATATTGTTCTTGTATCACCAACTTAACACATTCCAACACCCATTTGAAATTTGTCTTTTTTTCCTTGTCCAAAAAGCTAAACGCCATTGAGAATGTTGTGTTTGTTGGAGTAACCCCAACAATTATAAAGAATGGCAGTTTAAACATCGTGGTGTTGTATGTGGAGTCCATCAGCATGATTTCCGGATATGTTGTCCACAAGGCATATGACGTCGGGTGAACAAAAAATATTTCATCCAGTTCATTTGTGTGGTCATTTATCCTAGGGTAATATGTATAACCTTGACGCTGCAAATGTACTAACAGGAGTTGTATCGGAGTCAAATCACCACGATTGGCGCGACGTATCTTGTCTTGTGCATTGTATATCGTTTTAATGCCAGACACGTTATTCGGATCGCTCTCTTTTATTGTAGAAAGTATAATTCGTGGTGCTACATGTCGCTCGTCATCTGCTTCACAAAAACGAACTCATTTTCTTTTAATCGCATGGCTTGTGAAAAACCATGGAATGAGTCTACGAATACATGATTATGCCTCAGACACTTGACATTCAATATCCAACCATTTTTACGTTTATGAAATTTCGCTAGTAATCTGAATGGGCAATTAATTTTAGCGGTACTACTCTGCCGTTCAAGTTCATCTTCTAAACCTTCACGTGCAGACGTCCCGTATCTAGAACACAACAATTCGATAGAGTACTTATAGCCCCTATCTGTTTTACTTCTTCCTTTAACAATAAGAAAACCAATTGATTCAGCAGTAGATTTCACCCAATCAATTAAAGCATCTTCATTACCAAACACCTAAAAAATAAAAAACACAAGAACTTTTATTTTTAACAAACTTTTATAAAAAATACAACTTTATTTATTGTAACATTTTTTTATATTAGTTTTATTTTTATTGTTACTTTTATTTTTTTTAACAAATTTTTTTTAACAAACCTTACATAAATTTACAAACCTTACGCAAATTTACGTTTACTTTTGAAATAACTTTTTTTAACTACTTTACAAATAACTTTTTTAACAAACCTTTTTTTTTTTTTTTTTTACAAACTCTACTTTTTTTTTAACAAATAACTTTTACTTTTCAAAAAAAAAAAAACCCGGTATTTAAAACCGGGTGCCGCCCACAATATACCAACTCAAAACCAACTGCATCCTACCCCATTTGTCCCCATCTTTCTATCTCTTACCCACAATTATTACTCTCTTTTATCTCTCTTCTCTCTCTCTATTTCCGGCGAACTAAAAATGTTTCCGGCCACGCACCACCGGATATTTTCACCCCATATACCAAACGATAGATCGGGAAAAGGTGATCATTTTAACATAGGGCACGTGCGGTATTTCTCACCGACGCGCCCTAGATCTAAAGTTTTAGATTCGGTTTTCGTGATGGTATATGGGTTGATGTTGTTGTTGGTCTAATGAGGTGCATGGTATATATGGATGCAGTTGGTTTTGAAGTTGGTATATTGTACGCATGGCTCATGGTTGTTTTTGGCTGTTTTGGCTCATGGTTGTTTTGGTTGTTTTGGCTCATGGTTGATACCATATCTCAGTTGTTTTGGTTGTTTTGGCTCATGGTTGTTTTGGCGCAATATCTCGTTGATGCCATATCTCGGTTGTTTTGGTTGTTTTGGCTCATGGTTGTTTTGGCTGTTTTGGCTCATGGTTGTTTTTGGTTGTTTTGGCTGGTTTTTGTGAGGCAAAAAATAAACCGAAAACATAAGCCAAAAAAATAAGCCGGTAAATAAGCTTAAACCGCCGTCGTTGCAACTCTTGGCTCATGGCAGTTTTGGCTCATGGTTATGATAGTGGTTATTACCTCATTGGTATAAAATGGTGAGCTCGACATTTTCCCCTGGTTAGCTTCTTTGTGGTATGAACTGTGATTGCTGCTTCTTTGTGGTATGAACTGTGATTCTTTGTGATTGCTTCTTTGTGGTATGAGCTGTGAATTGTGAATGTGATATTCCTTATAATGAAGGAAAGCAGCAGATTGATTGAGAATCTTTACTGTTAGTGAATTGCTTTATGCAGATTTGAGAATCTTTACTATTGTGAATGTGAACTTTGTCGATGAAAAATACTTGGCGATGATGATTTTTGAGCCTAAAAATTTTCCGAGATGATGAAAACCGAATGGACGGCAAAGTGAGATAACATCTCACTTTTGCAACCTTCTCGAACCGAGCCTCAAAAATTTCCACTACGTTTTTTAAGTTTTAAAACTGATTAATAAAAAAAAAAAAACTTGTAAAAAAGTTATATACTTTATTAGTAAAAAAGAAATAAAAAAGTAAAAAAAATCTTACTTTTATAAAAGTAAGATTTGTAAAAAAGAGTAAATGTAAAAAAAAAAAAAGACTTGCATAAAAAAAGTGACAAAAAAAATAAATAGTAAAAGTTAAAAAAAAAAACCTTGTACCAAATGATTGGCACGGAAACTTTAACACCCCCTAAAATTTTTTTAGGCTAGTCCCAGTCGTGACCTGGGACGACCTGAGTTATCCAGCCACGTCAAACCTTTCTCTCTCCAAATGACCGACATGACCCAGATGCCCCAGTCGACGACCCAAGCTTTTTTTTTTAAATATCAAAAGATAATATTTTTTTTTATTCGTGTGTTTAAAAATATCGGTCGAGATTTCGACCGATTCTTTCGACAACCGATCTTCGACCGACTCTCCACAAAGGCAACAACCGATTTAAACATCGGTCATATGCAAGACCAACCGATATTTATTTGGACGATTGCGTCCAGCCTTAGGGGGTGCAAGATTAGTATGACCCTTTTTAATTAATGAAGTGTGTAGTCGGCACCATTTTTTGCCACTCAGTCTTGTCCTTTAGTTTGCTTAAAAGCTGACTTGGTTATTTATTTATTTCCTTTCAAAAGTCATTATTTTTAAACACTGATCATAAAAGTAGGATAAATAAATTTTAGGCTTGTCGCAGTGGAAGCCACCAAATCGGTTGGGTGTGCAAATTTTTTGTGCACAACCGATGTCTACATCGAGCAAACCCAATGCGAAGGTCGGGCGGCACATCGGTCGAGCAAGGCCAAAATGGAACATCGAGTGACTTTTAGACCGATGTGGTTTTATGCGTTTGTAAATTTGACCGTTTGGACCAATTAAAAAAAAAAAAAAAAATCAAACCAACTTTACCACTCTATAAATACCAACTTCACCTCACACACATTTCTTAACACACAATTCAACCTCAAAATACTTCTTAACACAAGATTTAATATGGTTTGCCGTCTCCCCCATTCTGTTGAAGATATGCAAGTGTACGTTCAAAATCAATGTAATATCGACGATGAGGCTCGGAAACAAGCTATTATAAGCGTCATCGAAATGTTTGACCAAAGCCGAGAAGGAACAAATGAGACAAAACTACCAGAGTTTGCAACGACATTACTCCCGAAAGAAAAGCCGTGATCGAAATTTTTTGAAAGATCAAGCCCGCAAAGATCGCGAGGTTCTTTGACAAGTTGTGGAAAGTTTGTTTCGATGATAACGAACAACATCGACCAAAATCAATTGGAGTTATCGGGAGAACAAAGATGATGGTGTTGGTGCATCAACTTCGACTACCAACTTCGAGCTACCGCGGGAACCTCTGTTCGAGGATTTCGGGTTCTCGTGACTCTCGATATGACTCTGCATGCGGGGAGCATTCAGATTAGATTTATGATTTATGTATTTCGTCTTGTTTTTATTTAGCATTGTAACATTTTAATTATTAATGAAATTTTAGTTTATGTTAAAAATGTTTTTTTTTTTTTAAATCCTCTCGTCGACCGGGGCATCCTGGTCCTGCGCTGAGAGAGAAGCTGACGCTGGCAGGTTGTTCGTCGTCCCAGGTTGCGACTGGGACTAGCCTTACAATAGAGTAGAATAGTACGCAGATATACGTATTTTCGGTCCCGTTGTATATACATTAGACCATCAACAACAATTATTAATGTTGGATAACAGTTGAGGATAGATGGTATGTCACATTGTCCCCCATTGCTTTCATTTTTCATTGTTACATGACTTGTACCTCATCCTTATAATGTTATTTATCCTGAAATCATTGCAAATCTTGATTGATTTTGCCGACAATTTTACTAGATAAAATGTATGTACCAAATACCCATCACATTATCAAAAAAAAGGAACAGAGAAGAAAATAAGAAGTATGTAAATGCAATATATTTGGGTGGGTCTTTTGTCTTTCCTTATCACAGTTATCTTCTTAACTTGTAGTCTAATGGACATGCTCACATGCCCATTTGCTTCAATAATGCATGTTGATGAACCTATTTGTACACCACTACATTGAATTGAAAAGAGAGATCGATAGCAAAAGACATATGGTACTTTTGAGCTATAATCGTCAGTATGACAGAATGATCCATCATTTCCGAAGAAACTTGTATACAAGATGATGAGTTTTCGTTTTTCTATCGTAAGCTAGCCAGAATAGTTTAGCTCATAGCCTCATACACTACTATTTATTTATGTAAAATTGGATAACATGGGTAGTAGGGGTGTTATTCGGGTTGACCCGGTCGGGTTCGGGTCAACTCGGGTCGGGTCAAGCCATGAAAAAACATACCCGAACCCGACCTTGTTTAGAACTCGGGTCAACTCGGGTCGGGTCAATTCGGGTTTGGGTCAACTCGGGTCGGGTCAATTCGGGTTTGGGGTCAACCCGAGTATTTTACATTGTAAAAGTGTTGTTGAACCGGGTCAATCGGGTCGGGTCAAGGCTAAAAAAACATACCCGAACCCGACCTTGTTTAAAACTCGAGTCAATTCGGGTTGACCCGATTGACCCGAATACAATTTTGAACCCGATTGACCCGACCCGAATTGACTCGGGTCGGGTCAGGTCGGCCCGAATGACACCCCTAATGGGTAGTATAGCTAAACAAGTAAAATTAAGAAAATAGTTGAAGAAAAATGGAGATCGAGTGAGATTTTGGTGCATGTCGAAATTAAAGCAATGAATCACATATACCATGTGACCCTGCATGGTTGCATCTGTATTTAATAAAATTGACAAATATCTACACTTTCGATATAGTCATATGGTGGTTGGGGGCACTAGGAACCAAGATGTCTCCAAAGTGTCCGGGACACTCATGAAATTTTGTTTTCTAGCGTTAATTTTGTTAAAAAAAAATTAAAATTATCGATTTTTAGAAATGTACCTAGTTCCAAAAAGCTATGTATGTAGTCATGATCATTGATTTTCCACTGAGGGTGACCCTTTACATAGTTTTAATTTGACAATTGACAATTCAAACTTACATACTACTGTATTTTTAGTAAGATTTTCTAAATCACATTATTTATGAAAATTAAATCTAGTAGTATTATGTATATATATAAAAAGGGAGGTGATTTGCACACACCACAAAATGATTGGGACATTTTAAATTATGATATTTGGACATTTATACTCTCACTGTGACCTTTACATTTTCACCCATGTGAAAGTATAAATGTCCAAACACCATAATTTAGAGTGTCCCAATTATTTTATGGAGTGTGCAAATCATCTCGCATATAAAAAAGGAAAGGTTGTGTTTTTGTGAGCACGCAAATACAATGAGCAGAATGCAAAGTAAATGATGCAGTGTTTTCTTGGTTTCAGCAAAATGGAACATTTACCAATGATTCACCCTTTCCTTTTCAAATTTTAACTTTTTTTTTTTTACAGTTGATACATCTTTTTATAATGCTGAATCAACCCACTCCCATGACATGGAGGGGGCCAACCCAGAGCGGTGGAACGGTTGTCTGAACCGGATCCCGCCACAATCACTCTGGGCCAGCTGCTAGGAAGAAACCACGACATAACGTCACCACATGCACCTCATATCACCCCCTAGGGGATGGGATTTAATCCAGGCCGTTCCCCACTCATTGGTGGGTTTCGAACCTGGGCCTGTGAGGAAAACTCCCGGTGCATCAATCCAACTGAGCTGGACATCATTTGCTTTTCAAATTTTAACTACTAGTTAAAGAGGGAAAAACTCAAAAAAAAAGTAGTGACATGCCATGCTCATGCTAGTGGCACAAAAAGGTATTTTATACCCTTCGGGCCTTTAGTATTAAACATTGTCGTAGAGCTTTTTGGAGCATTTAAGAGCGGTGAGCAGTGAGCGTTGAACGTTGTGATTTTTAATGTTTGTTTGGCAAGCAGCAATTAGCTTTACCTATTTTTTCGGAAAGCTCATTTTCCAATGCTCTATAAAGTAGCATTTAGGAGCTTTGAGCATTTAAGAGCTGTTTTACACATTATAATTACAAATACAGTTACGTTACCAAACGTTTTTATAAAAAATACAACTACTACTCACGTACCACACAAAAAAATTACCTGGCATTCGCTACTTTTACATTCACCT
The DNA here is from genome assembly GCA_910596185.1 of Chrysanthemum makinoi. Taxonomy (NCBI): domain Eukaryota; kingdom Viridiplantae; phylum Streptophyta; class Magnoliopsida; order Asterales; family Asteraceae; genus Chrysanthemum; species Chrysanthemum makinoi. Next base: position 86,057,838 of record OU343218.1, on the reverse strand, counting down.
TTATTCTATTTTTACCAAACACACCCTAACACTCTCACTATCTTTGTTATGAGAATTGATTTGCACATATTTAAATTTGATTGTGACACTTCAATGTATGCATTAGAGCAAGGGTATGGTGACTTTCCCCACTTCTCTTCACTTGGGCCCCACGTGCCATACATCACCTCCACATCACTCCAACACACTAACAAAAAATACCCCAATCACAACTTACTACTTCTTCACTCTACTTCACCCACCCTCATTTTATTTCTTTTTCATATTTTCCAAACACAATTAAATTCATTTCATTTAAATAAAATTACAATACTTGAAAAAATAAATAATACGAAAAAAAACCCGGAAATTCAAAACCAAGCGTTTAAACACAAAGACACCACAAACACAATATAAAGTCACTAAGGACTAAACTTGTAAAAATTAAACTATTAAGGACTAAACTAAAATAATATAAAAAAGATAATGGCTTATTGGTCTTCTTCTTCGTTGTACCTGGTGGAAAAACCGAGAAACAAAAAACAAAATATCACAAACAAACCACGAAAACCGTTTCATTTGGTAGATTTAATTTCTAAAATATTGCAACGTTTTAATTTCAAAAGGTTTGTCTTTTTGTGTGTCGTTTGAACGACGAGAGGGCATGTGGCGAGCCCTTGTGGTGTCACGGCGAGGAACGAAAGGCAGTGGCGAGATGCCACGTTGGAACCGGCGAAAACCGAAACGCCCCACACCCCTTGCTCTTAGATACTTGTATATTATTGTCATTTGCTTTAACTGTTTGTACATTTAAGTGTGCAAATAAAAAATTAAAGCATGCAAATCATCTCTCTTTTATTATATTTGTACAATTTCATAGCCTCATTTTATTTTTAGTTTTACCTTTTCTCAAAAAAAAAATTATGTAAGTTCAACACAACTTTCTCTAATCCAACTAGTAAAACATATTTACACCAAATAATGGTAAATATGTTTACCAGTGAAATGCAGAAAATCCTATCTTGTCTCCTTTGAAATCAATATGCAATAAGAAAGTACGACTCCATTAGGCTATAGAAAAAGAGGTTACTTGTGTTTGGTTTGACACAAATTAAGGTGAGATTTTAACAAAATACGATATACAATATTTCTACATAAATTAAGGGGAGATTTAGTACTTATCTAAAATTAATGGTGTTTAGTGTTTGGTTTGACACAAAAATAAACCAAGAAATAAATTAGGCCGAAACCAAATCCAATAAAACCAAATCAAAATGTTTAATTGATATGTGGTTTGGGTTAGAACTGAACCGACGTATTTAACAAGTAAGTTTTTGTCTATAAATTATTCAGAAGTTTTAAATCAAACTAAACCCGATCACCCAAACATTCTGTAGCTACATAAAATAAAATATATTTGAAGGTGAACATACTAGCATCAAGTTTTTATTTATTTATATCCAAATGCTTAAGTTAACGTACTACTTTATCTTTATAAATACTTCTACCATCATTTATCAACTATTTAGTAGATCGTATTATTAAATCTACTTGAATTTAGTTTTCTTAACTTAAATCGAACCAAATTTGAATTGGGCGTTTGATTTAGTTTGGGTGTTTGATTTAGTTTTATCTGACCAAAATTTTGCTAGGTTAGTTTTGCATTAGCTACTACGACTTATCAAACCGAGGAACCCATAAACTTGAAAAACCCCACCGACGAATTATTGCAAAAAGTAGCAACATAAATTAATAGGTTAATAACCTATTAAAGCATCATACTTGTCACAAAAATCAGTTCGACGTACCAAATAAAAAAAATAGCTCTTTTGGCTATTTGACCCGACTATTTTGTCCTTTATATGCATTGTTTACCTTCCCCAGCCGGTTTATGCCACGTACCCGGTTTATTTGCCACATCTGATTTCCACATCATACTTTATATTTTTTTTTTTTTGTGCTTGTCTCTTTCCACGCAGCACAAAAGCAAATACATAAACCCCACTTTATTTACTTCTTCCCCAAACCCAAACCTTCTTCCCCAAACCCAAACCATAAGAACCCTAAAAATGGCGCATGTCAATTGACCTTAAATTAGTAACTCAAAGTTGTATTCCTTTTCATTTTACCTTAAATTACTTACATAAATGGTGGCCTCGTCTGTAACACCCCCAAAATCACAATGTGACAGCGGAAGACTATTTGGGGTATTACGTAGAGGATCATAGTCATAAGTTACAGAAAACGACTCTAAAGAGACGTTTTAAATAAAAGTTGTTACCATTTCATAAATCTCAGTGTTTTAGAAACACAAAAGGGAATACCACTTGTTTGAAATTACATAAAAGATAGTTTTAAGCGCTACTGAAATGATAACTTTCATTGAAAACTACACCACTTCAAAGCGTCCCTTGACGTCCACTCCACGCCTTCATGATATCTAATTAGTACCTGAGATGAACATGCTTAAAAATATCAACAAAATGTTGAGTGATATTCATAGGTTTAAATAAAGGGGTTGAACACAAGTAAAAGATGATAATTGCTTCGAATACAATCACCATGGAAAACAGAGATTATTATTATGCGCTAAGCTCATGACACCAAACTAATCGCATACACCTAATTACTGGTGTAAGTAATAATATTGCCCTCAAAGATGGAATTGCCAGTTCCATAGTTAACCAAATATAGTGCGCCCCGGTTATTTCCGATAACCGAGTCGAGGTCGTTAATTCCCATAGTACTATCCAATATTCGCTTCACTGCAAGTGATTAATGGTTCATGATGTAAGGGACTTATGGCAGGAAACTCAGGCTATAATAATAATGATCGGCAAAGATACGTTTAAGAAAAGACTTGTGTTCTAGTTTATAGCATGCATCTCCTCAAGGGTTTAAAAGAAATAAGTAAAGGCGAGGCTATGAACTCACCTTAGTAAAGCAGTATCCGAGTAGTAAAGAAGTCAAATAAATGGTGCACCGAAAATCCGCCACGCGACCTATAATTTATGTACCATTACTTTAATTAATACGTTTGTATTTTGAATTGATAACATATATATACCAAAAGTTTGAGTTATTAATGTGTATTGTTTATTTTTGAACATGATTAACTTTGGCTCATGGAAGTGCTTAGACACACAAAAGTATTAAAACAAACGAGTCGTGGGTTTGTCGTAACCGGAAGATGATGTACGAAAAATATCGTAAATGAATAGTAAACGTAATATAAAAAAAATGTCGTTTAACATATGAGTATATATATAGGAAAGTAACAATTTTTATTATAACGGTTAAGATAAATACATTTCGTTTATAAGTCTTTAATAGAAAAATGGGTATAACCCGTTTATTATTACAAAGAACTAGTAGTTTGGTTACGAAAAGACTCGCGTAATATATTGTTTCGTTTTATTTTTGCGATAGTATTGAAGTTAACTTATAAGGTTGTTGTTAAAAATGTAATTATAAGTCTTTCGCAAACCATTTACAAAGCGTATAGAAGCCGTCATTTTAATAGGATAGTGATTATGTTATTGTAAATAAAAGATATGTTTTATCACTTTAAAATGCTTGCTCTCATTTACAATTGATATGGTTTTTGCCTTTTAAAGTTTCTATGCAAGTTTACAAGATTGGAAATTGTTCGAGGGTTCGAAGTAGCGTGTGCATTGGCAGCGAGGAGGGGGGGAAATAGAGTGGCTTTGGCTTGACGTGGGCTGGATGAGCAGCCAAGGGAACATGGGTTTCGGTCTAGTAGTTAACGACCAAACAGGGCCCAAGTTTTTGGGCGTGGTTGAGGCCCAGCTGCCAACCAAATGTACCAAACGCAAGAAACAGTTTTACATCTGAGGCAATTGGACAAATAAAAGGCACTTTAGAAAAAGGAAAGGCATTATTAGTGCAGGAGGTAGGGACAAGTTTTCTCACTTATACACTTCTTTTGACTCATGAAGGAAAAGAACATTTATTAAACGCATCAAACGAAGCAAACAAAAAGAACATAAGCGAATTTCAGTATTCTGCATTCAAAATTAAGAATGTCGTATTTCGAATTTTTCACTCAAGGGATAAGGAGCATGTGTCGTTGTTGAACCAGGAGAGCAACCAAGCGCACCCTAATTGCTGTACCAAACGCACCCTTCTTGGTGCTGAAAATCAGCAGCAACGCACCCCATTTGCTGTACCAAACGCACCCTTATTGGTGGCTGCACTTAAGTGAAATGAACGAACTAAGTTGGGCTGAAAAATAAGTCGAGACGAACACCCCAAGGGGCTGAAGTTGTGGCAAACAAACACGCCCATTTGATGCAGAAATTTGTAAACAAGAGTACTCTTATTCGAGATTTGGAAATTAGCCGACAAACACACTTAATAGAATGAAAAGACCGAGTTTAAAACACAACTTTTACATTATAAGAAGTAGTTTTGAGGGCGTTTTTGTGATGACGACAACAAGGAGAAACAACAATCGTTATGACATCAAGACTCAACACAACTTAAATATTCACTAAGGACTTTTAACTCACCATCCATTTAGTTTTTAATGCCATCTTTTAAGCTTTAATATAACTTGATGACAACTATAAGCTTAGCAATCACAAGGCCGGTTACACCATGTCACAAACCAATTCGAAAGTACGACACAAAACTCAGCCGATTAGCCATATGACTTACTATCACCCTACCATGTCGAGCCAATGTACACTTAGATTACCACCGTTTTCTTTACCCATTTCAACCGTTTCGAGTAATATTACTTTAGCAAAGTTTATATATATTTTCGACATCATAACCATTTAAAAGCAGAATTTCATCAAACACTTTCGCAACTCGAAACAAAAGGGTAACCTTACCAATAGCAAAGAGTCGTTACGATGGGAAAGACACTTCAAGTTTCGATAAGGTGAGAAAGAAAAGAAACACCACAAGCAACTCAATCCTAAACACTTCGATTTATTGAGCCAAGGCATTCCAACTTATAAGTACATATTTCTTTTACCATTTCATGTGACCCTAACTCATCATTTTAACCAATAAGCCAATCGGCCCCAACAATTTACCATACGAATATTAATTTAAGACTAACCAAATCAATCTCATATTAATTCCCATCAATCGACAATAAGTAAAGATTTAGAGTTGACTCCTTATAAAATCAAACCACCCATTTTACTCAATAACAAGTTTAAACCAAAGTTAATATTACAATAAGGATCAACATAAAACTAATGAAGAGGAAAATATGGGAACCTTAAGGTGTGTCGACGGACGAAAAACAACAAAGCGAGATGAAACCGCCAAGCCGAAATCCACAGGAACTAGTGAAGCACTTCAAGCACTCTTTATAGACTTTGGTTTGATTTGTAAGTTGTGGTATCAACTGTGGATTCAGTGGGTATTTAAAGGAATAGATATGGGTAGTTCGACTAGTACTCTCGATGTGGGGTTGAGATGCTTGTCTCTTTTGAAGCAAGTAAATCAAACCTTCACGTGGTCTTCCTCTGTCTTCGTTCTTCAGCCGTGGTCCAAAGAGGACAAAGAGTCCTTGGTTTGTCAATATCTTCATGGGATAGGCCAAAGGATATCTACTCTTGGTTTGAAGTTGCATAAGGTGTTGGGAAAAGGTTTTTGGAGGTGTAGCTATTCTTGGAGAGGACATGGCGGCGTGTCAGGGAAAAAGGGGAGACGAAAATGGAGGAGTTGTTGGTTGTGGGGTATCCTGAAGAAGGCGTAAGAGCGGAGCGAGTAAAGAGGAAAGAGAGGGATAAGGTTTGTGGGGTTAGTATAGGTTTTGGCTTTTGTTTTTTTTTGTAAGTTTGTATTTAGTAAAATTAAAAAGAGTAGTAAGTATTTATTAGTTGGGTATAAATTTTGTATACACTGTATTTCGCACACTATTGGTAGTTTCGACCGTATACGATTTATTGTAAGAATTATAATTCTCATTACTTTCGACGCTGCTTTAAATAGACCGTCCACGATGACGTAATTCTTGATTTTTATTAGTTCGTTTATTTTCTTGCGTTTTCTTTTATTTTATTTTGGTACGCGTGCGGACTCATAAGACAAGAAAATTTTTCTTGTGAGACTGATTCAGAAATCAGTAAAGATCAAGCATAATTAAATAAGACTACTCGGATTTGCATAATTTTTATGCAGGAAAAGATGAAATGTACATGCTAAAATGCTCAATTTAGATCAAATAAATTTGATAACCAGTCTAGTTCATAAATATGAAGATTTAAAATAGTGAAATTTTCCAGGTGACTACAGTACCTACCCCTTAAGAGGATTCCGTCCCGGAATTCTAGTTTACGTTGGTTGTCGGAGTTGGATTTGTGAATGATGTGGGTACTTAACACGCATGGTGTCTTCGCGTTCCCACGTACTCGGTCCTCTTGGAGTTCCATCTAACTTTGACAATAGGGATGCGACTTTGCTTAAGTCGCTTGACTTCCCTATCCATGATTTCGATTGGTTCCTCGACAAAGTTGAGCTTGTCATCGAGCTTAATCTCTTTTAGTGAGACAACAAGAGATTCATCCGACAAGCATTTCTTCAGATTTGAGACATGAAAGGTAGGGTGTACCCTACTAAGTTCTTCCGGGAGATCAAGCTTGTAAGCAACCGGGCCGATTCTTTCGAGAATCTTGAAAGGGCCAATGTATCGAGGATGTAGCTTTCCTCGTTTTCCGAATCGAACCTTTCCTTTCCAAGGTGATACTTTCAACATAACTCGATCACCAACTTGAAATTCCATGGGTTTCCTTCTAACATTGGCGTAACTCTTTTGTCGATCTCTAGCGCTTGAAGTCGTTGGCCAATTTGCACAATCTTTTCGGTTGTTTCTTGGACAAGTTCAGGTCCAGTGAGTTGGGCATCTCCAACTTCAGCCCAACAAACGGGTGATCGACACTTTCGACCATAAAGTGCCTCGAATGGAGCTGCCTTGATGCTCGCATGGTAACTATTGTTGTAGGAGAATTCTGCCAACGGTAAGTGTTTATCCCAACCTTTCCCAAAGTCGATCACGCAAGCTCGAAGCATGTCTTCCAAGGTTTGGATAGTCCTTTCGCTTTGGCCATCGGTTTGAGGATGATATGCGGTACTCATATCCAAACGAGTGCCTAAGGCCTTTTGAAGAGATTTCCGGAAGTGTGAAGTAAAACGACTGTCACGATCAGAAATGATGGAAATTGGCACTCCATGACGGGATACAATTTCCTTCAGGTATAGTTGAGCAAGGGTTTCCATTTCATCATTTTCCTTGATGGGTAGGAAATGAGCGGATTTGGTAAGGCGATCAATGATAACCCAAATAGAGTCGTAACCTCTAGCAGTCTTTGGTAGTTTGGTTATGAAGTCCATAGTGATTCTCTCCCATTTCCAAACCGGGAGTTCAGGTTGAAGTTAACAAATCGGAAGGTTTTTGACATTCGGCTTTGACTCGAGAACGTGAGACATTTCCCAACGTACGTTGCAATTTCAGCTTTCATGTTCGACCACCAATAAAGCTTCTTGAGATCTTGGTACATTTTGTCGGATCCCGGGTGAATGGAATATTTAGACTTGTGAGACTCATGCATGATGAGTTCTCGTATTCCTCCACAAAGTGGTATCCAACTTCTATCGCCAAAACATAAGGTTCCATCCGATCTTTGCGCAAAGCCGTTCTCGTTTTCCGGCATTCCAAAGATTCTCTCGCTGGGGACGATTTTCAGTTTGAGAGCTTCCGACTTGAGCTTCAAGGATTTTTGATGGAAGGGGTGACTTAATTGTCATTCCCAAGGATCTTACTCGAAGAGGTTTAGGTCGATCCTTTCGACTAAGAGCATCAACCACGACATTTGCTTTTCCCGGGTGATAACAGATTTCACAGTCGTAATCACTAAGCAATTCTAGCCATCGACGTTGTCGCATGTTTAACTCCTTTTGATCGAGAATGTGTTGGAGACTTTTATGGTCGGTAAACACCGTACACTTGGTTCCATATAGGTAGTGTCTCCATATCTTGAGAGCGAAAACCACGGCTCCCAATTCCAAGTCATGGGTAGTGTAGTTCTTCTCATGAGTTTTGAGTTGTCGTGAAGCATAAGCGATCACCTTGTTTCTTTGCATCAATACCGCACCTAACCCTAGGTGTGATGCATCACAATAGACCATAAAATCTTCCACTCCATCGGGTAAGGCTAAGATGGGGCTTCATAAAGCTTTTGTTTCAAGAGTTGAAAGGCTAACTCTTGTTTCTCTCCCCAATCAAAGTTCTTCTTTTTCGGTTAGCTCAGGGTTTAGCGATTTTCAAAAATCCTTCGATAAATCTTCGATAATAACCCAAAGACCTAAAATTGGCGTATCTCGGTAGGGGTAGTAGGGGATGACCAGTCTTTGACAGCTTCGATTTTTGAAGGATCAACATGAAGGCCATTACTATCTATCACGTGACCAAGGAATTGAACTTTCAATCCGTAAGTCGCACTTGGAAAATTTAGCATACAGTTCTTCTTTCTTGAGAAGCTCTAGGATGGCTTTCAAGTGTTCCGCATGCTCTTCCTTGTTGCGGGAATAGATGAGAATGTCGTCAATGAACACAATCACGAATTTGTCCAAGTAGGGTTTACACACTCGGTTCATCAGTCCATAAATACCGCGGTGCATTTGTCAAACCAAATGGCATCACTTGGAACTCGTAGTGGCGTATCGTGTTCGAAAGCGTTTTCGGAATATCCTCCTTCCTAACTCTTAGTTGATGATAACCGGACCTCGGATCAATCTTTGAGTAGACGCTTGACCCTTGCATTTGGTCAAACAGATCATCAATCCTAGGCAGTGGATAGCGATTTTTCACCGTTAGTTTGTTCAACTCTCGGTAATCAATACACATACGGAAAGATCCGTCCTTTTTCTTGACAAATAAGACCGAGCTCCCCAAGCGAAGAACTTCGAATAAATCCTTTTTCGGACAGTTCTTGAAGTTGGTCGAGCAGTTCTTGTAGTTCGAAGGTGCCAATCTATAGGGTGCTTTCGTGCCACGGCGCCGCTCCCCACTAGCTCGATTTGGAATTCTACTTGCCGACTTGGAGGAAGGCAGGCAAGTCTTCGGGAAATACTTCGGGAAAGTCTCTAGCCACGGGGACGTCTTTTAGTTGCTTCTCGTCCGTTTTCTCCTTCTCCGTTACTTGTGCTAGAAAAATGTGGCATCCTTTTTCTATGTACTTCGCCGTTTTAACGCACGAGATGATGTTCAATTGGGTCTTACTACGATTACCCCGAATGATTAGAGTTTCGCCATCGAGAGGAATGTGAACGACTTTCTCGTCACAGATGATTCTGGCACGATTCTTGGATAGCCAATCCATGCCAATGACAAAGATCGAAGCTACCAAGTTGGATAGGCATAAGGTCTATATCGAACAGGTGATTTGATAGGGATAGGTTGCAACCTCGAAGGATAGTGATAGTTCCTACTATTTTTCCATCGGCTAACTCTACTTCATAAGTGGTATCTAGGGTAGTTGGGGTGACTTTTAACAAAGGTGCAAACTTAGAAGACACAAAACTTTTGTCGGCTCTAGAATCAAATAACACTTTAGCTAAATGATGGTTGAGTGAAAACGCACTGCAATCGACATCCGGGTTCTCTTGTGCATCTCCATCTCCTAGCACATAAGCTCTTGCTCTAGCGGGGTTGTTGTTATTGTTGTTGTTGTTCCCATACAGCTTTGGGCATCTACTCTTGACATGTCCGGCTTCTCCACATCCAAAGCAAGTTATCCCGATAGGTTGAAGGTTACTTCCAAGAGGGCTTCTAAGGCAATCCTTGTGGGTATGACCCACCTTGTTACACTTTCCACACTTGATAGTACAACGTCCCACATGATGTAGGTTGCATCGAGTGCACAAAGGGTGTGGTCCAACATAGCCTCTTCCAGTGGCGGGGGTAGCAGCATAAGCCCTCGCAACTTCTTGTCTACGGTTTTGTTGATTGTGGTGATTGTTTCGGTTTTGGTGGTATGAGTTGGGATTGTTGTTGCGGTGTTGATTGTGATTGTTGCGGCCTTGGTTGTTGTTGTTACGGTTATTGTTGTGATTGAAAGAGTTGTTGTGATGGAAGTTGTTTGAAGTGTTGCCTCGGCGGTCATCAAATTTCCTTTTGTTGTCATTAGTGCCTTGCACGGATCCATGCTTCAAGACTTGATCCATGAGTTGGTAGGAAATTGTGATCACTTCTTCCACGGTCTTGGGCTTTGATGCAATAACATTGCCCTCAATGCTTCGGGTAATCCCCAATGAGATTTTCCAAACAACTTGACATTATCGAAACCATGGAAGGGCATAGAGCTTTCAATTCTTGGAATCGCTTGAAGTAGGTCTTGAGATCATTGCCCTTAGTAGTCAGATGGTAGAATTCATCTTCAAGTTTCTTGATCTCGGTCCTCAAGGGCAGTATTGCTTCATCATTAATTGCTTTAGTTCAATCCAAGTGGTTTTGTAGGCTTCTTCCATGCCAATAGGTTGTGCATGAGCCTTCCACCAAGACAATGCATCTTCCACAGCCAGTACCAAGGTAGCAAACTTCACCTTGCAATCTTCGAGCAATCACTTAGAAGAAACACGCTTCGATCTTTCAAACCAATGGATAAGGCCAACAGCGCCTTCAGTTCCTTTGAAGAAAGTAGGTTTGCAATTCATGAATTCTTTGTATCCACATTTGTGATTCACCACAGCTTCATTTCGGTTGGCTTGATTTGGGGCTTCATTTGTTCGAAGCCTCCGGCAGTCTTGCAGCAAAAGCAGCGCCAATTTCATTTGTAACTAGCCTCCGAATTGCTTCCGGGGTCATCTCGGGAGTTTGAGTAGGGGTAGAGGTAGTTCTTGTTCTTGCCATTTTTCTAAAAACATACACTCAGATTTCAGAATCATTCAACATAATTGTGAATTATTATAAAAATGGTTTCATAATAGTCAAGGTCTTCACATTACATCAATAGAGTATAATCATCATAAGAAAGAATCACAACATGTTAGAACCACATAAGGGAATATATAAAAATGATCACTTCGATTCACATAAACCGATAAATAGGAAGATCATCATACATAAGAATATCAAGAAACAACAACCATAATGCCATGGGTTCACCATCCATACATGGTGATACAATACCATACAATGTCACATAAATAGCTTGTTCGATAGTTTACAAAACATGCTAATACAAGGCCTTTATTTGTGCCACATGCGGCGGCTAAAGTACTTGGAAAACTAAATAGATGAATCACCAATCTAGAGGTCGGGGTGTGCCCCTCAATCGGCCAGAGGTCACGGACTAGCTCCCGGATCATCCACCTCTCTATCTCGTGCCTTCAATCTCTGCTCCAAAGCAGTAGCACGAGTCTCCATGATAATCATCCTCTCCACCGTCGCCGCACAACTCCTCCAATATCTCACCTGTCCCGGTCCTAGTCTATCTCGACTCCATCCTCCTCTCTAACATCAGAATCGCTCCGCTAGCTCTCTCACTCTGGGAACCAATCCTATCAAGCGTTCTCTCCATCGTGGTCCTCCCGTTAAGGAGCTCTCCAACCTCATCCTCAATGTTCTCGTCACGAACTAATGGAACCTCATCAACAAATGCCACAACATCCTCAAGCCGATCCTCACTCGCGCACTCGGCGACCAACAATGGAATGGTATGATGAAGGGGTTCTCCCGCGATGGGAGAGTCTCGCAGCAAAGAAACCGATGCTCTCCAAGTTCCATAGTGCTAGGTGCACCCTCCTCCGACCTCCATCGACTAATGAGCGGCACCATGTAAGACAAACGTCTAGCATCGACCCTCCTACGGGCTCTCGGCTCAGAGGTACCAAACATAGCCGGTAATATGGGTCCACGAATGCGGGTGAGAGGCGGCTCTCTTCCCAAGAGATGTCATCGGCTCGTGTGCATCACCAGGGGTGACGATGCACGAGTGGGGATGAAACCGTGCAGTGGTGGTCGATAAATGAATGTGGTAGGTGGTGGTAATGGTGAAACAGTATGACCGGTGGTGCAGGTGCGGTGATGGTGGAAAAGCAGAGGATGATGGTATATCCGAAGGTGGAATGAAAGTGATGGGTGCCCTCACTCGCTTCCGAAGCGGTATGCATGAAGGTAGCACCATCCTCGCAACGGAATGGTCGGCCAAATGGCGCAGCTCGTAGGGTTTGAGAACCCTAGCTCGCCTTCGCCTCCCGGCCAACGTGCGCTGGTGATGGGCAAGAAATAGAAGACACGGAATCGGTGGATGAGTGTGTCCGAGACATAATGTCGAAGGTGATAGCCACCGCCGTGACTCGCATATCGGTCCATAAGTGGGGGCCAAAGACGCGTAAACTCGGGTATGGTCCAAGTAGGTGGGGTGACAACGACTTCACCCTCCTCGAAGGGCCCGTCCTCGGGACGCAGTGTAGTGAGAGCCTACCAAGGGGGTAGAGGCAGAGGACATAGTATCCTCTATCTTAGTATCGGAGGTCAAGTCGATAGGATGAGTAGCATCGACATGATATCAGTAGCAATCCAAAAGAAAATGTGCATTTGTAAGTATAAGTCATATCATGCAATAAATAAGATTTAGTTAGTCGCATAATCGCCATGCAAATCTAAATGCCTAACTAAATGAAAGCTAGCATTATAAGTTTTATCATGCAAAGTTTTACTAGTCATGTATTATCCGCCAAGCTTAATCTCATACGCAATCGGTGGCAGTAGCGCGAGGACGTGAAGTGGTAGTGTAAAACAGTCCATTTGAAAACGTGGTTATAGTCCAATTTGTTTTGAAAATACAAGTTGGTTCTCTATAACCTGCTCGATACCAATCAGAACACCCCAAAATCACAATGTGACAAATAAGACTATTTGGGGTATTACGTAGAGGATCATAGTCATAAGTTACTAAAACGACTCTAAAGAGACGTTTTAAATAAAAGTTGTTACCATTTCATAAATCTCGGTGTTTTAGAAACACAAAAGGGAATACCACTTGTTTGAAATTACATAAAAGATAGTTTTAAACGCTTTAAATGATAACTTTAATTGAAAACTACACCACTTCAAAGCGCCCTCGACGTCCACTCCACGCTTTCATGATATCTAATTAGTACCTGAGATGAACATGCTTAAAAAGATCAACAAAATGTTGAGTGATATTCATAGGTTTAAATAAAGGGTTTGAACACAAGTAAAAGATGATAATTGCTTCGAATACAATCACCATGGAAAACAGAGATTATTATTATGCGCTAAGCTCATGACACCAAACTAACTGCATACACCTAATTATTGGTGTAAGTAATAATATTGCCCTCAGAGATGGAATTGCCAATTCCATAGTTAACCAAATATAGTGCCCGGTTATTCCGATAACCGAAGTGAGGTCGTTAATTCCCACAGTACTATCCACAATATTCGCGTTCACTCGCAAGTGATTAATGGTTCATGATGTAAGGGACTTATGGCGGGCAACTTAGGCTATAATAATAATGATCGAGCAAAGACAGCTTTTAAGAAAAGACTTTTGTTCTAGTTTATAGCATGCATCTCCCTCGCGGGGTTTAAAAGAAATAAGTAAAGGCGAGGCTATGAACTCACCTTAGTAAAGCAGTATCCGAGTAGTAAAGAAGTCAAATAAATGGTGCACCGAGTACCGTCACGCGACCTATAATTTATGTACCATTACTTTAATTAATACGTTTGTATTTTGAATTGATAACATATATATACCAAAAGTTTGAGTTATTAATGTGTATTGTTTATTTTTGAACATGATTAACTTTGGCTCATGGAAGTGCTTAGACACACAAAAGTATTAAAACAAACGAGTCGTGGGTTTGTCGTAACCGGAAGATGATGTACGAAAAATATCGTAAATGAATAGTAAACGTAATATAAAAAAAATGTCGTTTAACATATGAGTATATATATAGGAAAGTAACAATTTTTATTATAACGGTTAAGATAAATACATTTCGTTTATAAGTCTTTAATAGAAAAATGGGTATAACCCGTTTATTATTACAAAGAACTAGTAGTTTGTTAGAAAAGACTCGTAATATATTGTTTCGCTTTTATTTTTGATAGTATTGAAGTTAACTTATAAGGTTGTTGTTAAAAATGTAATTATAAGTCTTTCGCAAACCATTTACAAAGCGTATAGAAGCCGTCATTTTAATAGGATAGTGATTATGTTATTGTAAATAAAAGATATGTTTTATCACTTTAAAATGCTTGCTCTCATTTACAATTGATATGGTTTTTGCCTTTTAAAGTTTCTATGCAAGTTTACAAGATTGGAAATTGTTCGAGGGTTCGAAGTAGCGTGTGCATTGGCAGCGAGGAGGGGGGGAAATAGAGTGGCTTTGGCTTGACGTGGGCTGGATGAGCAGCCAAGGGAACATGGGTTTCGGTCTAGTAGTTAACGACCAAACAGGGCCCAAGTTTTTGGGCGTGGTTGAGGCCCAGCTGCCAACCAAATGTACCAAACGCAAGAAACAGTTTTACATCTGAGGCAATTGGACAAATAAAAGGCACTTTAGAAAAAGGAAAGGCATTCTTAGTGCAGGAGGTAGGGACAAGTTTTCTCACTTATACACTTCTTTTGACTCATGAAGGAAAAGAACATTTATTAAACGCATCAAACGAAGCAAACAAAAAGAACATAAGCGAATTTCGATTCGCATTCAAAATTAAGAATGTGGTATTTCGAATTTTTCACTCAAGGGATAAGGAGCATGTGTCGTTGTTGAACCGGAGAGCAAACCAAGCACCCTAATTGCCGTACTCAAACGCACCTTCTTGGTCTTTGAAAATCGCGAAACAACGCACCCCATTCTTTCGTACCAAACGCACCCTTATTGGTGGCTGCACTTAAGTGAAATGAACGAACTAAGTTGGGCTGAAAAATAAGTCGAGACGAACACCCCAAGGGGCTGAAGTTGTGGCAAACAAACACGCCCATTTGATGCAGAAATTTGTAAACAAGAGTACTCTTATTCGAGCTGGAAATTAGCCGACAAACACACTTAATAGAAATGAAAAGACCGTGTTTAAAACACAACTTTTACATTATAAGAAGTAGTTTTTGAGGCGCTTTTGTGATGACGACAACAAGGAGAAACAACAATCGTTATGACATCAAGACTCAACACAACTTAAATATTCACTAAGGACTTTTAACTCACCATCCATTTAGTTTTTAATGCCATCTTTTAAGCTTTAATATAACTTGATGACAACTATAAGCGAGCAATCACAAGGCCAGTTACACCATGTCACAAACCAATTCGAGTGCACACAAAACTCACCGATTAGCCATATGACTTACTATCACCCTACCATGTCGAGCCAATGTACACTTAGATTACCACCGTTTTCTTTACCCATTTCAACCGTTTCGAGTAATATTACTTTAGCAAAGTTTATATATATTTTCGACATCATAACCATTTAAAAGCGTAATTTCATCAAACACTTTCGCAACTCGAAACAAAAGGGTAACCTTACCAATAGCAAAGAGTCGTTACGATGGGAAAGACACTTCAAGTTTCGATAAGGTGAGAAAGAAAAGAAACACCACAAGCAACTGATGAGTGTGTAAATACTCATCATTTTTGTATAAAATAAACTGCAAAATCATCTGAAAATACTCAGAAACACATCAAAATGATCAAAATATCACAAATCAGTGTTTTATGTGTTTCAAATGCAAAATTATCAAAATCAGATGAAAAAAATTTCAAAGTTGCAAAATTGCGCTTCAAACCCCAAGTTTCAAAAAATTGTCAAAAATAGTCCCTGAGCCATAATTTCAAAAGATAAATCACCAAAGGTCCTTTTAAAATCATAAGTTGTCAAATTTAGTCCTTTGGTGAAAAATATACAAAGTTTGAGAAATTTACAAAATGGTCCTCCAAGTTTGAAATTTGGCAAGATTGGCCCCTGGAATTTTGAAATTGGCAAGTCTAGTCCTTATACTTTTTGAAAAGTGTCATTTTCAGCCCTTGGATCAAGTTTGATGAATTGGCAGATTAGGTCCTTGCATTTTCAGATTTGTCAAGAAAGGTCCTTATGTGTTATTAAAACCTTTTTGACCTCTTGGACCCTTGTACCTCCTTTTGACCCCCTGCCAACTTAACCCACTTGACCCCTTGAACCCCTGTGGTCAAAACAGTCAAACAAACACACCTTTCCCACCTTTCCCTCCCATGTCTCAAGTACTCCATCTCCACCACCAACACAAGCCACCAACTCACCCTATCTCCTTTCCATGTCCCCCCTCCTCCAACTAACTTCCAAGGATCAATTAATGCACCCCTTACCCACCATATCAACCCCAACTGTTAAAAGAGATTTGGCGCCAAAATACCATTCAAAGGCCAAGATTATTTTCAAGCCATCCAATGGCTAGGAAAGAGTTGGGAACCGCCGAGATGAAAGAGAAAGGCCTTGGGTTATAAAAGACATGATTTGGAAGCAAGTTGGATAGTTTTAGTTTTTATTTTACTTTTAATGTCGCTTTTATGTAAAAGCTTTAGTTTAGTATCAAGTTTGTAATCTTTTGTTAAATTTTGTTAACTTAAAGTATTTAAGTGTTTTAAAACTCAATTCAAGTATCAATTTTCAGTTATTGTTACAATTCTCATTTTGTATCCACTGTTGAAAATTTCTATCTTTAAATCTTGTATGCTAGCTCTTATTAGCTTATTCTTAAGCTTAAATAGATTCATTTCAGCTTATGGTAACTTGTTATAAGCTTGTGCTCAAATTCTAAGCTACATTGGATATTGGTCAACGAAAGTCAAAATGGGTCAATATGGCAATGGAATTGGTCAAATGGTGAAGCGACCTATGGAAATGGGTTGATTTAGGTCTAGTGGGTTGATTTAAATAGGTTAGAGATCTTGGTTCACTGGTTTGCAAGCTATAGCGACTTTGGACTTTTGTAAGTCATTTTCAAGTTTCTTTGCACTATTTGATTTTGTAGTTAAAACTGGTTCCAATCTGTCTTTACAAAGGGTGTTTAGGTTAAATAAACTTAGATTGATCACAATTACAAGTTGGTTAAGAGTTTGGGTCAGTTTGAACTCTTAACAGGTTACAAAAGGGGTGTTTGGTTTTGCTAAATTTTCTGTCTCAGAGGCCTGATAAGTAGTTAAGGTCTTTTGGTTTATACTTGTGTAGTGTGTCTTAGCTCAAATCTGTTTTAGTTTTGGTCTGCATAACCACCAAAGTCAAAATACAACTTAATCAATCTCAACAGTTAACTGTTGAGATTTTTGAAAAATCAAAATCTTGGATTGTGTTTAAAAGTAATTAACAAAGGTTGTTATAGCTTCATTACATCATTTAACTTCAATATCAAGCATAAAAATTGGATCAAATTTCACTTTAGTCAAAGTTCTATCTGTTTCAAAAGTCAAAATGTCAAAAATCTTGTTTTGTGCAGATATTGCGACAGTACATGTGTTTCATTAGAGGTCTTTAGGTCCTGATTTTTAGTTTCCAAGTAGTTCACTAGGTGGTTTCCAAGATCTAATATCTGTTTTTGCTTTAAGCTTTCTGGATAAGCTTGTGTACAAGCCCAAAGTAAGTACGGCTTGCCTGCTCCCCTCTCTCAAGATCACCGAGATTTTCTCGCCAGCCAGGCAAAGAGTGTACTGAGAGCTCATAAGAGCTCACCATGGCCTCATTTTTGGTTTAAGTACTCTCAACCATGTCTTTTTCAAGTCCTAATTGGTAGTTTTCAGTGTAGTGCTTATTTGTAGCTTGTGCTTGTGCTTAAACCGGCACCCTAAAGAATCGATTTTAGCTTATCATCATAACACCAAATCTGTGAAATATTGCTTATCAGTAGTTATAGCCTGTTGTTTTTAAGTGCATTAGGGTATATTTAGCTTATTATAGCTTCTTTTAACAGTTGGTGGCTTGTCTTAATCATTTGGCTTATCTAGTGCTTATTTCAATAAGCACTCTCACATCAGTTCCATAATCTTGTACACAAGCACTTGTTTTTCCAATTTTCATAGCTTCCTAATATAATTTTAGAGTTTTCCTGAAATTTTCAGATTTTTCCTAGTCTTTTTGCTATTTTTCTTGATTTAATCTAGTTTTTAAGCATTTTTAATTAGCATTAAATACAAAAAATTAAGAAAAGGTTCAAAAAAATAATTTTTCAATTTTCTTAGATTTAGATAAATATAAAAAGTGAAAAAAGTAATTTTCCATATTTTTCATAGCTCATTTGGTAATTTTTAGTGATTTAATTAGATTTTAATAGTTTAAAATTCCTAGAAAATAGAAAAATAGTCATAAAAATACAAAAATAGTTTTGAAAAGTCTATTTTGATATTTTAGATTTTTCCAAGTCTTAATTTTATTTTTCTAGCTTAATTTCCCATTTTCTTGTATTTTAGGTAATTAATTAATAGTTAAAAATAGTTTTTAATTAGATAATCAGTTATAAAATTAATTTTCTTTTTCTAAAAATTTTATTTTATCATTAGGTTTGTAAAAACATCATTTTCATATTTTTAGGGTTAATATTGAATTAGTTTCACGTTTTTAGTCAGACGTCGCGTAGATTTTAATTTCCATTTTCTAAAATCATAAAAACAAAAACATCATTTTAATTATAGTGATAGCGTTTATTTAATAGGTTTTATCTTTTTAATTTTCCTTTAATTTGCATTTAAGCCGTTTTTATTTGTTGGCTTATTCCGTAGTTATAATCATAATTCATAATCCCTTTTTCGTTCAAACTTATCATTCAGATCCAATTTCTGTTCAAACTCCTCGATCACTATACGTAGATTGATCCATTGCATAGCTCGCTGGGACATAACGACCCGGGGAGACCCTATACTCTCCTGGATTTCATTGTATTGGTTTTGAGCGCTTTAAGTCATTACAAATCTGTCATTCACAAGTGGCGGAGACTTGCGCATGATTGACTTATCGTTTGGAATCATCAAAATTTTGGCTATTAGCCGGGTCGTCTGATTATCTATCGCCTAGCGATTAGTTGTTTGAAACCTCACTCTTTGTTTATATCATCCATCTCTGTATATATATATATCCATATTTTTCTTAAAAATCCAAAAAACCCAAAAACATCCAAAAACGTATAAAACACAAAAATATTTTCTCTTTTGTTTATATATATGTATCAAAAATAAAAATACAAAAAGAATCGTCGTTTTCTTTAATAATTAACAACTTAAAAGATTACCACCGAAAACCAAGGCAATTCTACCTAACTGGAAAAGCGACCATAATAAGTTCCCAAACTAAAGATATAAAACTTGCCTTTGTGTCCATTGTGATTGGTGTACCTTTTTCAAAGAAGCCATTCATCTTGGATTATTGGTTAAGTTCACTGTTGTTTTGCCTCGATTTTGTGTTAATTGATTTTGTTGTGATATCGACGTTTCGAACCGTAAAACCCATAAATATTCTTCTCACACCCATTTTACAAAACGCCTTCATAATTCTCATTCTCATCTCAAAGAATTTCATAATTCCATTTCTCTCCTTAACTCGAGGTCCCTTAGAGTTAACTCTAGTGCATGCGCACTCATTCTTCTAGATCATTGAGTCCTTTGCGTGATCTAGCAGAAATTCCAAGACGACGTTCGTAGGCGTCTTTGCCCAAATAGTCGAACCCGAGATTCGCACTATTTCTAACAACACCATGGCGCATCTAACGTATTTATGGCGAAATGCTCCGTGCACCCACCGAGGGTTATGGAGATGCCATTGTTTTACCCGTTATCAATTCCGATCACCAATTGAAGACACATTTAATCCAACTTGTGTCTACGAATCAATTCCGCGGTCCGATCGAGAAGACCCGTATGCACACATCCGTTGGTTCAACCATTTGACATCAACTCTCAATTACAAGGATGTGCCACAAAACGTGATCAAATTGATGCTATTTCCGTTCTCAATTGCGGGCAGCCAGATTTGGCCGAAAAAGAACCCTCGATCCATCGAAACTTGGGAGGATCTTGTCCAAAAGTTTGTCAATTATTTCTTCCCTCCATCAAAGACGACTAATCTTAAAAATGAAATTTCTGGATTTCGTCAAAATTTCAATGAAAATTTTGGAGAGGCATGGGAGAGATTCAAAGATCTCCTCAGGAAATGCCCCATCATGAATTCACGGAGCTTCAACAAGTCAATATCTTTTACAATGGGTTGAACGGTAATGATCAAGATTCTTTGAACGCATCCGCGGGTGGAAATATCTTGAATCGTAAACCTAAAGATGTGCTTGAAATTTGTGAGAGTAAATCAAAAGTTCCTTTTTCTCGCAACAAAGTCAATGTTCAACACTCCTCGCTTCTTCATCCGGTAACTCTTCCGAAGTTAGCCGCCTCCGCTTAGTCAGCCTAACGGATATGATCCATGTATGATAAAAGAGGTAAAGGAAATCAAAAGCGAAATTCAAAAGCGGAACCAATCAAAGCCATAAACAAGGTGTGTGAAATTTGTAGTGGTCCACACGCATATTATGATTGTCAAGCAACCGATGCTTCCTTTTACCAAGCTCCCGTGAGCGGTAAACCACAATCAATACCGACCACAGTGATCCTCACTACGTGCACCTAGCGGTATGACACCACCCGGTTTTCCTCCCTGCAAAACCATGGCAATCAAAATCGCTGTTCGAATCAAGGGCAAAATTTCAATAACCCTCAAAATTTCAATCAAAACCGGAACAATTTCAACCAACCTTATCAAGCTCCTAATCATCAAAGTTATCAACCACCTCCTCAAGCTCCCATGCCCAATGACTTCATGAAAATGATGCGAGTCAAACATGCTCAATGCAAACTCGGATCAATAACATGAGAGGTGAGCTAAAAGGAAATTGATACCACACCGCTCTCGGCAGACAAATAAGTTGAAGAATATGATGAGCAGTTTCATGAACATGAATATGAACAAAGCTTCATCATCTTCCGGAGGACTCCCAAGCAATACTATTCCTAATCCTAATGCCGAAGTTGAAAGCCGTCCACCACTGTAGTGGTAAGACGCACAATGGACCCATCGACTCCAATGCCCCTCCTCCCGTGGCATTTAGTCAAGTTACCAAGGAGACAACGGACAAGGTGCATTATTCAAGCCCATGGCGAGTACGCACACGTCCCCACCTTCTGTGAGTCCAAGCTTTAAGTCCGGAACCCGATGTTCCGAGGAAAAATCTGAGCCGAGAAAACACTTCCATCCCGGCTCAAAAGTCTAGTCAACTTCCTTACCCATCAAGAATGAATGATGAGAAGCTCAAAGACAAAAACAAAGAGCAAATGGAAAAATTTTTCCAAATCTTCAATGAGCTTCACTTTGATATAAGCTTCGTTGATGCTCGCGTTCTAATGCCTAAATTTGCATCCACGCTTAAAGGCTTACTCACCAACAAAGATAAGCTATCGGAGATGGCTAAAACTCCTCTCAATGAGCAATGCTCAGCAGCCATTCTTAATAAGCTTCCAGAAAAGCTTGAAGACCCCGGCGTGTTCTTAATCCCATGTGATTTCTTGGGGTGTTTCAATGCTTCGCTTGGCCGATCTTGGCGCTAGCATTAACCTCATGCCACTCAAGATGGAAGAAACTGTCTCTTCCCGAACTTTCATCCACTCATATGACACTCGAAGCTAGTGGACCGCATCGTAACTCGCCCACTGGGATAGCCGAGGATGTCGTGGATGAAAGTAGGGAAGTTTCACTTTCATGCCGACTTTGTTGTAGTAGACTTCATGCGCATCCTAGAGTTCCCCTCATCTTAGGGAGAGCTTTCTTAAGAACGAGTCGTGCTCTGATCGATGTGTTTGCGGAAGAGTTGACCATACGGGTTGACAACGAAGAGCTCACGTTAAATATCAACCGAACTCCAAACCTCGTACAAAAAGAGTGTTGCCTCAATTGATCAAAAATATGAAAGAATCAATGCAACACTCTCAAATTTCACGGTTAAGAGTGTTCACCAAAACGCGTCGAAGCTCAAAGCTTTGAAAATTACCCCTGGTTCAAGCAAATGGTTTGAAAGTTGTACCAGGGAAGTCAAGAGTGTTCTTGATGATGATGACGATGATCTAGAATCGGAGACTTCATCTGAGTGGTGGAAACCGCTAGCTCCAAGAGCACACCACTTGTCCCACCTCCGAGCATCGGTTTGTCGCATCGAGATTGTTAAGTCTCGTGGATGAAACCAAACTCTCTTCGGCCATCTCGGTTGGATGATGATGTTTGTGATCCAATGGGAGACATTCTTCCCATTGATGAATTGCTCAAAATGATCCATCATCTTACGGTCTTATTCCCACTCTTCCATCCCTTCTCTCACCCCGATGAGGAAGATGACAACTTTTGGAATGAAGTCGATGCATTTCTTAGTGATGAGTCAATTCCAACGGGAATTGATAACACTTACCTTGATCCGAGGGAGACATCCTTTCTCCGGAAAGTTTGTTGATTGAAGAACCGCTTCCCACTCCCTCCTGACATCTTCTTGACAATCACCATCTAAGCTTCAAGTTTAAGCTTAAAGATGTCAAACCGGTGATTTACTTCTCTCTGAGGAATGGACATGCATTCTTATGTGCGCTTTATTCCATTCTTCACAGATGGTGTGGTTGCTCTTTCCCTTTCTCTTTCGGGAATGAGGACACCATCTTTGACCCCGGTATCATCCTTTATAGTTTCTACTATTAAAAATACCGAGGTTATATCTCATCGGTGTGGAACTTTCTGATGTTCATATGTTCATTAACATTGTGAACGAAAGTCCGACTGAGATTGGTTTTCCACGTTACTTTCCCCATGAACAAATGAATTCGGGGTCGAGTCAAGCTAGCGACTCGGGAATCAAAAATAGTAGCATGCCATATGGGTTTTCACCCATATTTCTGTCTTCTTACCTCTTTCTACCACCCTAGTGTGGGGGGTTGCCCACATGTTTCAAAAACCTTTCTAAATAATGGCCGTAGTATTTCCCTTTTACGTTCTATGTTTCGGCATAACCGGTACTTTGAATATTGAGGGCAATATTCATTTCTAAGTGTGGGGGGGAATTCTCACGAATTTTATCATATAATTATACCTAATTCCCGCTTTTGGCCAAAATTTTTTTTTTTGGAGTAAGTGTTTTGCACTTACTCATTTGGTTATCAATCCGCCATGCAGTAAGACAAAAGGATTGGCTAATCCATGAGCAAACGGCTCTTGGTAAAGATATCTCAAATCCGTTTATATGGCTTGCAATTTGCCCAAAATTGTATGGTTTTCGTTCACCATATCCTAAATAGTGAAGAGTTGGCTAGCCCGCAAGT
Organism: Chrysanthemum makinoi; assembly: GCA_910596185.1. Taxonomy (NCBI): domain Eukaryota; kingdom Viridiplantae; phylum Streptophyta; class Magnoliopsida; order Asterales; family Asteraceae; genus Chrysanthemum; species Chrysanthemum makinoi. The sequence goes on along the minus strand of OU343218.1, from coordinate 86,034,483 downwards.
TTATGGCTTGTGGTAAAGGCAGTGGAAAATCCATAATTGGTAATCGACTCACCAAAGATAATACTAATAATTTATCTAAGAGTTGGCTAGTCCGAAGGGTACGGCTTCGTAAAGACAAAATCAAATCCGTTGGAAGTCGGTGGTTTGCTCAAAATCACATGGTTATCAGTGTACCATAGTTCTTACTTGAACTGAAACATTTGGCTACCTGAAGTAATGGCTTTTGGCAAAGAGTTTAAAATCCATTATGTTTTCTCAAATCATTGCTAGGGACTAGCAATATCTCACCATGGGGATTGATGAGTGTGTAAATACTCATCATTTTTGTATAAAATAAACCGAAAATCATCCGAAAATACCGAAACACATCAAAATGATTAAAATATCACAAATCAGTGTTTTATGTGTTTCAAATGCAAAATTATCAAAATCAGATGAAAAACATTTCAAAGTTGCAAAATTGCGCTTCACCCCCAAGTTTCAAAAGTTGTCAAAAATAGTCCCTGAGCCATAATTTCAAAAGATAAATCACCAAAGGTCCTTTTAAAATCATAAGTTGTCAAATTTAGTCCTTTGGTGAAAAATATACAAAGTTTGAGAAATTTACAAAATGGTCCTCCAAGTTTGAAATTTGGCAAGATTGGCCCCTGGAATTTTGAAATTGGCAAGTCTAGTCCTTATACTTTTTGAAAAGTGTCATTTTCAGCCCTTGGATCAAGTTTGATGAATTGGCAGATTAGGTCCTTGCATTTTCAGATTTGTCAAGAAAGGTCCTTATGTGTTATTAAAACCTTTTTGACCTCTTGGACCCTTGTACCTCCTTTTGACCCCCTGCCAACTTAACCCACTTGACCCCTTGAACCCCTGTGGTCAAAACAGTCAAACAAACACACCTTTCCCACCTTTCCCTCTCCCATGTCTGCTACTCCATCTCCAGCCACCAACACAAGCCACCAACTCACCCTATCTCCTTTCCATGTCCCCCCTCCTCCAACTAACTTCCAAGGATCAATTAATGCACCCCTTACCCACCATATCAACCCCAACTGTTAAAAGAGATTTGGCGCCAAAATACCATTCAAAGGCCAAGATTATTTTCAAGCCATCCAATGGCTAGAAAGAGTGGGAACCGCCGTAGATGAAAGAGAAGGCCTTGGGTTATAAAAGACAAAGATTTGGAAGCAAGTTGGATAGTTTTTAGTTTTTATTTTACTTTTAATGTCGTTTTTTATGTAAAAGCTTTAGTTTAGTATCAAGTTTGTAATCTTTTGTTAAATTTTGTTAACTTAAAGTATTTAAGTGTTTTAAAACTCAATTCAAGTATCAATTTTCGCTATTGTTACAATTCTCATTTCGTATCCACTGTTGAAAATTTCTATCTTTAAATCTTGTATGCTAGCTCTTATTAGCTTATTCTTAAGCTTAAATAGATTCATTTCAGCTTATGGTAACTTGTTATAAGCTTGTGCTCAAATTCTAAGCTACATTGGATATTGGTCAACGAAAGTCAAAATGGGTCAATATGGCAATGGAATTGGTCAAATGGTGAAGCGACTATGGAAATGGGTTGATTTAGGTCTAGTGGGTTGATTTAAATAGGTTAGAGATCTTGGTTCACCGGGTTTTGCAAGCTATAGCAGCTTTGGACTTTTGTAAGTCATTTTCAAGTTTCTTTGCACTATTTGATTTTGTAGTTAAACGGTTCCAATCTTTTACAAGTGGTGTTTAGGTTAAATAAACTTAGATTGATCACAATTACAAGTTGGTTAAGAGTTTGGGTCAGTTTGAACTCTTAACAAAGTTACAAAAGGGGTGTTTGGTTTTGCTAAATTTTCTCGTCCCGAGGCCCGATAAGTAGTTAAGGTCTTTGGTTTATACTTGTGTAGTGTGTCTTAGCTCAAATCTGCTTTTAGTTTTGGTCCGCATAACCACCAAAGTCAAAATATAACTTAATCAATCTCAACAGTTAATCGTTGAGATTTTTGAAAAATCAAAATCTTGGATTGTGTTTAAAAGTAATTAACAAAGGTTGTTATAGCTTCATTACATCATTTAACTTCAATATCAAGCATAAAAATTGGATCAAACTTCACTTTAGTCAAAGTTCTATCTCTGCTTCAAAAGTCAAAAATGTCAAAATCTTGTTTTGTGCGAGATATTGCGATTGTAATGTGTTTCATTAGAGGTCTTTAGGTCCTGATTTTTAGTTTCCAAGTAGTTCACTAGGTGGTTTCCAAGATCTAATATCTGTTTTGCTTTAAGCTTTCTCGATAAGCTTGTGTACAAGCCCAAAGTAAGGCAGCTGCCCCCTGCTCTCGATCACCGAGATTTTCTCGCTTTGCGCAAATAGTGTACAGAGCTCATAAGAGCTCACCATGGCCTCATTTTTGGTTTAAGTACTCTCAACCAGGTCTTTTTCAAGTCCTAATTGGTAGTTTTCAGTATAGTGCTTATTTGTAGCTTGGCTGTGCTTAAACTCGCACCCTAGCTGATTTTAGCTTATCATCATAACACCAAATGTGAAATATTGCTTATCAAGAGTTATAGCCTGTTGTTTTTAAGTGCATTAGGGTATATTTAGCTTATTATAGCTTCTTTTAACAGTTGGTGGCTTGTCTTAATCATTTGGCTTATCTAGTGCTTATTTCAATAAGCACTCTCACATCAGCTCCATAATCTTGTACACAAGCACTTGTTTTTCCAATTTTCATAGCTTCCTAATATAATTTTAGAGTTTTCCTGAAATTTTCAGATTTTTCCTAGTTGTTTTGCTATTTTTCTTGATTTAATCTAGTTTTTAAGCATTTTTAATTAGCATTAAATACAAAAAATTAAGAAAAGGTTCAAAAAAATAATTTTTCAATTTTCTTAGATTTAGATAAATATAAAAAGTGAAAAAAGTAATTTTCCATATTTTTCATAGCTCATTTGGTAATTTTTAGTGATTTAATTAGATTTTAATAGTTTAAAATTCCTAGAAAATAGATAAATAGTCATAAAAATACAAAAATAGTTTTGAAAAGTCTATTTTGATATTTTAGATTTTTCCAAGTCTTAATTTTATTTTTCTAGCTTAATTTCCCATTTTCTTGTATTTTAGGTAATTAATTAATAGTTAAAAATAGTTTTTAATTAGATAATCAGTTATAAAATTAATTTTCTTTTTCTAAAAATTTTATTTTATCATTAGGTTTGTAAAAACATCATTTTCATATTTTTAGGGTTAATATTGAATTAGTTTCACGTTTTTAGTTGTACGTCGCGTAGATTTTAATTTCAGTTTTCTAAAATCATAAAAACAAAAACATCATTTTAATTATAGTGATAGCGTTTATTTAATAGGTTTTATCTTTTTAATTTTCCTTTAATTTGCATTTAAGCCGTTTTTATTTGTTGGCTTATTCCGTAGTTATAATCATAATTCATAATCCCTTTTTCGTTCAAACTTATCATTCAGATCCAATTTCTGTTCAAACTCCTCGATCACTATACGTAGATTGATCCATTGCATAGCTCGCTGGGACATAACGACCCGGGGAGACCCTATACTCTCCTGGATTTCATTGTATTGGTTTTGAGCAGTTTTAAGTCTGTTACAGTCTGTCATTCACAAGTGGCAGACTTGCGTGATTAGACTTGACTGTTTGGAATCATCAGCAACTCAATCCTAAACACTTCGATTTATTGAGCCAAGGCATTCCAACTTATAAGTACATATTTCTTTTACCATTTCATGTGACCCTAACTCATCATTTTAACCAATAAGCCAATCGGCCCCAACAATTTACCATACGAATATTAATTTAAGACTAACCAAATCAATCTCATATTAATTCCCATCAATCGACAATAAGTAAAGATTTAGAGTTGACTCCTTATAAAATCAAACCACCCATTTTACTCAATAACAAGTTTAAACCAAAGTTAATATTACAATAAGGATCAACATAAAACTAATGAAGAGGAAAATATGGGAACCTTAAGGTGTGTCGACGGACGTAAAAACAACAAACCGAGATGAAACCGCCAAGCCGAAATCCACGTGAACTAGTGAAGCACTTCAAGCACTCTTTTTAGACTTTGGTTTGATTTGTAAGTTGTGGTATCAACTGTGGATTCGGGCGGGTATTTAAAGGAATAGATATGGGTAGTTCGACTAGTACTCGATGTGGGTTGAGATGCTTGTCTCTTTGAGCAAATGTAAATCAAACCTTCACGTGGTCTTCCTCTCGCTTCGCTCTTCAGCCGTGGTCCAAAGAGGACAAAGAGTCCTTGGTTTGTCAATATCTTCATGGGATAGGCCAAAGGATATCTACTCTTGGTTTGAAGTTGCATAAGGTGTTGGGAAAAGGTTTTTGGAGGTGTAGCTATTCTTGGAGAGGACATGGCAGCGTGTGCAGGGGAAAAAGGGGAGACGAAAATGGAGGAGCTGTTGGTTGTGGGGCGTATCCTGAAGAAGGCAGAAGAGCAGGAGCATGTAAAGAGGAAAGAGAGGGATAAGGTTTGTGGGGTTAGTATAGGTTTTGGCTTTTGTTTTTTTTTGTAAGTTTGTATTTAGTAAAATTAAAAAGAGTAGTAAGTATTTATTAGTTGGGTATAAATTTTGTATACAATCGTATTTCGCGACACTATTGGTAGTTTCGACGATCGTATACAGATTTATTGTAAGAATTATAATTCTCGTTCTTTGGACGCGCTTTTAAATAGACCGCCACGATGACGTAACTCTTGATTTTTATTAGTTCGCTTATTTTCTCGCGTTTTCTTTTATTTTATTTTGGTACGCTATGACTCATAAGACAAGAAATTTTTCTTGTGAGACTCGATTCGTAAATCAAGAAAGATCAAGCATAATTAAATAAGACTACTCGGATTTGCATAATTTTTATGCAGGAAAAGATGAAATGTACATGCTAAAATGCTCAATTTAGATCAAATAAATTTGATAACCAGTCTAGTTCATAAATATGAAGATTTAAAATAGTGAAATTTTCCAGGTGACTACATCGTCCTCGTCCTCCCGTTATAATCGAAGGAGATATTCCAAAGAAGAAATTGCTCGTATGACGCATTGTATTTGTAAGTTCCCAATCTATGAGCAGGTTTCATGGACTCCTGTGAATCCTGGAAGAAGATTCAAAGCATGTCCCACCCGTGTAAGTTCTAATACACAAATCCATTTTGTTGAGTATTGTATAATGAGTGTATATTTACAAGTCTTTATGTATTTGTAAAGAATAAAGACAGGAAATGTGAGGTATATGGATTCCTTGATGATGAGTTGCCATCGGAGTACTACAAAGACCTCATGTTCAATCTTCATATGGACAACAAGAAGCTTGAGTGCAACCTTGACGCTTTAACACAGCAAGATGATTCTGAAAAGGTGCTTTCAAACAAGCATCAAAATGAGTTTCCAATGGAAGTAATTTACCAATAATTGAAGGAACTAAAGTTGAAGGGCAAAGTGTACGACATGTATTTGGTTGGTTGTGTTTGTTTCATGGTTGTTGTTTTCATCTTCGTTGTTGTTATTGTTCTTGTGTCCGTTAGGAATTAGCATGGACGTTGTGGTTCTGCACGTTGTTGTCAAATATTGGCTTATTGTAATTTTCTCTAGGACATGGTGAACAAATGTTAACTGTTTTTGTATGACTGACATTGGCCATATGCTATTAGTTAATGCTTGTTTCTTTGACATGATGTTTGCTTCTTTGTTAATGGGAGACATTGGCCATATTTTATTACTTAATGTTATCTGTTTGTGGACATGATGCTTGTATATTTGTTACTGATATGTCAATGGTGTCCAGTTTCTGCACCAAATGGGTATTTCTCAACATTTACTTACCAAATGGTTAATTAATGTCTCATCACCTTCATGTGCATCTACTTACCAGTGCAATCAACTAACTTTATTCAATCAATTTATATTACCTGTGCAAGAATGTGCATAAATGGTGTTCTTTCATAACATAACATAATGTATCTCGCAAATGCAAAGATACATTGTTACAACCAGAACACTGGCATGCAAAGTTCTTTACAATGCCCTTCAAGACACAAAATAGGGCTACGTAGTGGCATCAACAGTAGCACTACATCAGCTATCTTACACAATTTTATAGTGGCAATAAGTGCAACACTATATCAGTTTTAGTTGGTAATAAAAGTAGGCCCTTCAGTGAACAAAATAGGGCTAGCTAATTATACATACACAGTCATTGTTTGTAGGATTTTGAAGGTTCTACTCTATGACTATTTCATTGTCCAGACTTGAACCCGGTCCTTTAGCTGGTGCAGCTAATTTTTTACCCATGATTCTTTGACTTGGCAACCTTGGTGGTAGCATTGCGCCTTTTGTCGTGGTGGTTCTTCCATTATGTTAGCCTCAGCAGATCTTGTTTGTCTTCCAACAACCTTAGTGGTTGGTCCACCCTCCGAGCAAGCTCCTTTAGCAGCAGTTGATCCTCTTCGATCCCTTGATCCTCCTGTCATTCTTCTTGTTTCCACTATCTCAGATTGTGCTATTCTCCTAGCTCTTGTCAACACAGGTCTGGGCATTATAGTTGGTCCTCCAACTTGATATTCTTGTGTACCTATGTACATATACACATAAAGTGTAATTAAGTCAGTCACAAACAAATTACTCTAAAGACGGTTACTTTTTTTTCAAATCAATAGTACTAACTAAATAAACCCATTACAAAGAAATGTGAGGTCAAATGTACCTGGTATGTTTGCTTGATTACTAGTCGTTTCGCTTCGCCGATACCCGAGTTCATATTGTGTTGATCCTCAATAGTATCGAACTTAAAGATCGACGACACCAACCAAGTTCCCATTCTTGCAACTCTCTACTGAATTAGTCTTCCACTCCCGGTTTTCCTCCCTCTCATCTTCAAGTGACCCCTATTTGAACTTCCTCCTCTTTTGTTTCTTTGTTTTCCTAAATAAAACAGTCGACCATCTCCTAAAACCCCTCTAATGTTTGTAGCTCCCATTTCATACTCATTCATGTCATTGTTAACAAACCTTGGAATGTCATGGTCATCTACTAACTCTGGTTCAACATTCTTTTCCTTAAATGGCCTACCATGTTTCCCTTTTTCCTTATTAACTGGTGGTTTTGGTGGATTTGAGCATCCCTTTCAATTATGACCTGTTTCACCACAGTTCGACAGTCATAACGATTCCTCGCCGAGTAATCTTAGTTGTTGATTTTTTCATAGGAAGCCCTAACCTCTTTCTCTTAGGCCTACTGTGCATCGCCTTAGGAATGGGGCCTAAAATCCTTGAAAGATTACTAACATCGGGCCAAAAGTCTATGCCACCAACTGGTTTCATATACTGACTATAGGTAGAGATGTATCTTTCCTTCCTAAAACAATCAGGTACATACTCCTCTACCATTCTACGTAGTTTAAATATACACGCTATAGCGCAGGGCAAACCTGATAGCTGCCACATTCTGCAAGAGCATGTTCGATTTGGCTCATCAACCTTGAAGGCTTCATATCCTTTCCTCACTTCAAATATGTTACCTCCACAAGAGACTACATGCCAAAACCTGTCAACATTACAACAGTTACAAAATGTTATTGATGGCAAGTATAGTGTCAATGTTGGGCCGAATATCAGCATTCCATTATAGGTAATCAAGGAAAGATGTATTTTACCTTTGTTGATCTTTTGAGTGTTCAAGTATAGTCTGAATGTTGGGGAAAATATCACCATTCCATTTATCCATTAGCAGCCGCATAGTATGCATCCTCTCCATAACAATTACTCTCATGGACTCCAACATAGTTATAATCGGTTTATGTCTTATGCTTACCAAAACAAAGATTGAAGCACTCGCTAAAACCATTCTCCACACCTCACAAAGATATACCTTCTTTGAAAAAGCCCTTGACCATGTCTTCGGATCTTTTTCAACAAGTAATCATGGGCTCTTGGATTAGCTCTTTTGATCTTATCCATCACCTTGTTGTGTAAAGCTGGGTACGAAGCTTTTGACGCTGCCCAAAATAGTTGTCGATACTCAACACCAGGAAACTGTTTTCAAAACCATTCGTAAATATGGCGGGCACATTGTCGATGCTCTGCAAGTGGCATGACCTCCTTCACCGCTTCAATTAGCCCTTGAACCAAGTATAAAAAAACATTGATAACTATGCAAGCAAACAAATAACAAAACATGAAACTGAATGACTAAAACTTTATGTAGCACGTACCTTATGTTGGTCAGACATCAGCATTAACCCTTGTCCTAGTGGAATATCCAAGTCGTCACCCAGCAGTTGTAAAAACCAGCTCCAGTTGTCTTTATTTTCTACCGTTACCACAGCCCAAGCAACGGGGAATATGTGGTTATTACCGTCCCTACCCACCGCAATTAGTATCTCCCCTGTGTTTGGTTTCTTTAAAAAACAACCATCTAACGCCAAAACCCTTCTACATCCTATTTTCCACAATTCTTTCAACCCACTAAAACACACATAAAACCTGTCAAAGTATGTCTTTTCATCGATTTATCACTCCTACCTTAACCGTACTACCTACATTTGAGTCCACCAACGCCTTAGCATATGATCGTAGTAAACCATAATGGTCCCGGATTGTTAGCGCCCCTCTCATTAAGAGCATATGTCCTAGCATTACGCATTAATCGGGTACGCTAACGTGGCTCTTATATTTTCTTAGGACCAGTTCTTGTAAGTTAGTGATTGTAATATTTGGATTCATCCTAATCTTATCTCCGAACTGCCTACCTATCCACTTAAAGTTAACCAACCTACCGTAATGGAAACTACTTAACGCAAGTGTGATTATCTACCAAAGATATAACTCGAAATGTCTTCTCCGATTTGAGCATCTTGCCATAACACCTCCACGGCAAATACAATTCCCTTCTCTCAAGGGTACTTGTTGTAACGAAGTTCTGCTTTCCTACCGACGGATCCTTTAGAGTCTCCTTTCGTTGTCCACATTTTGCTATAACCTTTGTCTTCGTGCTCCTCTCGAACCAAAGTGAGAAACCATTAGCAACTGCATAGTATGTTAGGAACTCCTTGAAGCTGTCAGCATCTGGAAATTGTTGCCCAAGCTGGAAACATAAAATGTAATTAGTAAAGCAACATAAACATACTGAACTTGTAGTGTTTGATAAACGTAAAGCTGAAAAGTTATATTGAAATGGCTTACACTTGGTTTTTTCAGTCTCCAGTGTGTCTCGGAATCGTAAATTGGGTACTTTTCCTCCTTGTTAGACTTCTGTAGAGCAGCAAAAGGGTCTGTTATTCCAGCACCTTTGCCCTTAATGTCCTTCAACAAATGTGCCATATACTTTTCATGTTCACGAACCAAGGGACCTAAACCAGTTGGGCCATCTCCAAGCACATCATCTTGTTTTGTATGATCAGCATCATCGTCGTTTTCTTCTTCCACATCTTGGTCGTTCTGCTCGTCGGAAGAAATGTTATTAGAATTTTGGCGCATCTTTCGTAGCTGAATAACCTCGTCCTCTCCATTGCTCAAGTAATCGCATACGAATTATCGATTCCACCTCGCACTGTAAGACTCATACTGCAGAAGAATAATGTGCGACTTACCCTTGTTTTTGCACTTTCACTTTCTCGAGTGTGTCATTGTATTCCTCAATGTCGGTGTCACCGCCGAACTGATGAAGCGACCGATTCATGTTCTCTCTAATGACTATACCTTTGGTTGAACGGGTATTGGCAATGCTCTTCTTTGCAATTTTTTTTGCGTGTCATGACAGACTTACCCTTATCAAGTTTTTTCTGCCTTGCAAGCACGGCATCTGATAAGTTACCATCTGACTCAGCATCCATTTGCAACCCATTCAGACATTACGCACAACTGTATCAGTGTCCAAAGTATAGCCTCGCCCACATTCATGTCATGTGGCCAACCATTTGATTATCGCCGCCTCGAGAAAAGTGTAACAACAGAAATCGTTAGTAGGCATACAATATATAATAAAAACAGAACAATATTATAACGTGTATTGACCGATACCTATTAGTGTCCAAAGCCATATCAATCTCCTCAACAGTGACAGGCACACTAGTTTCCATATGCTTATCACAACCCTCATTCTCCAAAGCCAAACCAGTTTCAACACCAACGTTTTCCACTACATTATCAACTACTACGTTGTACTCCCTATAGACCTCTTCTTCAGTTAGCATAGGATAATCATACGTAAAGTCATCATCCGCATTCCAAACTCTAGTGAAGGTAACCTTACCCTTAAAATCCTTTCTAAGTGGTCTGCCGTTTTACGGAGGAGACCTTAAATAAGGTGACTGTGCTTCTTCCTCAACCCACGCAACCAACTCCTCACAAGACATATTCCCAGCATCTTTTTTCAACTTATTATGTTTCTTTCTTTTTGACGTAACTTCTGAGTCTGAACTATCTAGTCTTAGGTTTCCGTGGTAATAGGGTGCTAAGTTTTGTGGGGAATGAGCAACAAACAACTCGACTATCTGAAATTGTTTAGCTTGATCATATAAATACACTACATCTGCATCCCTTTCAATTATTAAACCTCCACTGTCAATGTCTAATGTAGGAATGCATATGTAGAGAGCCCATATGTTATTCTTAATCTTTGCAACTAAGATATCTAAGAGAGGGCTACACTTAATCCTATCTTTTGATGAGGCCTCCATTATAATCTCCCTGCCATAATTATACCTTAAAGGGTCAAACATAAATACACCATTATAGTGTATTTTGAAGACCACATCAAGTGGTACTTCCATGAAACCAGTATAAGTTGAAAAAAAATTTCAAAACCCTAATTGGAAAAAGCCCTAAATAAGAAATACTTTTTTATTAAAACCTAGCACAAATCGGGTAATAAAACATTAAATATGAAGAGGGAATATACCTTTTGTCTACCCAATTTGGGGAAAGAGACAAGCAATTGATTAATGTTTGTGAATTAGGGTTTCAGTAGTGTTTTGGGGATCTTGGATAAAATGAAAGTGTGAATGCTTATAATGGATAAGGAAATCTGTTTTTTATGTACTTGTAATCTTGATATCTGTACTTGTTTAATGTAAACCTCGTACCTCATCGTACGGCTGCTTCCACATGTGCAAGAACGAGGATATCGTGTGTTTTTCCTATGGTTATGTACGAGGTTTCCAGCGTGGGAGATGACTTGGATACAAGGAAGATTAAAATAACCGGGTACCGGCTTTGAAAGTGGTATAATGCCTATAAAAGACAAAATAGTCGGGTCAAATAGCCAAAAGGGGTATTTTTTTAATTTGCTACGTCGAACTGATTTTTGTGACAAGTATGATGCTTTAATAGGTTATTAACCCTAAATTAATGAGTAAATTGCAAAACCAGTCCTTGGTTTGGTCAAATTGCATATTTTGTCCCTACCTTTTAGAAAATGCAAGCATAGTCCCTATAAGGAACTTTTGACTGCACTTTTGGTTCTTGTCCAAACTGAATTGCCTAAAATACCCTTGTCATCAACCCATTTAATTTAGACTTAAATTTTCAATTTCTTTAAAATAAACACCAAAACACCTACGACATTCAATTATATTTCTTCAATTTATAAATCAAAATAAATCAAATCAATAATTCTTCTTAATATTTAACTTTTATATAATAATCAATTTTTATCAAAATCTCTAAATTTCAAAATGATTGAAATTCATCAAGACACTAATTAAAATAAATAAATAAAAATAACCCTAAATGTTAACAACAAACCCATTAGGACACACTATTGGATCTTCATTTTCGATCTAACACCCACATGAACGCAAATAAACATATCTTTGATCTCTCGGACACCACACCACCATTTGACTTCAAACGCAACACCACCAAGATCGAATTTAGCCAGAAAATTGACGACACAACTAGTGTCCGCCGTCTTTCTTCGCTGTTAGCATAACGCGATAACATGTTCAACGGATTTCTGTGTGTGAAAGAAGGTGGGTGTGTACTTGTGAAAATGATGGTGAGTGGTGATTACTGATAAAGTGGTGTAACAGTGATGATGATGGTGATTTTTTAGTTTGGATTATGAAATGTAGGTTAAATTTTTGTGGTTTTGTTTGATGATGACTACTTTTTGTTGGTAAGTTTGTTTTTTAGTTTTCTACATGCAACAAAGAAGGTAAATGATTGCAAATAATTTTTATGTTTGATTTTACAAATTCAAAATAGTAACATATGATGTAATATTATACTTAGGAAATAATTTTGGTATAATTTGTAGAATTGGAATTGTAATATTATACTTAGGAAATAATTTGGCATTATTTGTGAGATTTGAATTATTTGTAGGATTGGAATCGTAATATTATACTTAGGAAATAATTTTGGCACTATTTGAATTTGATAATGATTTTGATTTGAGTTTGAAAAACTTTATTAATGTTCTTAATACTTGTTAAAGATTTGAGGGTATTCTTTAATTTATAGAAAATGCAATAAAACGTATACGGAGGCATTTTAGTTATTTCAGTTTGAATAAGGACTAAAAGTGTAGTCGGAAGTTTTTCACAAAGACTATGCATGCACTTTCGAAAAAACAGAGACTGAGTCTGCAATTCAGGCAAACCACAAAGGACGATATTTGAAGTTTACTCCAAATTAATTTAAAAATTCAATTCCATGCACCCTTTTAACTTGTATGAAATCAACCAAGGTTTTTAAGATCAGGATCTAACCCATGATTATTTTCATCTTTGTAAGATCGTGTTCGTAAGATCGGATCGGGATCTTAAGATCCTATTCTAATGTTATTTTTTAATAGTTTTTGTAATATCGTACAAATCTACAAATTATTATACGTTAAAAACACAAAATAGTATGAATGTTTTTATAGATATTGTGTTCTAAATTATGATTATGAAGTGTTTAAAAAGATTAATATGTTGTTTTTTGAATTCTACTAAAAGAAACAATTTATAAATTTGTAGTTTTTTAGTTTGTAATCCGAGAAAATAAGATCGGATCGGAATAGATCTTGAGATCGTACTGTCAAGATCAGGATCCTATAAAATCTTAAGCTTGCAAAGATCCTATGTAAAATCCGGATCGTTTTTGTTTTGCAATATCATAAAATCATAATATCTTAAGATCACTATGAAATCAACTATTGCAGATAAAAATATGTCTTAAAGGACTAAACAACACATCTTTTCACAGACAAGGGACCAAACATGTATTCCGCTCTGAATAAATAACCTTGGTGGAAAAATCCATGCTTTATTCCAAAATCCTATTTTCCCTCTCATCTTCCTTAAACAAAAAGATAGCATGGACTTGTGCCGGAATGAGTCAGTTTCAAGTGGTTTTCCGGCCACCTTTCTGCCGGAGCAGCAGCTTTTATCACCTAAACATGGCAGCCTTGATGACCTTTTCTCTGGTCACTATATGGTACTACTACTTTCATGCTTCCTTTGCTTCTACCTTCAAATATATCATTTTAACAAAAAAAATCTTGTTTTATTCAAGTTTTTTAAGTGAAAAGGGGTTTATTAGTTTTTACAAAAATGGGCAGGTTCATTTATTTATAGCAAGGTACAACCCTTTATGCACAAGGTACAACCAAAGCAACACCAAGTTTTCTACATTTTACAACTAAAAAAAGTACATGGCTTTTGCAAGTGAAAATAGGTTTCACATTTTTATAGCAATGTACAGCTTCATATGCACAAGGTACAAGTCTTTATTGCACGAGTACTAATTTAGAAAGTCATGCAGGAAGAGTGTGATATCAACACAGAATGGCTATCAATATTTGTGGAAGATTGTTTATCAAGCAGTGGAAGTTGCATTCCAATAAACCCACAAAGTACAACTTCCAGTGCACAAGGTACAACCAAACCAGCAACACCAGAAATAAAAAACACAGCCCAATTTGGAAACACCCTTTCCATGCATAAACTAGTTGTACCATGCAAAGCAAGAAGCAAAAGAAAGAGAAGCCAGTTCAAAGGTACAAGCCCTTTATGCTGGTCTCAGCAGTTGCTAAATCAAACTTACTGGCTAGCAGATAGTAAGCTAATTTTACCCAACAAAAGTACAAAAAGTGAAGATTACGGGCAGGGAAGGTACAAGTTGGTAAAGCATGATGAAGAAACCGGGCAGGGTAAGCGGTGTAAACACTGTCTTTCACAAAAAACACCGCAATGGCGCGCAGGGCCCGATGGGCCAAAAACATTGTGTAATGCTTGTGGGGTGAGATATAAGTCGGGCAGGTTGCTGCCCGAATATCGGCCAGCAAAGAGTCCGAGTTTTGTTAGTTATAAGCATTCGAATTCTCATAAGAAAGTGTTGGAGATGAGAATGTGTTCATCATCATCTTCTTGATGAGTAGATGTTATGCTTAGTGGATTTCATATAATTTATTAGGGATTAATCAAATTCGAGTATGTAAAAAATCATCATATCTTTAGTATTAGAATTTGATTACTTAGTGAATCTATTTCTTTTATACCTAAATTTAGTGCTAATTAATTTGAATTTAACGTTCTTGTTTAAATTAAGCCGCAATTGGTGTTACCAAATATAGTTTATTTAATCTATATCTATTTGGAGGACATTTTACATCCATTGATGTTTCATATTAAGATCTAAACATACCAAGACCTTATGCAAAGGAAGGAAGCACTGACGACCTCTACCGTTTGGCACAAATTTGCTATGCCTAGCGGCAAAGAAAGAAAAGAAGAGACAAAGTTAAGGTGATTTGGTTGAAGAAACTGACGTGACGCCAAGGTGAAATCTTGACGAACCTGTCAAAAGCAAACCCCGCCCTCCCGCCTCCCCCTTGCAATCAGTTAATATTTCCAAGAGACTCGGTATGTTTGTCAAAACTAATTGTAGAACAGATGATTTGTAGTACTGTAAACTCAAAATCAGCTAACATACGTTTACAAGCTGTATTCTTTTTTCAATAAAAATGTTTGGTAAATTAGCTGTTAAATATAAGTATAAGATGTAAAATGATATAAAATTACAAATCTATAATTGTAAATAAATGTTTAGAGGGTATATCAGTAATTTAAAGTTTTAATAGCTCTAAGACATTTAAAAAGCTTCATTAATCAACTTTTCATTTTGAAGTTATTTGTTTGAAATAAAAGCTTGTAGTTAATGCATCCAAACGAAGCAACTTAATTTATAGAAAATTATTTTTTAACAAAAAGCTAACAGCTCCTACAAAAGGTCCCTCCCAAACAGGCCGAGAGTATAATATTCGAAGACTTTTGCAGATATGGTATTTAATTATTTGTCAAGTTTAAGTCAAACGTAGTAGGTATAGAATATAAATGTTGCTAGTTCGTTTCCCACACAAAAGTTCAAAATTTGAATGAAAAAATAGTGGGAACTGGGAATTGATAAAAAAGAAAAAAAAAAAAACACACATATTATATCCGTCTATATGACGTTTTGGCATCTTTAAATTATGATATTTCGGTGTCACTACATGTTCGCGATATTAGCTTTCATAAAGCAAAGCTACATTTACATGCGAGGGAAAAATTCAGCCGAGTCAACAGGAAAACAAAAAAGAAAAAACTTTGCGAAATCTTGGTAGATTTTGTGGGCCGATCATTCTCGGCCACGAATGACTTCGATGTTGGTCGTGTGTGTGATGTTGGTTTTTGTAAGGTGTATTTGTGTATAAGTATTGTATGTTTGGATGATGAAGTTATTGGTTTTATTACACTTTGTGGTGATGTTAGTTATGAAATGAAAAGTTGTTGTGACGCTGAATTGACATTGGCAATGTTAGTAACTATTACACTCAACCTAATATCTTGTGCTATTTACAGTATTTCCGCGTGTAACGTTATATTTGATGGTATACAAAGTGAATAAAACAACACACATGAAGAAAAAAGAAAAAAAAAAAGCCTTTAATAGTCTCTCACAAAGAAAAGTTCAATTGACCGTACATGTATTTCATTTCTTGTGACTACCTACCAATCCTACAGATGGGTTTCACTTAAACTTCATAGAATCTTACTTTGCTTTTGGTACTTGCTTGTTAAAACATCTGACCCTTGTGCAAAGCCGACAAAATTTTTCAAAAAGCGACGATTGGTTTTATAACCGAACGGCATGGCAAAGTGATATTTTTATCACTTTGCAACCTTCATATCCGAGCCTAACACTTTTCTAAATTGGCACTTGGACAATTTTTTCAAAAAGGCAATGATGTAATCCGAAGCCCGTCCAATCTGCCATTTACAAGACTGACAAAAAAATTGATGAACTCTAATCGACTTTATTCAATCTGCTACGACTTATTAAAAACTTGGACAAAACCGCTTTGTGCATCTTTGTGTGCTAACGTGACAAAAAACTTGGACAAAACTGCTATGTGCATCTTTGTGCTAATGCACAAAAAAACTTAGGACAAAACTGCTTGTAATCCTTGGACAAAAATACATTTTTGGGACAAAATAAACCCACCCAAACCGAATAAAAAAAAAAAAAATCGCAAAAGCACAGTTGCTACAGACTTATCCGATAGACCAGATTCAATGCTACTTATTCGTGATCCCCCTTTCAAAACATGATATGCCCAAGCATATGAACCCTCCCTAACATCCATAGGAATATTCTTTTGTCCCCCATTTTTTCAAGATAGCTTTGTTCAGTATTTCATTTTTAGCTACTATTAATCTTTATATTTACGCAACATTCGGCTTTATACTTTTGATATATATAAACAAAATTATAAAAATAAAAAAAAAAATAAAAAAAAAATAAAAAAAAAAACAAAAAAACTAGGGGGGGTCCCAATAAAAAACTAGGTACCGTTTAAATAACCCACCCCTTCCCAAAAGGTACAGAACCAGATCCATTGGTCATATTAGTTTCATCCACAGTGAAGTCACATTATTGCAATTTGCAAACATGGTCATTTCTTTCAAAAAGGAAGAATAAAGCATGCTCAATTGCTTTTTTGTCTACACCAAAACAAACAAAGAATAACATGATGCACTTCTTGAAGTTTGGTTATATCTATCTATCATGGAGTGAAATATTCTGATTCCTGTAATATCATCTAACTTTGCTACGGATATACATAAGTTTTTATACTTCTTTCCTTATCCAACTTCTAATCAAAATTCATGAACTTATAGTTGAACTTTTTTTAGTTTTATACTAAGTTTTTAGATCAGACTTTTCGCCAACTTGGACCAAGAAACCCATATCTAGATATGGTTCATGTGCTTCTTTTTAACTTTTAAAAGTAGCATTCAGGGAGGCTATCCAAAATATACAAAAGATTGGGAAAAAGGATGGGCCTAATATATCTACACACCATACCGGTCAAATATAAAGGCGTGTATCATATCATAAACGATAATAAAATATTCTAGCTCGTTCAAAATATTCTAGATCATAAACGATCATAAACAAGCCTCGATCGAGTCACTCGATCGATCACATGTCAATCTCCTTATTGTGGGAACTAGATCATCCATCCTCATTTACACAACATGGTCCCTTGAACGACCGAATAGAAATTCAGTTTTGTGTGTATTTAATAATTATAAAGGGTATATTTGTGAGGTATATTTTTTGTAGTGTAGGTCGTGTTACTGGGGCACCCAATCGCCTGAAGGTCGCTGGAGAGAGCTACGCAAGGAAAATGGGAGGGATTGAGTCCCCTTACTGGAACCAGCCTTAGAACCAACAAACGTCATGTGCCTTACTTGTTATTTTCAACTTTTGCATTTTTTATGTTCTTTCGTTTCTTTTAAGCTGGGCATGATAAAAAAAATAAGCAGAGTAAACTTAATAAGAGCTTCAATGTTGTCTAAGAACTATAGCTTTAAGTAACACCAAATCACCAATATCTGCATGTAAATAAGACTTAATTAAACTGTTTCAGTGGATCAATTATGTAAGAATATCAAAATAAGCTTAAACATTTTATCATATAGTCAGACACTGAAAATATATCCCCAACGCGTAAAATCGCATAATGAATTTTTCTTCTAAGTCTTCGTAAAAATATACTAGTTTTTTTAATTGAATTTAACACG
Organism: Chrysanthemum makinoi; assembly: GCA_910596185.1. Classification (NCBI taxonomy): domain Eukaryota; kingdom Viridiplantae; phylum Streptophyta; class Magnoliopsida; order Asterales; family Asteraceae; genus Chrysanthemum; species Chrysanthemum makinoi. The sequence continues at coordinate 86,016,400 of OU343218.1, read as the reverse complement.
TTAACAACATAACACATTAGCATGTTCCAGATGCCATATCTTGACATGTACAGTTTTTTTTTTTTTAACAATTGACCTTGAAACTGTAACATAACTCTCGCTTTGCTAACCTTAAATCAGACCAATGACAATCATGGGGTCAAATTGTTGTCGTTTCCAGACAAAAAGATGAACAGGTAAAGGCTACGGGTTCAACCATTATTGATGATTTACGTAACCTATAATTTTATACCATGTCAGATACATATGGAAAATGAACAAAATGTTATATTATCTAAATTTACCTATGCAAACAGCATAATTTATGTTGTCAATGGAGAAATGTTACACAGAACTTCAAACATGATAAAACCAGGAGCTAATGACAATTGACAATACATGAAGGATGAGAAAACACCACCTCGATTTTAACAGGAGAAGATAGATTTCGAGATCAGCCATGCCTCGGAATGCTTGTGTATTTACACAATTAGTTCATCTTCGAGAAAGTTGTACTCAAATTTGAAGTCTGTCTTGATTCTTTGGCACCTGGTAGAAATTGCCAAAACATTGTTAAGCAAGATCACAGCTATATTGCATTTATATCTATTTTTAAAAGGTCAACAGAGAGTATTCTCGCTTTAAACTGTGATATAAAACACTCTGAGACAAGAGAACTGAATGTGTACATGCACAACTAAAAGTCAAACAGAGCACGGTACACTAGTGTATTTCCAAAGCGTAAAACCTACTAAATCATTTTATTCATAAACTAATAGCAAGTCTATGTGAAAATAATTAATATTTGTTTCCGGTGAAAGCCAATGGGCATGTACCAAAATCTAATTTGACCTGAACCCATTTGATGAGTTACCCAACCCGTCCGACCACCCACCCACCCATTTTGCTACCTAGTATGGTGGATTTTGATAAATTTAAGCAATTTGACAGCAATGAGACATAATGAAAATCTATGATATATATGGACCACATGTAAACAAAGAATGAAATTAAAGCACTTGAGTAATCTTACCATCCGTTTTGCATCTCATCGCTGCCAATATGAAAATCGAAATAAACATAGGTCCCCTGTTCATAATCATCTGTGGCGAATTTTGGTTCCTCATGTCGTTGAAACCACGTATTGTACTTTTTATGGTACCTCCACGATTGCTTCTTCAATTCTTTGGCAGCTAAATACTGTTGATAAGTATTCTGCATACGATGACATACTTCAGAACAAGCGTACAATAAAGATTGTATAAACAAAACTAAACTTTCAATAAGAGTGACCAAAACTCCGGATATAGTAGAAGGGATGTGAATTACCTGCTGATAGTAAAAAGCAAAGAATAAAGTATCAGTGCCGATGTTATCAGATCCAAGACGTTCCCAAAAGGCTGGGTTATTGACAATTGGAGCCTGAACTTGTGGATAGCTTTGAGGGGTCACAGCAGGGTGTCGCTGAAACGGATACAAAAATTCCAAATTAGAGGTGGTGTAGGATAACAGGTTTGGGTTTAAAAGGGCCGGGTGAAGACAAACTGACCCAAAAAAATAGTTTTTTGTCCATAGTTTCATAAAAATAATAATAATTGTGATGAACAATTTTTTTTTTTACTATAAATATCTAAAACTCTCAATAAATACGACTTAGTCACTTGCCCGATGGTTTTTACAAAATGTCAAAAAAAACAATGTTTATATTGACAAAATAACCAATGGATTCGCAAAGTTTTTTTGGGGACTAAACTCTTTTCTTCCCGGATTATTTCCCTTCTAAATTACCCGAAAATGTCTAAAAAAATGTCAAAAAAAACAATGTTTATATTGACAAAATAACCAATGGATTCGCAAAGTACTAAACTCTTTCTTCCGGAAAATACCCTAAAATGTCTGCAAAAAGGCAACTTTAAAAAAAAACCTTTGTAAAAAGCCAATTTCACAAAAGAAAAACATGTTTTAAAAAAAAAGGTAGTTGCCAAATTTTGTTGCAAATTGATAGGTGTCTTGGTTATTAAAATGAACTTCCCTGATATGAACATACACGACTTTCAACCCATTCGATTATTTCCCTTTTAGCTAAGGTTTACAAGTAGACCCATTAAAAATAAGGCATAATTTCATGTATATCCTTGTAAATCTCAAAAATTACATATATATCCTTTTTACCAGTTTTTAATGCATAAAGTACAATGCTTTTAATGCATCAAAAGGATATATATGTAATTTTTGACTTTTGCAAGGATATATTAAAATAAGGCAAACCCAATTCGACCCATTCATAAGTAATTACGGAAAGGAATAAGAGAGCTGAGAAATGTTCATACAGCAGTGTAGCTCTTTGCTCGTTCAGAGTCTCTGGGTTGGGGAAGTTTGTAGAAGGCAGCCTCAAGCATCTGGAGATTGTATTGCTGATCATGAGTGCCACCTAAGCTTGCGGCTAATCCATTAAGATTGTCTCCAATAGCACCAAGGTCTGAAAGACTTCTTCTGCCAATAACACCAAGGCTACTAGACTGATTGGATTGCAACGGCTGTCCAGGTGACAGATCAACATCTCGTGTTGTTTGCGCAGGCTCTGTCAAAGAGCCAGATGCTCCAGTCTGTCATAACACAAACAAATCACAATAATCACGACTCAAAAACTTTAATGCTCTTTAGTAGAGATGGGAAGATGAGCGAGTTGATCTGATCAAAAAAGGTTCATATTGAGCTGGGCTATTTATAGTACAAAGGAAAAGTAACCGTGTCAGGTTTGGTAGATCCACAATTTTGGTTTTGTGCAGTTTTTTATAATATTATAAAAACAATTACTGTGTACGCATGATCACATATAACAATTTAATTAATATATAAAGATCTAAATTTTGAACAAAGCATGTATCTGGTTATCTGCAGTAAAGACATTGTGCTACTTCCCCATTACACCCATTTAATTGGTTTGAGACAATCGGTCAAGATTGCCACCTCTACTCTTTTGTCATAAGCACAAACATTTCCTAAATATTATTGACATTTTCAGGGAAAAGTAAATAAAATGTATTTAAATAATAATGCAACTTAACATAGATAGTCAAAAAGAAAACTAGCATGAGAATACAAATGCGAGCCCCCAAAACAGAATTACAAATATATATACCGGCATATCTGATGCATATGAGACCTTTGGATCTTCCTCATTGGCAGCATTTTGTGCAGAATCAGCAGCTGCATCGTCAGATAGACTTTGCTGTTGATCCATCTCATCAACTTTTGCATTGCCGATTTCTGCTTGAACTGCAGATTGTTATTTCAAAGAATACACAAATTGTATGTCCAAGATACATGTGTGGATGCCAAAAGCAGTTTTCAAAATGACTAGATGTGACAAAATCAAACCCATTTACTATGAAATGGGTCGATCTGGGTTGTGTTTTATCACAAAATGCATGGTTGTAAATATCGCTCGGCGGTACCGTGGCGGTCGACCCCCGCCAAGTGCCATATCGGTATTGGCGGTGATATATCAGTGATATATCGGAGAACCTAAATTATAAAGGAATTTATTTAAAAAATAAAAATAAATATTAGCAATATCCTAACAAAATAAGTCAATAATCACAAAAAAACTAAAAAGTTTAACATCCTTGAAAAATAAAAAAGCCATAAGTCCATAATTATTTATCAATTTAAAAATAATAATAATAATTAAAAAAAATCCGAGTTTGACCAAGTTTGACCATTTTTTTACCGATTCTGACCAAACCGATTTTTTTTTTACCGATAAGTGAAAAATCGTATCGGTTGACCGCCGATGAGCGATATATCACTGATATATCGGCCGCCAAGACCGATATTTACAAGACTGACAAAATGATCAAGTTATATTAGCTAAAAACGAGAAGGAATCAAATAGATCAAACATGTAGAAATTCTCCTAATGTTTCTTTTAATAGCGCCTCCAAACCATTTTGTTCGAAATTTTGGATTATTATTGTAATAACACAGTTTCTGTAATCAGTAACTATTAATCGAAGGCTCAAGAATGGACAAAAGTTCTCAAGTCAACCCAACCCAGCCACCCCATACTAAAAGTGACTGTATTTAAGTTTTAACTGGAACAAAGTTTGACATGCCACCCAGCCCGCTTGACCCGATATCATGCCACCTTAATATAACACCGCTAGAAAACATCTGAGACGCCCACACTATAAAATAAGAATGTACCAGTGATCATACCAGTATCTTTAGAACCAGTCGACATAAGTGGCTGTTGCTGTTGTGCAGATGTGACAGTGTTAGGACTAGCTGGAGGTGCTCCACCCAACCCACCTTGCGGTAGCATGGTTGAACTTTGAGAATTGAACTGCAAATACAATTCAAGTACATATCAATGAAATAGAAGGATTACATCTAAAAACACATACAGGTAATACTTAAATGCACAAATTGAGAAAAAAAGGCAGACATACCTGCTGCAGAAGAGGGTTCTGTGCTGAGAATTGCTTATTTCCTCCAGAAACAGGAGGCATCCGAGGGAGAGTACTCTGACCTTGTTGCTGCAGTTGTAATCTTTGTAAATATTGCTCCCTTTGATCTGCTGCAATCTCAGGTCTCCCGCGCACTTGTCCCTGTGTATCAGAAAAGAAAGAATTGTCTAAATAAAACTAGAAATTGCCAAACATTCAGTACATGAAGATAATTATCAGTTCCAGACTTTTTCTCATCAATTGGTATTTGTTAAAGGCTTCCAAAAATTTTGTAGCATAAAATACCATAAACTCTTTAAAAATTGTTGCATATTAATTACAGCAATTACTCTGAATCGAAGTGTCTTTGGGACAAGTTGGTCCAAGCTAAATGCAACTCAAGTGGAAACAAAATTTGTTTAAATTGGTCAGAGAGTTTCTACCCAAATAAGTGGAAGCCATATCTATCAAATCGACAAGGAAGGCTATACAACATTTTTTGTAAAAATTCCACAATATGATATGCAGCAGATACCATGTATATATTCTGTTTACATTTTTCCATATCTATACTTTAAAATTTTAGACTTAAATCTCTATATGCTTCCAAGATTCCAACCATTCCACACTAAGATAAAATCTGCAGTCTTAAACGGTCATTCAGCTAAAACAAATACAATGATTGGAACATACCCCTTCATGCTGACTCTGAAAGGAGCTTCCAGGCCTCCACCCAGGAACACCAGAAGGTGAAAAAACTCTTGCCGTCATACCACCAGCCTCGCCAGCATTTCCATTATCACCAACTGATGAACTAAAACCATCACTAGTTTTCACACTACCTTGTGGCAACATCATTCTGTTACTCAAAGATGAAACTGGTGGATGCAGATCAGTTCCTAACATGGTTCTTTTAGCCATTTCAGAAGGTGAAGGAGGAACACCATTGGTAGAAATATTACTAGCAGTGGGACTCATAGGAGTAGTAACAGAAGTTTGACTGGTCAAACCACCTCTACTTAAAGTCCTTAATCCAGACTCCGTAAGGGCTGGAGATGATTTACGAATGGGAAAACCTCCAGCTTCTTCTTCCTTTGCAGGATTGTTTACGGGAGAGGAAGGAACTGTGGAGGTTGTATTGATAGAAGTTTGACCTGAAAGGATTGGAGATGCAGGAATAGCAACAGGCGTTACATGGCTGCCAGCTGGCGTTGGAGGGGAAGATGTGATGGTGCTGCTTTTTGGAGGTGGGGTCTTTGGTACATTTTCTGAACTAGTGTCATGGGATACAGTGTCCTCAACGTGTTCCTGAACTGTAGCTCCCTGTTGAATTATTGTATAAAAGAAATGAGAGAACTCAGATAACCAGAAATCTGTGTTATTTCATTTAATAAAACAAAAGGCCAGCACAATTTTGATGAGATAACTTTATCAGAATAAACAGAAGCTAACCACAGATTAAAATGCACATAGCTAATTCACCTGTTCAACGATGAACAGACCAAGAGAAAAAAGTACTTAAATGCTGAACATCTAAAGTGTTCCTGTAGACCTTTCTCATGCCCTCTAAATATAGATTATTATAATTTGCAAACATATCCAGGCAGCCTGAACAAATGAAAATGCATGTTTACTATCTGCCTAAATATCAATCCGAACCCCAAACTATAGCAGAAACCATGTGAATTCAATCTATACCAGATACTAAATGTTAACTGCCATGAAGAACCTTTTCCAATCAAATTCGAATCCTTAGATGTAATGCTTTAGCTCATATGAAACTATTGTGTATATGTTGTAAATATGTAATTCTCGAAGATGCTTAACAAACCCTAAAACAGGTCATGACAAAAAAGAAGACTTTCACAACTATAAGGTGCAATAGTTCAGTACAGATCATCCTTAACCATATACAGGTAACTAGGTAAGCTGTTTATGCAGCAAAAAAGGACCTTCAAACTGGCATATATGAATTACCATCAAGATAATCTCATATGCATCCACTGGCTACCTCTTATGCCTGAAATAACTAATAACAACACTGCTTTTAACTGATTTGACACTATTTCAAATTTAATCCCGCTATAGAGTAATACTATCAATATCAGTTAAAAAAATGATATTGATACTGTAAGCTTTCTTCATTAGCTTATATTCTACTTTGAGTGGCGCCTTAGTTGCAAGTATATGTAGCAATTTAAACTTGTTCATTTATAAATAGGATCATTTAGGGTGTATTCTATCTCAATTATATCAAACAAAGAATGAGCTGAAAGAGGAACAGGTAAAACTGGTTGAACAGTCAAACAGAATGAAAGTTGCCTATAGTCTACTTATGGCATACAACTATACAAGGATACAACCTCCTAAACCACTTTATTTTGTAGAATATATCAATTAATGTACTAGTATTGTTTTGTAATCAGTATTGACGCATTAGTTACTTTTTAAATGTACAAATAAGTATTTCCCGGCCCGACAAGGATAAAAATTAATCACTCCAACTTGAACCTATTTTAATTCATTACCCGATTTGACCAACCAAGATTATTTGGATATGCGCATGGCGAGCAATTTCATAAATGGCCATACGCCGGTGTGCCGCTTTTTGGTTTCATATTTATATTTTCTCAATATCTATGCCTTAATGGCAAAAAATCCTCCTCACTGATGCAATCAGATACTAAAAATAGGCTGACCTAATGCATAACAACGACGAACATGTGTCATAGGCAAACTAGTTTCTTAACATACCGGTGACTGAACAGGAGATGAAGACAGAGCATTTTTCATGTTAAGAACAGCACCAGTAGCACCAACACCCTGCCAGAAAATAAATCAAACTAATAACGACCACTTTTTTAATGAAAAAATTAAGGATATAAATTCCAGCAACTTTGATATGGGACAATGAAGCCAACCTATCATTGATTGACAATAGTCTATACCACCTGACCTAAACTAAGCGGCTGAGGTTTTTCCATGTTCACCAGGGGAGGGGGGTCTTTGACTCAGATGTACGCGGACTAACCGAGGTAACCCCGTGAAACTGTATCCGGTCCTTTCCCTGGCCACCCCCAAATGTGCACCTAGTGAGGTTGGAACCCTAGACTCTTGTGAGGAGGTTAGGCGCCTTAACACTAGGCCATTTGGTGACTTAACACCTGACCAGTACTAGCATATACATATCAAACTATGAAAACAAATATATACATCAACAATTTGATACTAGGTTGTCAGCGTGTCCACTAAATAATAGTCACCTGCCATAAGTATTAAACCTTAACAATGTTTATCCAAGAACCTGAAGTTCCCATACAGATCTACATTAAATATGTGCCAAGACCAATCCACAGCTTTCTAAAGACTAACTTAGCTCGAAGATGTAAATAGTCCAAGAAAGTACAGAAATCCCCTTTTCTGTAAATAGATGACTACTTTCTCCTTAAAAATGGCACTTTAACTGAATTAACTGGGTTATTATTACACCACAACTAAATGAGCTAGGTTATTTTGAATCTGGTATCAATAAAATATATCTACCATATCTAAACTTCTAAATATTGATAGGAAAAACCTTTCTCCGACACACAAATAAAATCCGTTGTTCCAACAGAAGCATACAATAATCAATAACTCAAACCAAGCAAAGTCAATGTACAGCACAATTTTTGGGTGCTGAGAAGGATGTGGAACTACGGATAACAAAAAGACTTGATTGAATTAACTCCTAAGTCCAAACATCAACATTATAATCATGGAATAAATCCAAATTCGCCCATATTTAAACTCAAATATTGCTAAACCCATTTTGCATATAGACTCTGTTGTTCCAGTAGAATCATAGCAAATACGGATCAACTCAAACCAACAAGCCTATTATTCGGAGCTAGTGAAGGATCGTTTAAACTGGTTTATATATGTCATAGGGTGAAATTTTCAACATCCGAGACCATTACCTTAACGAGACTAGGTGGCACAATGGAAACCAGATCTTCTAGTGCCTCTACCATGTCCAATGATAAGGTGTTGTATAACATATCAACATCCTCAAATTCTTCAAAATCCTCCTGCAGAATAAATGGGTTAGATTAATTATCACCTTAAAAAGTGATGCCATAGTTTTTAACTTTTTATGTAGCATATCAGCTACCACGTATTCTGCTAATAAATCACTAGTTTCAGAAAATATTTATGTGCATAACCCAATGCAGAAATATCAAGTTTTGGACGACCTCATAGAAAATATATTAGTAAAACAGATGAAAACCTGATTCCGTTCAACATAATCATCAATGAAGTCTTTCACGTCATTGACTTGCTCAGGACTTAATTCATCATTATCCAGAAGCCTCAATATCAACTCTAGCTTCATTATATGAGCCTTGTGCCGAGTGATTGATGACTCTAAATGTGTCTATGAAACAAAAATGCCAATGAATAATAAAACATAAGATAAATATCAACGAAAAAAGTCTATTACAAGGTGAAAAATATAAGAGATCGAGTACAATATGTACCATCTTACCAGTCTCGGGGGTCTCGCTTTTCCTTTCTTAACAGACAGCCCTTCCATCTCAGCTTCAAAGCTATCGATTTGAGATTCCAGTTCCGAAACCTAAAAAATTATATGAAGATGCAGATATGTTAGCTGACCCTAGATTACAAACTTATTTTATCGACAATATAGTTTCATACCGTATTGTTCAACCAATCTCTAGTCTCCGACTTGGCTTTCTCCTTTGGATCCTACAAAAAATCAACAAAAAAACTTTACTATACGAATTTAAGCCTGTAGGTATCTACTATTTATCAGCCAACACAAGCTTCCTTCCAATGAGGAAACATGAAGAGCAATAATGTATTATCTAGTCTCATCTCCTGTTAATTTGTATAATTATGTTACATAGAAATAAAATAATACTTTTAAGCTTTGGTATATAAACACCGATACTGTCATTTCCATATAGATCATGAAGGGACTGAATGTGTGAATGCTATATCAACTCTTACTACAAGGAAAACCTGTGGATACTGATTGGCAACTTATCATACAAGTTCATTGAGCAAAACATAAAAGCATCACATTTACTTGGCCGAAAGGGGACCGAAATTCAGTACTCGTATCATATGCACAAAAAAGCTCTATTGAATACCTACCGTTTTAGGCTGCTGTCCCAGGCCTTCCTTTGAAAAAGCTTTAGTCTTTGTCTCCTTTTCACAGATCTTAAACCTTTCCATTTCACGCTCTATAAGCTTGCGAGCATCCATCAAAGCCTGCTCATAAGAGGCACTAACCTACGTCAACATGTGTCAGAAAAATGAACCTGACGTCAATAAGGAAATTACGACACAGAATCTAATAAGTACCAACAGACAACAAACAACGTAAGGTAACATATGTATGAGGCTCAAATGAGTCTTTGTCAAATATAAGGACGACAATGTAAATAGAAGATGAATTGTCCATGCAAGCCTGCTTAGTATATTCGGTAGCATTACCTCTAATCTTTGCAATTAAGTTCAAGCTATAAATCAACTATGAACTTAACTATCAAAGATCGGATAGATTTGCTTAGAAAGCTTTTCAATTACTTTTATTCTTTCGGTATACGATGTAACACCACCTCGTTCACTATTCGCTTAAATGGTTTATAAGAGCTTGATCTGTGCATTCTTGTAACTATATTGAGTTTATAAGAATATCAATATCAATATACACAATCTATTTTCTAAATCCTACGGGTTCTTGAATGTTGTCATTGATACAAATCTCCTATTTGTTTTCAAAAAGAAAAAAAATAAACACTTCACTATTGAAGAAATATACGAATGAATATACAATACACTAAATATTTTATGGTTTAACCTATGCAGAAAGATTTTATCTTTTCCAACGCTTATACATCGGTGTAAACTCCAAGTAAACCTAAAACTACAATATAATCAATAATGAAAAAGAGAAACTCCATTTACTAATTCTGTATAACAAAAATGCCGTCTGAAAAAGCGCCGTAAATTCTAATAAGCAGCTCAAGTAAGTATTCTGAAATAAGCAGCTAACTGAAAACTGGTTGAAAAAGCAGAGAAAATAAGCAATTGTAAAAAAGCAGAAAAGGCGCTTCTTCCTTTGTCGATTACGAGCCAACCTTTTTATCCTTGATTTCACTGGACTGAATCCATGTCTTAATCTGATCCCTATACCTCTGCAACTTCTTAATCTCCTTCTTCAAATCAGCTTCAAATTTCTCCTTCTGGTTCGCGTTATCCGTATCGTAAACCTAATAACACAAATTTCACACATTTCATCATCAAATTAATTAAACTAATAGTAATAAATTAACAAAGTTTATAACAATACCTTGTTCCATATGCTATCGAATACATCAACACCTTCTTGAACCTTCTTTAGAACTCGATCGATCTCGCCTTGAAGCTTTCTACTGGCTCCCATTGATTAAATTGTTGTTGTTGTTGTAATTGAGTTGTGGTAACTGCTCATTCAATGAATTGATGATGATAAATTTGATTTTAGGGGTTAATTTTGAAATTAGGGTTTCCAACTGTGTGTTTAGTGAAGATGATGATGAAAAGGGACAAATGCGTATTTTATGAAGGTCGGGCCGGGTTTCATTTATCATTTGGATCTGTTTTGTATATGTACAGTTTATGCTTCAACTACGGTTTATGTACATTACCTTGTTACTTTTGTATTACAACATCTATTTTATCAAATATACTACACTTTAGTACCGTACGGGAACCAACCAAGAGAACAAAATACACAAGAAATGACATCCCATCTCCTCAACAAGCTACTTAAAGAGAATAGAACCTAAGAAAACAAAAATACACCACAAATGTGCAAACTTACAACAACATCAAGAAAATAAATGGAATAATACAAGAACCCAAGACATATGTTCAAGTACTACCCATGACCTGACAAACATAAACCAAAAAAACCTATGACCTACCACTATAGAAAGCATATAAATGGTAAAGTCAAATGGGACCAAAAGAAAAAACTAAAGATCATAGGGTGTGGTGACTTTTAATTTTTATTCATTTGAGCCCCATCACATACCAACTCATTTCAACATTCTCTCAAAATACCCTTCCTTTATAACTAACTCCAGCACAACTATTTGGACCCCACTTACCCCAATTTTATTTCTTTTCTATTTTTTCAAAGACATTAAATTCATCTATTTAAAATATTAGCACAATAATTTTAACCATACTAAATAAACATAGATATAAACATCCTCACATTGTAATTTGTAGGTAACAACATAAAGAAACCCGAGCCCAGCCCATTTACTTCCCTAGGGTAAAACACAGCAGCCACACATAGTAATCAATAATATCACCCAAACTGAAGGCAGCAGCCACAAGAATACTCATACATCCATATCAACAAAACTGCAGGAGCAACAAGATCAAATCCCATTAAACAAACATATGAACAATCAACATACAAACAAAACACACTCTCATACAATTAAAAAAAACCCAGAAGAAAAAAATTACCGATCACCTTTTCCTTTTTGTTGTTTGTGTGTTGGAGAAACGACTAAAACCAAAATGGCGAGCATTTGTGGTGTGGTGACACCATTTCGGCGGCGCTGAATGGTGTCCATGTAGGAAACGGCGAAGGCAAAATGCCACCACACCGTTTGCTCTAACACACATTAATAATAGACTAAAATACACCGTTGGTCCTTAAACTTGTTCATGCGCATCGCAGTGGGACAAAGTTGGGAGTTATCATCGCTGGGGGTCCAAAACTTGGGTTTTTAATGCCAAAGAAGTCCCTTGACCACTAATGCCAAAGTCAATGTCTGATTTTTGTCATGTAATCGAGGGTATTTTAGTCCATACACATTTATACACATTTATACCTTGTTTCTTCTCTTCTTGTTTCTGGTCTTTTCATCATATGAATATTTCTTCATCAACTGATTAGATCATATGGCATCATTCAATAAAGAATAATTATTTTGTTTACCCTTTGAAAACATGCTAAAGGTAGTTTATCAAAAAAAAAACTAAGAAAGCAATAATTGTTGCAGCACATTGACGCATCACAAAGTCTTTATACATATCAAGTTGTAGAAACACCATTATCTTCATGTTTGATGCAGGTTTTACTGACCAGGTTTTAATATTTATAATGTCTCGTAATTCCTATGGTCTACCCTAATGCACTAACGGGCAGTGTACCCGGTCGTGTGTAGTGTAATATTCGGTAAAACCGAGGTCGTCCAAAAAGCTATGTGTGTAGATTAATACTAAGTCTAGGTGTCACAGATTTTAAGATGGTTTTGATATCGAATTAACTAATTAACTACTAAAACAAATAAAGGCAAAGATGTGATCAATAGAGGAGAGTGGTGCTAACCTAGTTACTCATCCTAACTCGTAATGTTTACGTCTATGATAACATCAAATAGTCCTGAATATTAAGTGTCAATTTCCCCCGATATTGCTCGTAATTTATATCATTTATATGGATTTACGCTTGTTTTCCACTTTCAGGTAAATTACGAGCATTGGAGCTAAAGAGACGCGGAAATGGAAACATTACTAAAGATTTATCACAGTATGCCTATTTTGAAGAAGTTACGGCGTAACTCATCTCTCACATTACGCCGTAACTATTGCGTGACCTAGAAGTCCAACTTATCAAGAGGTTACGGCGTAACTCTTCCCAAAGGTTACGACGTAACTCCATTAGGTCAAAAGAGGTTCCACGCCGCTGATACTTACGTCGTAACTACTGCATCACTTACGACGTAACCGAGTTTATTGAAGACTACAGCGTAACCACTTATAAGGTTATGCCGTAACTAGCAGATCTAGTGCATTTACGAAGAAATAGAAGGTTACGGCGTAACTCCTCTATTGGTTACGCCGTAACCCAGACCTGGCCTATAAATACCCCACGAATTCCAGCATTTTAAAGCATCCCATTCCACACACAACACTCTAAGAACGTGGGAAAAAGCTCAAGGCAGGTCTATGGGAGCATACGGAGATGTTTCCAAGGGAGAAGTCACACCATTACGATAAGCTTTAGCGTTTTATATTTCTTTTACTTTCAATTCATGTATTTCATACATTTGAATATTGAATTGATGTGCATGATTAATATGAGCGGCTAAGCACCCTTTGGTGCTAGCCTAGTTATGATTCCTTAATTGTTTTGTTTGCGTTTACCTTTACTTTCGTACAATTATTTCTAAGTGTATGCATGCATAGTTCTTTGGTAGTCACCTTTGGTTCGGTAGTTTTGAATGGCGATAGAGGCCAATTGCCTAGGAGATATGACCAACTGACCCTAGGTGAGCGGACTGAGATGGGAAGGGTAAGATATGACCAACTGACGACCCTTTCTACTTGTGCGATTTGACCAACCGATCACCTATCGTTTGGATGAACTTAAGAATTGGGGGTGTAGTGTCTAAGTTCCTAACGGCCGCACTCATTATTTAGAATCTAGCATGTAGCGGTACTTAATGACTTGGCTTAGGGGACCAGAAACAACATGACTTATGACGATGCGCTGATTTCTCTGTGGTGGCATCTTTGCTGATAGGTTCGGGCGAATTGACCAAATGATGTCCTCTCGAATTTGACCCCACCTGAAGTAATTGGAAGTAGGTAGACGTAGACATAACTAGCTAGGAGGATTGACTAGGTTAGCACCACTATTCCTCTATTGATTTCCCTTTACCATTTATTTGCTTTTATATTCTGCATTAGTAGCTTAATTAATTAAATCCCTATCATAACATTTATTATTCTGTGACAATTAGACTTAGTAATAATCCAACACACATAGATCTTGGGACGACCTCGGCTTTACCATTTACTACACTACACACGACCTGGTACACTGCCCGTTAGTACATTAGGGTAGACCATAGGTATAGCGAGACACTATAAATATTAAGACCTGGTCAGTAAAACCTGCATAAGTCTAATTACTCCCAATTACTTCAAGTGGGGTCAAAGTCGAGAGGACAACATTTGGTCAGTTCGCCCTAACCTATCAGCAAAGAGCCACCACGGGAGAAGTCAGGTGTCCCCTCATAAGTCCAGTTGTTCCTGGTCTCCTAAGTCAAGTCATTAAGTTCCGCTACATGCTAGACTTATAATAGTGAGTACCCGGGCGCTAGCATCTAGACACTCACCCCATAATTCTTAAGTTAATCCAAACGGTAGATGATCAGTTGGTCAAATCGCACAAGTAGAAAGGGTCGTCAGTTGGTCATATCTTACCCTTCCCGTCTCAGTCTACTCACTTAGGGTCAGTTGGTCATATCTCCTAAGCAACTAGCCTCTACCGCCATTCAAAACTACCAAAACAAGGGTAGCTACCAATAAACTATGCATGCATACACTTAGAAATAATTAACGGAAGCAATGTAAACGCAAACAAAACAATTAAGGAATCATAACTAGGCCAGCACCAAGAGGTGTGCCGCTCATATTAACCATACAAATCAATTCAATGTTTAATGTTACGAAATACATGAATCGAAAGTAAAGAAAAGATAAAAAGCTAATGCTTATCGTAGGGGAGTGATTTCTCCCTTGGAGATAGCTTCGTATGCTCCTTTAGATCTGCCTTTGGATTCTTCTCACGTTCTCTGATTGTTGTGTGTGAAATGGGATGATTTGAAATACTGGAAATCGTGGGGTATTTATAAGCCAGATCTTGGTTACGCGTAACTATTAAAAGAGTTATGCCGTAATCATCTAATTCTTCGTAAATTGCACTAGAAATGCTGGTTACAGCGTAACCTCATGAAGGGGTTACGTTGTATCTTCAATAAATCTTGGTTACGCCGTAGTTTATGCATGAGTTACAGCGTAATTATCAGCGGCGCGGAACCTCATTTGACCTAATATGGTTACGTCGCAATCTTTGGGAGAGTTACGCCGTAATCTTCGATAAGTTGGTTTTCGAGCCATGCTTTAGTTACGGTAATGTGAGAGAGAAGTTACGCCGTAACTTCTTCAAAGTGAGCATACTATGATAAATCTTCAATAAACTCTCCAATTCAGCGTCTCTTTAGCTCCAATGCTCGTAATTTACCCGAAAGTGGAATATAATGGAAAACAAGCGTAAATCCATATAAATGATATAAATTACAAGCATTATCGGAAGAAATTGACACTTAATATTCAGGATAATTTGATGTTATCAAATATCCCCCCTTTGGAACTCTACTTGCCCTCAAGTAGGCGTTATTAGATAGATTCCTAAAAAGATATCTCCCATAACCTGAAATATATAAGTTTACAAATCCCTTATGCTAGAATAAAACAAAGCCAAACACCTCACGAAATGGGAACGAAACACTTAAATCTCTCAACTATTCTAAGTGTCAATTTCGGGGTGATCACTTAATCGCACAGTCATAGCATGTATTCTATCATAAGCTTGGCGGTTAAACAAATCTCCACCACTAGAGTTAAGGGCTAAACAATTTTCGAAGGCAATATGGGTAGACATGACAAATGTTAAGGATGACTCGTCATTACTAACATGTCATGGCGAAGTGGACAAAATCAATGATACATGACCAAATCCATGGCCAAGACACCAAAGATTGTTCGATGCATCACCTAGACACGCTTCATGAGTAAAGGGTAGGATAAGACATGTGATATATAAATGGTGTAAAATAAAAATCAAGCAGATAGTCTAAATCTATAATCAAGTCATCACCATTTACCGTCCGCCCAAAGTTCAAGCTTTGAAGTTAAGAAACCGGATCATGAAATACTAGGTAGATGTGTCATTAGAGGACGTCATGATGGGCATACTACCTTTTCTTCAACTGTTGGCGCAATTACCAACTCTAATCTTCAAATGTGACCGAGGTGGCTTCCTCGATATTAAATCTATATAAAGCTCATAACATAGTGCTTATAACATCGTACTTTACAATAAACTGAATAACATAACTATATATATATATATATATATATAATATTCGAATCACTTTTTTTTATTTTTTTTTTCAACATAAACATAACATCCCCCCACTTGAGATGAACAATGGGAATTCGGGGGGTCTTCAATGATCTTTAAGAGTATGTCGTCGACGAAAGCGTGATTCCCGAACCTTTCCACTTGAATCTTGAACTTAGGCAAATGATGACTTCCAATCACAAATAAAGACTACATGGTAGGCTAAGGTGTATCGAAACAATATATTGGGTTAACAAAATGAAATGAATGGCTCATATGGGTGTATCTAGGGGTATCTTGCACTAAAGGTGAGTGCAACAAAAGGGTTTTACATGGGGGTCGAGAAGTCGAGGTGACTAATCGATAGACACACAATGGTAGGCTATTTGGGTGATAATCCTATAATACTGCCTTCTTAAATTGAAAAGTCCAAATACATCGAGCTAACTTAACATACCTCGTCTATGGTCTCGAAATGATGCAAAGGCCAAGTTCTAAATTTTACAAGCTACCGGCACACTCATAATTTGGTGGATTTGGGGTAAAATTTTGGAAACGGATAAGGCTAATCTCACCATATAATATCAAAGGTTATATGTGCTCGGCTAAGGTCTAATCTAGTTAGGTTAAGAAAAACATGTCAAAATTTTAAAAATGGCATAATTGTTCAAAATAAACTAGAAAAACGAGGGCAAAATAAAGTTCAAGAGACAATTCTACTCTGGTCCCCCCACTTGAATTGTACAAAGTCCCTTTGTACTAAGCGTTAAATAAAGGTGAAGAGAAAAGTAGAATTAGGCGAGAACTTCCCGAAATTTGCTCCAAAAAGAAAGAAGGCCCACGAAAAAGAGTCGTGCCTTCGCATAATCATCCACAAGCAAGCTTCAATCCCTGAAATCACACTACCGACAAGCATAATTCTAAAAAAGAAAAATGAAAAATGAAAAATAAACCTAACTCACTTTCGTAGGAATCACGGTTGCATTTAGCATATGCAACAAACCTTTTAAACCACTTGGTGTCCCAAGTGGATGAGTGAAGTCTCGTGAGGGTTTACAGGGAACACACCCACAAAGTTCATTTAGAATACTAATACAAGGTTATTGTGTTTAAAATGAAAGAAGTAGTGCAGATGATAGTTATGTCGTAACTCTAGTAGGAGTTACGCCGTAACTAGGCAAAACCTGGCATACGATGCAAAAGTGTAGCTACGGCGTAACCACTGAGATGGAATTACGCCGTAATTGGTAGCGCATCTGATTCTACAGCAAAGAGGCCTGTTACGGCGTAACCATGAGAATGAGTTACGTCGTAACTGGTCGAATCAGTCATCTTTGCAGCAACAACTTTTCTTAGTTTCCTGCAAAAATGGTTAAAAACACAAAACCCAACAGAAATGGAAATAAAACAAAAGAAAAGGATAATTCAGGTTGTCTCCCGAAAGAGCACTTTTCTTTATTTACGAGTCTTTAAGTTAGACTCAGAGCCTCGGGGCTACCAGTGCTTGTTGGTCATTTCGTGAATATGGCAATCTCCACGTTGGATCCAACTTATCAGATTCTCATCCCGTTTGTAGTCCGTCCCTAGCTCTAAACATCCCGTGTAAAATTTCTTGATCTTCTGGTAAGGGTGGTCAATACCCTTGACCTTATCTTCATCACTAATGTCGAGTAGTGGCTGAGCATGGCTTAACTGCCTTTTTGTCCATTTTTTAAAATTTGTAACAGTCCGTGGCATTTTAAAAACCGTTTTATCGTCGCCAATCTTTAACCATACCAGCCCTTCTTTCTCATTTTTGTCTAGCCCAGATAGTTCTTTAAAAGGTTTCTCGAAAATTACTCCGGTTAGCCCGTCTTCTATGAATTCGCTAACGTCATCCAAAACCACAAAGTCAACCAGAAATGAGTGAGTCCCAACAAAGACACTGATGTTTGTTGCAACACCTAGGAAATTATTTCCTCTATATTCGAGTTCTTTTTTCATAACCTGGTTGTAGCATTCCTTAGAAATGATGTTAACTGGGGACTCTGTGTCGATGAATGGATGGAAATCAATGAACCCAATTTTGCAAGAATATTTCAGATAATGAGGGTTTCTATAATGGATTCGAGCTCCCATCTCATAAAACTTGGGTTGGTCAGGTTGTGAAAGAGTCTTTTCAGAGCTGTTCCAAGGAACCATTTCCATGTCGCTAGAGAAATCATCGACACTAACTCCTAGGTCTTCTTCTTCAAAATTTACGAACACATCGAAATCCTTTCCCGAAGCTATCTTGCCAAGATTTGTAGGAGTTTTCGGGGAGTCACTAAGAAAATCCTCTAATGCATCACCAAAATCACCAATGGGGTCAATTGCACAAACTTTTGAGTGGATAGAAGTTCATTAGGTCTAAATGTGTCAATTTCCCCGTTAGCCTTGAGAGTTAATTTCCGGACGAAGACATCCACCTTTGCATGGGCAGCAGCAAGCATTGGTCTTCCTAAGATAATAGGTATTCTGTTATCTTCAGGAATATCCAGAATCACGAAATCAAATGGGAACAAAAATTTCTTTATTTTCACCAAAACGTTCTCAACGATACCCAAGGGTGTACTTGCATCGATCGATCGATCGGCCATTTCAATCTTCATTTTGGCTGGCTTTAGGTCTCCAATACCCATACATAGGAACATTGAACCAGGCATTATGCTTATGCTCACTCCAAGATCAGCTAGGGCATTACACATATTGAGACTCCCGATCAAGCAAGGGAGAGTGAAACAACCAGGATCTTTTTCCTTTTGCGGCAGTTCATTTCTTAAAATTGTTGAACATCTCTCGTTAAGTTGAACCGTCTCATCGGAATCGTTGCTTAATTCCTGCAAAATATTATTATGCTCAGTTTTAATGGAATTAATAAGAGGGACGTTCTTGGTAGAGCTTTGTCCATAAGCGAGAGCTTCTCCATGCTGATTCTTTGTTTAACCTTCTCCGAAAAGGTAGTGGGCTCTTCAAAGATTGTTTCAACCGTGTTGACAACTTCCTCTTCCAGAGCAGCTAGGTAATCTGTGATGGCTTGCGAACATGAGCTCACACTCTTCTCTAATCCCTTAATCCGATCTTCATGAGTCTTGAGAGAAGAGACTGTGTTTTCCACGAATGTCTTCATCATTTTTTCAATTCTCTCATCTCGTTCCCTTGATTCCTTGATGTGGTCTAGAATCTTTTTTTCAAGGCTGTTTCCGGTTTTGGTCCCAAATACACTCTTAACCTTCTCTACCTTAAAGGCTTCAGCTTCTTTTGCCCTTTCCAGCCTTCGCTTTTTGAAAATTTCACCATAATTGTATTCTTGCTTCGTCAATGTTTTCATTACCTTATGATCAAAATTGTCCCTTGGTCCGTACCCTGTCTCCATATGCCATTTGTAGCAATGTTCAGAAATCCGTTGAATACATTCCAAGGCTTGGTCAGGGGTCATGCTAGGAATAGGTCTAGGAGAATCGAGTAATTCACGTGTTAGCGCATTAATTCCCCTGTAGAAGACATAGACAATTTGATGTTTGTTCAAATCTTGAGTGGGACATTGATAAAGTAGCTCATTAAATCTTTCCCATGCCTGATAAAGCGTTTCTTCTCCTTCTTGAACGAATTGATGGATCTTACTAAGAAGTTTAGCCATTTTTGAAGGAACAAAATTGTTGAACGAATTCTCTTCTTAATTTATCCCATGCTCCTTTACATTCGTTAGGGAGTTTATTATACCATCTTTTCGCAGTTCCTGTAAGAGTCATAGGAAAAATTCTTGCGGTAACCGAATAGCTCGAGATGCTCCGGACACTGAAAAGAGATGATAAGTAGAGTACTTCTTCCACATGATTCTGAACATCGTCATTTTCATCTCCTGAAAACTTAAGCTCGTGTAACTCTCGAATAAATTGGTCCGGAATAGAGTATTTTTCCATACTAGAATCCTGTGTGAATTTTCGTTGGCAGTTCTCATTTGGTCGCTCAAAATACTGCTCCATGGTTAATTCTTCGATATTATTTTCATCAATGACTTCCGGTTCTGCATCAGATTGGTCAGATTTGTAAAACGAAAAGATGTTATGAATAGGAACCGGAGAGTAAACTTTTTTTGTCCGAAATTGTTTCTCCGGATCATCAAATGGGGTGGCCAGAAATGGCCTCGACCTTCTAGTCTTGTATCCTGACATTTAAGAGAAGAAAGAAAATTAAAAATAGACTTAATAAAAAAAATCCTAAAATAACTCCCCGGCAGCGGCGCCAAAAACTTGATGCAGGTTTTACTGACCAGCTTTTAATATTTATAATGTCTCGTAATACCTATGGTCTACCCTAATGCACTAACGGGAAGTGTACCCGGTCGTGTGTAGTGTAGTATTCGGTAAAACCAAGGTCGTCCTAAGAGCTATGTGTGTGGATTAATACTAAGTCTAGGTGTCACAGATTTTAAGATGGTTTTGATATCGAATTAACTAATTAACTACTAAAACAAATAAAGGCAAATATGTGATCAATAGAGGAGAGTGGTGCTAACCTAGTTACTCATCCTAACTAGTAATGTTTACGTCTAATTACTCCCAATTACTTCAGGTGGGGTCAAAGTCGAGAGGAAAGCATTTGGCCAGTTCCCCCTAACCTATCAGCAAAGAGCCACCACTGGAGAAGTCAGGTGTCCCCTCATAAGTCCAGTTGTTTCTGGTCTCCTAAGCTAAGTCATTAAGTTCTGCTACATGCTAGACTTATAATAGTGAGTGCCCGGGCGCTAGAATCTTAGACACTCACCCCCTAATTCTTAAGTTCATCCAAACGGTAGGTGATCAGTTGGTCAAATCGCACAAGTAGAAAGGGTCGTCAGTTGGTCATATCTTACCCTTCCCGTCTCAGTCTACTCACTTAGGGTCATTTGGTCATATCTCCTAAGCAACTAGCCTCTACCGCCATTCAAAACTACCGAAACAAGGGTAGCTACCAATAAACTATGCATGCATACACTTAGAAATAATTATACGAAAGCAATGTAAACGTAAACAAAACAATTAAGGAATCATAACTAGGCCAGCACCAAGAGGTTTAGCCACTCATATTAACCATACAAAACAATTCAATGTTTAATGTTACGAAATACATGAATCGAAAGTAAAGAAAAGATAAAAAGCTAATGCTTATCGTAGGGGAGTGATTTCTCCCTTGGAGATAGCTCTGTATGCTCCTCTAGATCAGCCTTTGGCTTCACATTCTCTTATTGTTGTGTGTGAAATGGGATGATTTGAAATGCTGGAAATCGTGGGGTGTTTATAGGCCAGATCTTGGTTACGGCGTAACTATTAAAAGAGTTACGCCGTAATCATATAATTCTTCGTAAATTGCACTAGAAATGCTGGTTACGGCGTAACCTCAGGAATGGGTTACGCCGTATCTTCAATAAATCTTGGTTACGCCGTAGTTTATGCATGAGTTACGGCGTAATTATCAGTGACGCGGAACCTTATTTGACCTAATATGGTTACGTTGTAATCTTTGGGAGAGTTACGCCGTAATCTTCTGATAAGTTGGTTTTCTGAGCCACGCTTTAGTTACGGCGTAATGTGAGAGAGGAGTTACACCGTAACTTCTTCAAAGTGAGCATACTATGATAGATCTTCAATAAACTCTCCAATTCCGCGTCTCTTTAGCTCCAATGCTCGTAATTTACCTGAAAGTGGAATATAATGGAAAACAAGCGTAAATCCATATTAATGATATAAATTACAAGCATTATCGGGGGAAATTGACACTTAATATTCAGGATAATTTGATGTTATCAATGTTACAACAGGTTTGTCGTGTACTAGCAATTTTATAACAAAATAAGTTCTCTAGACATAAGATCAAATTCATGACTATCAAAAGTTAAATGAAAATAAGTATACATGATCAAATCAAAATGACTTTATAACTTTCATTCTCATGACAAGTATAATATCTAGTTTTTTTCATCAAGTAAATTGTCCAAAGAAATTGATATATGCATTTACATAGCTACATGCATATATATATACATAATGGAATGCTCAACATAAATGGAATTCAGTTTGTGACTTTGTATTCTGACAAGAGTACGTTGGCTGTGCTTAGGGTGGCGGAATGGATGGGTTGGGTTACATGTTAATTATAATGCATGTCCCGCAACCACTATTTAATCTACTTGTTAGGAATTTTATGAATAGATAATGTGTTGATAAATAATCATGATTACCAAATACCAAAACTATATTTTAACATTAGTACTCTAAATTTGTTTTTATTTAGTCAGATTATGAGGTTCTATGCTTTTAAGCGAATATCAGGTCATTTTGACACTTTGACCTGCCCAATCCATATATCCCGTCTTTTTATTTGAATCTTTTTGCTTAACCCATTTAGAGATAAAACATAACCTAAATTGACCCATAATTTTAAATGCGCTTATTTACATGTAAATTGGTAAAAATCACCACATCCCATCTGTTGCTTTTGTAAAGATAGAAAAAGACACTATATACGATCGAAGGATAACCATCATCTTCATATTCATTTTGAAATTTGTACTAACTCATAATAAAACATCAGATTTACCAGTGGATGAACAACAGACCCGAGAGGCAATTCAGCTAGATCTAGTATCTAAAGTAAATGGAATTTCAGGAGCTCAAGATTACTTCAATAACCTACCCAATAATTTGATGGACAAACGTATATACGGAGCGCTCTTAAATGCTTACGTCCGTGCTAGAATGGTAGAAAAAGCTGAGTCTCTATTAGTTGAAATGAAAAAAAAGACTATGCTACCCACGCACTTCCATTTAACGTGATGATGACCCTTTACATGAACTTGAAAGATCAAGAAAAAGTAGAAGCCCTGGAGTCGGAAATGATGCAAAGCAACATCGATTAGGATTTGTATTTATACAATATATGGATTTCGTCGCGTGGGTCACAAGGATCTATTGAAAAGATGGAACAATCATTTGAAAAGTTGATATTTGATGAGTCGGTTAATCCAAACTGGACTACTCATAGCACAATGGCTACTTTATATATCAAGAATGACCTACAACGATAAGTATCTTCATCAACGATAGTTTATCAAAAAAACTAAAAAAGCATTATTGGTTGAATTAATCAAAGGGTAAACAAAATAATTATTTTATTGAAGGGTTAATATACAAAAAAGTTACTAAACTTTCAAAAAAATTTGTCCTAAGTCACTAATGTTTATCTTCTGTCATCTAGGTTACTATACTTTACGTAACCGGTTATCTTGGATACCAATAGTGAGACAACCGGTTGTTACCGGTTAAGGTATACACACCGAGTTGTGTCACATGTTATCTAAGGTACTAAACTTTGCGAAAAATTTGTCCTAAGTCACTAATGTTTTATTCCTGTCATCTAAGGTACTAAACTTTGCGAAAAATTTGTCCTAAGTCACTAATGAAAATTTTTTCCTAAGTCACGAGTTGTGGCACATGTTATTGAACCTTTAAAATTATCGTTTTATACAATTTTATACACCTTTTATAATTTTTATTCATTTTCATTCGTTTTTATACGTTTTGTTTGTTTTTTTGTTTTGTCCGTTTTTATACTTTTAGTCCAGTTTTTGTCCCATTTTTTACGTCCGTTTTTATACGTTTTTATATTTTCATCCGTTTTTATACGTTTTTGTCCGTTTTTATATGGTTTTATACATTATTTATATTTTTTTGTTTTCATCCGTTTTTTTACGTTTTCATCCGTTTTATACGTTTTCGTCCGTTTTCTTACGTTTTCGCTTATTTTTATGTTTTCAAACATAAAAAGGGACTAAAACGAATGAAACATAGAAAAGCGGGAAAACAGAAGAAAAATGGACGAAAACGTATAAAAAGCAAACGTATAAAAACGGATGAAGACGAATAAAAACGTATGAAAACGAAAAACTTATAAAAATGTACAAAACCATATAAAACGGACAAAATGTATAAAACGGATGAAAACATAAAACGATATAAAACGGACGTAAAAATGGGACAAAAGCGGACGAAAAACGTGATAAAAACGGGCGTAAAATGGGACAAAACGGACGAAAACGTATAAAAGCGGACAAAAGCGTAAAAACAAACAAAACGTATAAAAACGAATAAAATGAATTAAAACATATAAAAGGTGTATAAAATCGTATAAAACGTAAAATTTTAAAGGTTCAGTAACATGTGCCACAACTCGTGACTTAGGACAAAATTTTCATTAGTGACTTAGGACAAATTTTTAGCAAAGTTTAGTACCTTATATGGCAGGGAATGAAACATTAGTGACTTAAGAAAAATTTTTCGCAAAGTTTAGTGACTTGTTTGTATAGGTTTAGTAACGTATGTGCCACAACCGGTTACCAATCCTTCGAGTGACTAGGGTGACACTTATAAAAAGGTTTAGTAACATATGTGAAAAACCCGTGAAGTATAGTGACCTAGATGACAGAATACAAACATTAGTGACTTAGGACAAATTTTTTTGAAAGTTTAGTAACATTTTTGTATATTAACCCTTTATTGAATGATGCCATATGATCTAATCAGTTGATCAAGAAAGATCCATCTGATGAAGAGACCAGAAACAAGAAGAGAAGAAACAAGGTATAAATGTGTATGGACTAAAATACCCTCGACTACATGACAAAAATCAGACATTGACTTTGGCATTAGTGGTCAAGGGACTTCTTTGGCACTAAAAACCCAAGTTTTGGACCTCGAGCGATGATAACTCCCACCTTTGTCCCACTGCGATGCGCAGGAACAAGTTTAGGGACCAACGGTGTATTTTAGTCTTAATAATATTATGCTTCTCACTTTCACAAGTTGAACCACCACTGACAAACATAAGGTGCAACAACTTGATTTGTAGACTCACTGCACACTGAAACATATATTGCAGAAACTGGAACCATTAAAAAACTATTGCTGTAACTGGAACTGAATCTCACCACTGTCAAAAATTTGTGCAGACAAATTTCACACTAAAGATATTGCAGACCATTGTAACTCGAATCAAACTTTACTTAACTTGTAGAAAAATTTCACACTGAAGCTATTGCTGTAACTGGAACTGAATCTCACCGACTGCCAAAAAATTGTGCTGCTGATTCACGATTAATGCAGAACTACTGTCGACTGTTGCTGTAGATTTAAACTCCGGGGGTCACGAAGCCATTGTTGCCATTCTATCGTTTTATATTTCTTTGATCTTCTCACGATCCATTCGAAGCTTTTGAGTTGAATGTCTTGGAAAATCTTATTAGCACTTGAAACTTTTTTTCCAAACACCCGAGCATTTCTCTTTTTCCAAATGAAGTAACCGGAAGTCCAAATTACCGCTTGCCAAATATACGATAGAGAGGTAGGGACGTTAACATTTCCACTATGAGATAGAATATCGTCAATAGTAAAAACGTTAGCATACCCCACCTTCCACCAATTAAATAGCTTGGTTCATACACTCGTTGCTAAGTCACACATGACTAAACAATGAGCACATGTCTCCACACTATCGTTACATGATGCACAAATAACCGAGTCCAAGTTAATTCCTCTTTTATCAAGTTCCACACGAACCGGAAGTCTGCCTTTGCGTGCTCTCCAAACGAAAATGTTGACCTTCTTAGGCACCAATTTGTTCCAAAGAGTGTCGTGCCCACCACTTTCCACTTGCAAAATCTTCTCCTCAATCAAACTCGTTAGCGTTTTGACTTTGAATTCGCCTTCTTCATCAAGCGCCCACCTCCATTTATCCCTACCATTATTAGACACAACAACATTCAGCAATATATCGATTAAATCATCAAAATCTCTACATACCCTACCACTAATACTTCTACTCCAATCCCACACCCAACTCCACTCGTTATTTACCCATGTTCCTTTATCGTTTACGCTACCCTCTTTTCTTCTATCTAAATGGTACAACCTAGGGAATATATCGCAAAGTTTCCTATTATCCACCCACCTATCCTCCTAAAATCTAATATCCCTCCCGTCACCTAACGCCCCCAAACACGAAGAAGTAAAATCTACCCCCACCCCGTCAATCTCCAAAAAAACCTTTACAATATCATTCCAAAACCCCCATCCCCCCCAAGTATGCCACCAAAACCCCCACAAGCCCCATGGATACTTTTTATAACCCTAGCCCAAAGCCCCCATCCTCTGTCTTGAATCTCCACCACCATTTACCCAACAACGCCATGTTTTTAGCCCTAAGAGATCCCACGTTTAGCCCCCCATCCCCAAAAGAAGCAAGAATCGAATTCCATTTAACCCAATAAATTTTTTTTCCCTCCCCGATCCCACCCCAAAAAAAATTCTAATGCTCTCAAGAATTTTTATAACACTCCAAGGCACACGGAACATCGAGAAGTAGTACAATGGCAAGCTACCAAGAACCGGTTTTACCAGAGTTAGGCATCCCTCGAACGACATCGTTTTCGCTTTCCAATCAGCCAACCTATTTTTAAATTTGTCCACCACAACACGCATTCACCCGTCTCATGTTTTCGCCTATAGGTAAGCCCAAATAGGTGAAAGGAAATTCACCTATATCACAACCCTTCCAGTTAGCCATACACCCCAATTCTACATCATTAACCCCCAAACCATATAATTTACTTTTGTCATAGTTCACCCGTAGTCCCGACACCTCTTCGAAACACCTAAGTATGCACATAAGAGATATAGCATTCTCTCTATTCCACTCCCTGAAAAAGATGGTGTCATCAGCATATTGTAGATGGGAGACTGTAACCTGATCCGAACCAACCCTAACACCTCTAAATATTCCCTTTTCCATCGCTTCATTCACAATAGCGTTTAAACCTTCCGCCGCCAAAATAAACAGGAAAGCTGCTAAAGGGTCGCCCTGCCTCACACCCATTTCGACCCCGAATTCCTCTGATGGCGAGCCATTGATGAGAATAAACATAGAGGATGATTTAAGACACGCTTCCACCCATTTACACCATTTATTTCCAAAACCATCCTTTTCATAATATTGAACAGGAAGCACCAATTAGTACTGTCGTAAGCCTTCTCGAAATCCACTTTGAAAATTAGACTCTTCTCCTTTGTTTGCTTCAGATATGTCATTGTCTCATTTGCTATGATAACTCCATCAAGAATATATCTGCCTTTTATAAATGCATTCTGTACTTCTCCAACAACGCACCCTACCACATGTTTAACCCTTTCCGCCAAAATATTAGTAATAATTTTGTAGTAGCAACTAATAAGACTAATGGGCCGATAATCACTCAATCCGATGGGATCCTTTACTTTAGGAATTATAGTAATAAAAGAAGCGTTGCAGCCCTTTGAAATCACCATAGATTCCCAGAACCACGTGATCGCCCCAACTAAATCCGTCTTGATGATATCCCAAGTTTTCCGAATGAATTTGAAATTGAAACCATCGGGACCCGGAGCTTTATCCCCGCCACAACCCTGAATTGCCTCCCATATTTCTTTCTCATTGACCGCTCTTTCAAGATTCAGTGCATCATCCATTGATATTTTTTCAACCCTATTACAACAAAATCTCAGCCTCGACCTTGTGGCTTCGGAGAACAAGGTTTTGTAGTGATTGGCCATCTCCGCTTTGATTGTCTTAGGATCTTCGCACCATATTCCGTTCACCATGAGACCTCTTATGTTACATTTGTTATTTCTCCACTTCATGAACGAATGAAAGAACTTTGTATTTTCATCGCCCTCTACATCCCATTTGACACGGGTTTTTTGGCGAAGCATACTTGCGTATTCCTTCTCTTTAATTCCCCATTGCTTCCTCGCTTCCAACCATGTATTTCTGTTTAACTTACTAAATTTCAACCCGTCATCACTTATCCTTGTAAATTTCCTTCCCCCCATTGGAATTTCCACTAACATCATATTGTTTATGAAATTCATTAAAATTGCTTGCCTCTTTTAAATTCACTTGAGAGTTGAGTCTATCATCTCCACATCTTACCACGTTTAGATCCCCAAAAATGCACCATGCTCCATGCCATCTATTCATCAATACCGATAGTCTATCCCACAACGATGCTTTTTGTCTAGTCACTTGTGGACCGTAGATACATACCAAGAATACATCCACCTCTTTCCCCTTCCATGATCCCCTTACCGCGATAAACCTCTCATCACCGATTGTCTCTTTACAATTTAGCACTCGTTTATCCCATATGATTAATATACCCCCTGAATTCCCGTTTGTCGGTGATTGAGCGAACCCATAACCCTTTCCACCCCATATATCTTCAACCCACTCGTCATCTACAATATTACATTTTGTTTCTTGTAGCCCGATCACATCCGGTTTCTCGGTCCTAATGATAGACTTAATCCATCCTTTCTTCTCACTTTCCCCCATTCCTCTAATATTCAAAGATACTATCTTCATAATGCAAAGTTATAAACGAAAATAAAATATGAAAGTAAGCATACCACAAAGCCTTATTGAGCTTGTGGCCCAACGAGCACCGCATCACGTTCAGACTCCTTTCGGCCACTGTCCTTTTCAATTTCAGTTTGAATCCACGACACCCCGATCAACTCGCCAATCTCCTTAACATGTTCGATGCTAATATCCCATTTTGCGGTGTCCTCATTTCCTTCATGGTTACTCCCAAATTTGAAAACCTCATTGTTGTCCTCGTTGACCTCATGGAATTCCTTATACGCGTCCGACAACCCTTTAGTGGCGTCGCCTAAACCCTCTACACCGGTTTTCCTCGCCAACTCTTTTGCCTTTCTCACACTTCTTCTACCCACTTTCATTTTCATTTTCGTATTTTTTTTTCTTCATTTATCTTGCCTTGGTTGAAAGAGCTATCTAAGGTATTCTCAACAACCTCGTTTTCTAGTAGTGCCTTCCTCTTTTTCTTTAATCTGGATTCATTGATCTCCATCGAGGTAGTCGGTGACATCTCCCTTTTATTTCTTCTATTCAATGTTTCCTCTTGCACTAAATTGTTCACGTCCTTAATCTAGTTAATGTTAGGCATGACGTTTGTATTATTAGTTAATGGTATTGGGCTTTTGTCACCATTGACGTTTGTATCATTAGTTAATGGTATTGGGCTTTTGTCACTGTTCTTCTTACCAGTTGATCCAGCGTCTAGGCCCAAACCCTCATCCGAATTATTTACGGCATTGTTACCCGATCCATCACACTTACCCACTTCAAAATTCTCTACATCAACATTTAGGTCTTTGTTGTCATCTATTGGTCCACTATTAACTTCCCAGCCGCTTTTTTTACTCTTAATACATTTCCCATGAGACTCTTTGGAATCCACAAGTCCACTTTTCCTTTGCATGCATGTATCAGCCTCGAATGACTCGCACACCTTGGTCTCATCGGAAAAACGAGACCCTTCGTCTCCATCAAGGTTACGACCACCTGAATGTTTTACCAATGGACTACTATCCACCATGACATCATCTCCATCATCGCTCGAATCCTCGCCATCGCTACTCGACACCCCTTCGTCATCTTCATTCCCCCTTTCTGGTTGTACATCATTTTCACCCATCATGTCTACCTCCGCCTCGTGTAACTTACTTTCTTATTAAAATTAAATGAGCTAATGTGTCATTTTTATTTAACCCTTTTGTACAACATCCAATGCATCACTTTTAACACGCTAGAACCACGTGAGGTTCTAAAACTTCTTCAATACGCCGGTGCTAAAGTACTTTTGGAAACTAATTAAAGATTTCAATTATGCGTTACATTTTCACTCCTATTATCGGATTCAAATCAAAACATATCAATCTTCTGTTTCATTCCAACCTCTTAATCACACGCGTTTTCTTCTTCAATACGTATTTCAAAAAATTCAAAACCATTCTACATATCATCTCTTATAATAACAAATTCATTTGTGTTTGCTGGCATCCTTCATAATTTGGTAATGATCTTTATTGTGTTATAACTTTTTATTAATTTACTTGTGTTTTTGTTAATTTTTAGTTTTAATAATTGTTTATATGATGAAAACCCTACAAAAATAATTGTCAAGTATTATTTTCTAATTGTGTTTATAAAAGGTTTTCAATTAATTAGTATCTTTCTATCAACAATTATTTGACCAAAACCCTAAAAATAAAAAACTGGGGGATTTTTTTGGTTGATTTGATTTTTGTTAGGATTATAACATATTTAAATGAATTAAACATTTGTATGAAAAAATAAAGATTTCTTGACAATTATGTAATTTTTTTAGGGTACAATATTTGAAATTTTAATTTTGGAAGATGATCAAAGTATTAAAAACCTTCAGACAATATGAACCCTAATTGTAGGACGTTTTTTATACTATAAATTAAGTATGGCGTTGGTGCTAAAGGTGCACATCACAATTACTAACCTCATCGCTGAATATCAAATCAAATAATGTCTAACTTTGTTTCTGGGTATATCAACGATTTATCACCTGTTAAGGACAACATCAAGTTACGAGTACGTATTCTTCGTACTTGGATGCAACCTATGTTTAGCAAGCCACATGTGGTCAATATGGAGATGATTGTTTTTTATGAACATGCAAGTATTTACTTCATATTTGGTCCATGTTAATCTTTGTATTGCAATTTTAAGATGAATTGTTATTTGTAATGTTCATATTGGTTTGTGTTGTACATAATGTCCAAATTTTGTGTTCCAGCACACAAGGAAGCAAGCAACGGTGACGATGGAGACTTATATAAGAAAAAAGACAAAAAGACAAAAAGACAAAAAAATACACAAATATTAGAAAAATTCTTAGTGTTGAACATTCTTTGTGAACTCGTAGGTAGACACAAAATTCTGTTGCTTCCTTTTATATCGTGCATGTTGGAATCCAAAATAGACTTCAAGCTTTGTTGATGGAGACTTATAAACAGGTTCCGTGTCCACTAATAATTATTGAAAATGTTAGAACAATAATATAAGGGATATAACAAAGAAGAGAGTAAAATTATGGTAACTTTCCTCATGTATGGTTTAAGATAAATCTTATCATTCTCGAGAGCCTTCTCACTCCTCAAGTACTTTTGGACATTCTTATTGCGGTTATCCTATTTAATTATAAACGGGCTTAGAAAATCGCATTTGTTGGAATATGTGGTCTCTATGATCGCTTTTTATGACTTAAAACAATGACAATGTAGATAAAAGGTGTCATATAATGTGAGATCCGAATAGT
The DNA here is from genome assembly GCA_910596185.1 of Chrysanthemum makinoi. Classification (NCBI taxonomy): domain Eukaryota; kingdom Viridiplantae; phylum Streptophyta; class Magnoliopsida; order Asterales; family Asteraceae; genus Chrysanthemum; species Chrysanthemum makinoi. The sequence continues at coordinate 85,984,740 of OU343218.1, read as the reverse complement.
GGTTAGTTAAACAAAGTAAAAGTTAATGTACTTACATAGCAAACCTAGTCACTATGCGAATATCGAGTCGTCCATTGGTAAACAATAGTGTTGATTGATTTGTAAGAGAAAACCAATAATAGAGAAAGATGTAGTATACGGGTAACTCAAACGTGTAAGGTTTGAGCACCGAGATCGTTCCGAACGAGGGTTGAATGGAATTTCCAACTCACGTCTCAATAATCGGGATTTGAATAATATAAGGGGCATAAGAGGATATTATCTAAACTACGGGATAAGGAAAGCAAATGGAACATATAATCTACGGGAAATCCTAAGAACTAAGGCAAACTACACAATTCTACGCTAAAACGCAAAAACGGAAATTAAACGAAACGCGAATAAAAAGCAAATACGTCTATTCTACTCCTAAAATTAACCTAAAATTACTTTTACTCTAAAAATGATATTAGGAAACTAAATATGAATTAAAACTATTTTTTAGAAATTTTCTTGATTTTATTTCTAATTAAAACTAATTATTAACTTTAAAAATTAAACTAATTATCTAAAAATTATGAAAGAGAGAGAGAAAAATATGGAATTACTTTCTAAAAATCTAAAATATCACTAAAGACTTTTTAAAACTATTTTTGTATTTTTCAGATTAATTCCCTATTTTCTATGAATTTAATACTATTTAAATCTAATTTAAATTATTAAAAATACCAAATAAAAGGAGAAAAATAGGGAAAAATCTTTTTTATGCTTTTTATATTTATCTTAAACTGATAAAATTGAAAAACTATTTTTTTGGAACTTTTTCTCAATTAATTGCAATAAAAGCTAATTTAAAATGATTAAAAACTGATTTTAATTAAGAAAAATACCAAACAGTGTCCAAAAATTATGAAAATCTCAGGGAAATTCTAAAATCTTATTCTAAAGCTGTAAAAATTATAAAAACATGGCCCTATGTGAAGGAAATGAAAGCTGCTATGTAAATGATGTAGAAATAAGCACTTTAAAATAAGCTATAAAGCACTATTATGAACCAATTCAGTACAGAAGCTAGAATATACTGAATCTACTCTACAGAAACTGAATAAAGCTACTCCTACCCTAAAATAAGCATGTTACAAGGATTAAAGCAAACTTACTACATAAGCAAAACAGTGGATAGACCCACCTGTTTAAGCAGTTGTATAAGCTTAACCAATAAGCTTAAAAGAAAACTAAAAGTGTGGTTCTAAAGCCCACCTGGCAGAGATCATAAATCCAAAGTTACAGATAATGAGAACTATTAATGAAGAAGCTAGAAAGCAAAACAAAAGTGGACAATTGTGACGCAATGATGCGTCAGAAACAGATGAGCAGGTACCCTAGTTTGAGCTTATTTAACTACTTATCCAATAAGCAAATAAAAAAAACAGATAAGTGGTCTTAAAGACCACCTAGCCAACTGCAAATAGACCAAAAATTAGACCTTATCTACTTAAAATGAACCTTGTGCTCCTACTGCAAGATCTGCATAAACGGTCACGACATGGTGTTTTGACTTCTAAAAACAGATTGAGGTTTGACTTTATTGAGATTTGAATGCAAATGTAGAGCTGATTAAGGTGAACTATGATGAAAGGAAACTTTAACAAGCTAGCTTATCCAATCCTAAACCTATATAGACTGATTTCAAAAACTGATTCCAACAGTAATGAAGAAAAGAGCAGTGGACTATTCATTTTGACTATAAATGCAAAAGGCAACAAAGTAATGACAGGAATGAATGCAAATAACCATATCAAGCTTAAAGCAACCTAACTACTCAAATTTATAAGCCTCTATCACAGTTTAACAAAGCAATCCAAACACTCCTTCAAACTAACAAAACTACACATTAACTATGTAAACTGATGAAATATGATTGCAACTAACTTGAATCCATCATTTAATCCTACAACTCAACCTCAAGCAGTCAAAACCGAATTTACTTTCGAAACTAATTTGACTTTTGAACTTTGACAATAGTTGACTATTGTTGACTTTTTGTGTGAAAATGAGATTTAAGCAAACTAAAAATTGGTAAGCTCACAAAAGCTTATCAAAGCTTATGTGAGCTCAGAAATTAGAAAGGTAGCTGAAGAAACAATTATAATAGCAATATGAGATATTGAAATGAACTTGAAACAAGGCAGTAATAAAACTGAAATAGCAATGAACACTGAAAGTTTTACAAAACTGAAATCACAACTACAACTTAAAACAATATTTAAATAAGACAATTAAAAGGGTAACATTTTTCTAAAAACATGAAAAATGGACGATTTGCAATGTGGAGAAGGAGGTGTATAAATAGCTGAGATGATGGCATGGGATTCCATTCAGAAGGTTCTGGGATGTCTAATCACAGCCTTTGATCTTTCATCTTGTCACTCAAATAAATCACAACCCTTGGATCATGTTGGTGAGGTGTCTTAGCCAATCAAATGCTTTCTTTTGTACAAGCTGGCATTCCAATGCTGACATTCTTCTGACACCTTGGCAGAGATCTTCTAGAAGCCATTTAAGCGGGGTAAATGAGAGTGTGAGCAAGGGTAAAAGGGAATGGGTGAAGAGCAGTGAAAATGGTGGAAATGGGCGCGGGTGGTTTTAGTTGGATTTTTATATATTAATTTGATTTGGTTTAATGAGTTGACCGGGTGGGTTGGTTTTGACCTGGGTAAGTAAGCGGGTCATGGGTGGTTTATTCGGGTGGATAGCGGGTTGAGTATTATTAACAAAGGTGGCCGGGTTTTAGGTTATTCTGTTTTGGGCTTTGGATTTGTTTATGTTGGGCCGTGGCTCTTTTGTAGATAATGGATACATTGGACTAGTTAAATGGATTAATATTGAACCAAAGGTAACCATAGGGACCAAATATGCAATTTATGAAATGGTAAGGGTGAATTGGGTAAATGGGATAAATGATTTTATGAGGGGTGAAAGTGTAATTTGGGTAAAGTTAAAGGTGTAATGTGTAAATATGGATAAGTGAAGGTGAACATGTGATATAATGACGGGTTTACAGTGAAATCTCCCAAACCATGTCCCGAACTCCGTAATTTGATCTTTTGAGCATTTAAGTCCATGAAATAGCATCCCCGGCATCGGCTTTTGCACTCTTCTCTCTCTCGTGCTCGGTTTTTCTTCGGTTTTGGCTTCTTTTTGTGTGTTTTACATATCCATACCTGCACAAGCACAAACTCAAGAAAACCACAAATATTAGCAATAAACGGCTTTTCCTTGGTTGTTTTGGGTCAGTTTTTATATAGAAAAGGTATGTGTTTTAGCACATACCAAAATACCCCAGACGAGACCATTGTCGTGTCCTCACGCAATGCAATCAACTCACGCTTCTAAAACCAAGGATTCCAATCTCTTTCTACTAAACCTATGAAGAAGTAGCAAAGATTCCTCAAAAGAGATTAAGGAAGCCTTAATTCTAAAAACGCCCCGTTTACCTTTTATTTCACATGTAGATATTACGATTAAGCACATCAGATTATGAATGACGGTTTGTTGAACTTTCATGTCGATCAATAACTCCAACATTTTTCAAACGACACGTTAGGATCACAGAGTAGAAAACACAACACAGTGAAGTGACCATACTGGATAGAATACATCGATCCCGATTTTTCACAAGCTCCCAAACTAAGCGTAAAACCGAAATCATTGTTACAAATGATTCTAGATGCTAACACTACCCATGGAAGTTACTTGTGTAAATACCTTTTGTTCCCATTTTCCTATTTCCTCTAGAATTTTTTTATTTTTTTGTGAGAAATGAATTTCTTCAAATTCTCGTTTCGATAAGGATTTATTCCGATAAAGATACAAAGCTAAGTCGATAATTAGTTATCCATCTTCTCTCAAGAACCATTGTCGTAAAAATGAGGTCCACATCAAGGAATTTTTATTCACTAACTTTTGATTTTTCATTTTTCATTTTCCTTCATTTTTCAACATCAAATTTTTTTTTACATGAGCTTTTACTTTTACTTATATGAGCTGTGAACCACGGAGCTTCACGGGGTAATTCCAAGACTATAGGCTTCATGAGATGAGAATCCCGACTGGCTAGGCTAAGACCTCATTCAATCCCGGCTAAAGATCCAAGGGTCCGATCTCCATAATCAGCAGAGCTCACAACTTTACTTATTACATTTCACATATCACTTATTACTGATTTATTTATTACGGATCCTTGATGTGTACCCAATTTTTAAAACAAAGATTCTCTTAAGAAGATAAAGAACTAACTATCGTCAAAAACTCGACATCTCTAATTATTTAGACATATATGGGGTGAAACAATTTTGTGGGAACAAAAAGCCATAAGTACCTTCGATGGGCTCTAAAGAGAACCAACTACTCCACGTTTAGCATCTAAACTCATAAGTAACTCTATCATTTCTCGATCTCTGCAAATTTAAAATCTCAAATAATGAGATCCGCAGATGCTTAGCCGATAATTTTAGGATTATCTATGGTTAAGGGAACAAGCTAGGGCTCAACACGCCCGGTCAAGTCGTAATTCTATTCCTACTCTTCACCAGGGAAAGTCAATCAAGTTGTCAAAACATATATTAACTTAGCAAATGTTTCGTCTAATGAAATCAAGTTATGCATATTTAAAGTCACTTTCGGGAAACTTGCAAATACTTGGCCTTTTGAGCTAGAATTCGCATTTTATAGCTTCTAATCTAAGAGACTAGCAAAACCTTTCAATCAAAAAGACTTAACAAAAGCTTGAAAAATTTTTAAATTTTCTCATTTTTGCACAATTTTTCATTTTTCTAAGGAAAAAGCGGGTTGCGAGAGAAATACGACAGAAATAAGCAAGTGCGGTCAAATCAAATCGAAGATTACCCTACCCCAGACTAGAACGAAACATTGTCCTCAATGTTTAAAGCAAGGGTAACACGAAAATCTAAAAGCCGTTTATAAAGTATGCTAGAAGATAAACGTTAGTCGATAAGATTTGGATATCGGATTTCCTTCAGCATCGATCATGAAACTCGAGTGGAGAAAATGACAAACTTCGAGCACGAGAGTCTTCATATCGGGAACATCCTACACAACATCACAAACAACCAAACACGAGAATCGAAGAGGCCACCCTTCACGTCACTTATTTAGAAAATAGAAAGAAGATAGATGGATAAGCATGGGGTGCCTCCCACGGCGCTCTTGTTTTGGTCACCGAGTCGCTAGCCTGACTCGCCCCCGAATTCATTTGTCCTTGGGGAAGAAAGTGGTAGAGATACCAGGGTCAAAACGGTGTCCTCATTCCCGAAAGAATGAGACTGGGTGGGTTGGGAGGAAAAGAAAATGTCGGGCTCCAGCACATAAAGAATGACTCCTCCCAAACTCACATAAGGCATATGAAAGAACGATCCATCATCCGGCGGTTTTGCGGGCGGACGAAGGGATGACGGATCAACATGAGAAAACTCCAAGAAAGATGGGAGCTCATGGTAAAGGATAAAAGGTTTAGGCTCACAAATGAAGGCATCCATCCGAGGATCCTTATCTCCAAAAATGATTTTAACAAAAGGCTCATCAATGCATATCCTGGGTTTAAAGATTTTGTCTTCACATGCGGGCTCAACGGGATACGTGATGGTGGACTCATCAGAAGAAGGAGAGTCAAGAGAACCATCAAGATTAACCATAACATCCTCAATACCCGGTGGTATTGGGTCATCAATAGGTAAGTCGATTTCTTCCATATCAGAATCACGTGGCGGTTTATCAAGAATATCGTCTTCAACCATTTCAAAATCAATCTCCATAATAACCTCGTGTCGGGATTCAATACTTTCTTCAACATCACATGACGGGAGAGAAAGGTCGAACACGAGGTGGGACAAGTGGTGTGCTCTCAGAGCTAGCAATATCCACCACTTCCGTTGTGGTCTCTGAATCGGACTCAAAATCTTGGTCGAAAAGAGGATTAACTTCACAAAAGGTGTAGTCATCTTTGAGTTCAAAAAGAGGATTTGAGAAAATCCCTGAAGTAACCTCGGAAATGTCAAGAGAATCACATAAAAGCGAATCACAATCACTATCAGATACATCCTCGGAATCGGAAAACATCTCATCATGATCATTCGAAATATCAAGACAAAGCTCATCACAAATATCATCAACAACCCCAGACTCTCTTGGGATTGGGATAAGGATCTCAGCATTAGTCTCTTCTGTTTCCGGAATAGTACTAAGATGCTCATCCCCCATTATGAGAGAATCAACGGGTGTAATAATGTCTGAAGAAATAGAATCATCGACCTCTTCCAAAGGAACGTCACTTCTCTCAACCGGCGTGAGTGAAGGGGAAGGGTCGGAAATGCAAGGCTTCGAAACGGGAGTGGATTGCCACTTTCGGACGTATATTCGTCATCGAATCGAATCGTAATAATAAGTAGTAGGACGATGTGGAATCACTTTCGCCCTCTTCACTAATAATTCACGATAAGTCTTCTGATTAGGATCTCTTTCTTGAACAGGTTCATGAAGCAATTCCTTTAATTCTTTTAACTCTTGTAATATGTTGAGAAAACCTTGGTGAAATCCTTGATTATCAGACGGAATTTGTGGTTGAATTTCTTGGTATTGTGGAGGTGGGTTATAGGCATAGTCGTAATTATCACAAGGAACTTGCTCGTAAGCAATCGGGTTCGCATCGACAATCGGAATTAACGCGCGACCTCCACAATACTCACAACAAAGTATGTTTGTTGTGATGAATAATGTAAGGTTCATAACCCAAAGGTTGAGTTGTTAAATTGAACTTGACAATGAAAACCTTGGTGAGGACCACCACAATACTCACAAGAGTATGAATCGGCTCATGGTACGAGGTTGGTTAGGAAAATTGGTTGGCTCATAATCGGATTGTGGTGAAACTCGGTTCACGATTTTCCATTGCTACAAGCAAGACAATTCCCACCATATTCGGGTCCATATGCACCATATACACACGAGCTGATAAATTGAAGGATTATCCGTGATAGGCTCGGGAGTCACTTCGGGCTCAGAAACATATTCCATTTCCCTCACCGGAGAAGGAGTAGGAATCGAGGGTTCTCCAATTATGTCGTTATAAAGAGCACTCTTTTGTTCTAGCCGTGCATAAAGACGGGCGAGATCTGGATTTGGATTAATAAAATTATTGCATACATTACAAAATCCATTCCGACAATTATTTCCGCACCAATCACATATACATTTCAAACACCGAAATTGATTTTCTTCCATACGGCTTTTGCAATGAAGGCAACGACGATAATCGATCGTATCCATGAGAATTAAACATATAGAGGGTTGAAGAAAAGAATTATCGGGTTAAGAGGATACAAGAAGAATATTTTTGGGTTTTATAAAAGGGATATGTACAAGTATCAACGATAACTTCACTCGGGGAAGGATCTTCAAATGCACACGATACGAGACGGAATACGAAAACTCGCTACAAGCCCTCCCCGGCAGCGGCGCCAAAAATTGATTTGGTGTCCAAAACAATCCCCGGCAGCGGCGCCAAAAATTGATTCGGTGTCCAAAACAATCCCCGGCAGCGGCGCCAAAAATTGATTTCGAGAGAGAAAACCAATAATAGAGAAAGATGTAGTATACGGGTAACTCAAACGTGTAAGGTTTGAGCACCGAGATCGTTCCGAACGAGGGTTGAATGGAATTTCCAACTCACGTCTCAATAATCGGGATTTGAATAATATAAGGGGCATAAGAGGATATTATCTAAACTACGGGATAAGGAAAGCAAATGGAACATATAATCTACGGGAAATCCTAAGAACTAAGGCAAACTACACAATTCTACGCTAAAACGCAAAAACGGAAATTAAACGAAACGCGAATAAAAAGCAAATACGTCTATTCTACTCCTAAAATTAACCTAAAATTACTTTTACTCTAAAAATGATATTAGGAAACTAAATATGAATTAAAACTATTTTTTAGAAATTTTCTTGATTTTATTTCTAATTAAAACTAATTATTAACTTTAAAAATTAAACTAATTATCTAAAAATTATGAAAGAGAGAGAGAAAAATATGGAATTACTTTCTAAAAATCTAAAATATCACTAAAGACTTTTTAAAACTATTTTTGTATTTTTCATTAATTCCTATTTTCTATGAATTTAATACTATTTAAATCTAATTTAAATTATTAAAAATACCAAATAAAAGGAGAAAAATAGGGAAAAATCTTTTTATGCTTTTATATTTATCTTAAATTGGGAAAATTGAAAAACTATTTTTTGGAACTTTTTCTCAATTAATTGCAATTAAAGCTAATTTAAAATGATTAAAAACTGATTTTAATTAAGAAAAATACCAAACAGTGTCCAAAAATTATGAAAATCTCAGGGAAATTCTAAAATCTTATTCTAAAGCTGTTAAAATTATAAAAACATGGCCCTATGTGAAGGAAATGAAAGCTGCTATGTAAATGATGTAGAAATAAGCACTTTAAAATAAGCTATAAAGCACTATTATGAACCAATTCATGCAGAAGCTAGAATATACTGAATCTACTCTACAGAAACTGAATAAAGCTACTCCTACCCTAAAATAAGCATGTTACAAGGATTAAAGCAAACTTACTACATAAGCAAAACAGTGGATAGACCCACCTGTTTAAGCAGTTGTATAAGCTTAACCAATAAGCTTAAAAGAAAACTAAAAGTGTGGTTCTAAAGCCCACCTGGCAGAGATCATAAATCCAAAGTTACAGCTAATGAGAACTATTAATGAAGAAGCTAGAAAGCAAAACAAAAGTGGACAATTTTGACAGTGGGCTGATGCAGAAACAGATGAGCAGGTACCCTAGTTTGAGCTTATTTAACTACTTATCCAATAAGCAAATGAGAAAACCAGATAAGTGGTCTTAAAGACCACCTAGCCAACTGCAAATAGACCAAAAATTAGACCTTATCTACTTAAAATGAACCTTGTGCTCCTACTGCAAGATCTGCATAAACTGGTCCTGACATGGTGTTTTGACTTCTAAAAACAGATTTAAAGTTTGACTTTCTTGAGATTTGAATGCAAATGTAGAGCTGATTAAGGTGAACTATGATGAAAGGAAACTTTAACAAGCTAGCTTATCTAATCCTAAACCTATATAGTGATTTCAAAACTGACTCCAACGGTAATGAAGAAAAGAGCAGTGGACTATTCATTTTGACTATAAATGCAAAAGGCAACAAAGTAATGACAGGAATGAATGCAAATAACCATATCAAGCTTAAAGCAACCTAACTACTCAAATTTATAAGCCTCTATCACAGTTTAACAAAGCAATCCAAACACTCCTTCAAACTAACAAAACTACACATTAACTATGTAAACTGATGAAATATGATTGCAACTAACTTGAATCCATCATTTAATCCTACAACTCAACCTCGAACGATCAAAACCGAATTTACTCAAACTAATTTGACTTTTGAACTTTGACAATAGTTGACTATTGTTGACTTTTTGTGTGAAAATGAGATTTAAGCAAACTAAAACAGTGGTAAGCTCACAAAAGCTTATCAAAGCTTATGTGAGCTCAGAAATTAGAAAGGTAGCTGAAGAAACAATTATAATAGCAATATGAGATATTGAAATGAACTTGAAACAAGGCAGTAATAAAACTGAAATAGCAATGAACACTGAAAGTTTTACAAAACTGAAATCACAACTACAACTTAAAACAATATTTAAATAAGACAATTAAAAGGGTAACATTTTTCTAAAAACATGAAAAATGGACGATTTGCAATGTGGAGAAGGAGGTGTATAAATAGCTGAGATGATGGCCTGGGATTCCATTCAGAAGGTTCTGGGATGTCTAATCACAGCCTTTGATCTTTCATCTTGTCACTCAAATAAATCACAACCCTTGGATCATGTTGGTGAGGTGTCTTAGCCAATCAAATGCTTTCTTTTGTACAAGCTGGCATTCCAATGCTGACATTCTTTACATGACACCTTGGCAGAGATCTTCTAGAAGCCATTTAAGCGGGGTAAATGAGAGTGTGAGCAAGGGTAAAGGGAATGGGTGAAGAAGCGGTGAAAATGGTGGAAATGGGCGCGGGTGGTTTTAGTTGCATTTTTATATATTAATTTGATTTGGTTTAATGAGTTGACCGGGTGGGTTGGTTTTGACCTGGGTAAGTAAGCGGGTCATGGGTGGTTTATTCGGGTGGATAGCGGGTTGAGTATTATTAACAAAGGTGGCCGGGTTTTAGGTTATTCTGTTTTGGGCTTTGGATTTGTTTATGTTGGGCCGTGGCTCTTTTGTAGATAATGGATACATTGGACTAGTTAAATGGATTAATATTGAACCAAAGGTAACCATAGGGACCAAATATGCAATTTATGAAATGGTAAGGGTGAATTGGGTAAATGGGATAAGTGATTTTATGAGGGGTGAAAGTGTAATTTGGGTAAAGTTAAAGGTGTAATGTGTAAATATGGATAAGTGAAGGTGAAAAGGTGAACATGTGATATAATGACGGGTTTAATAAAGAAATCTCCCAAACCATGTCCCGAACTCCGTAATTTGATCTTTTGAGCATTTAAGTCCATGAAATAGCATCCCCGGCATCGGCTTTTGCACTCTTCTCTCTCTCGTGCTCGGTTTTTCTTCGGTTTTGGCTTCTTTTTGTGTGTTTTACATATCCATACCTGCACAAGCACAAACTCAAGAAAACCACAAATATTAGCAATAAACGGCTTTTCCTTGGTTGTTTTGGGTCAGTTTTTATATAGAAAAGGTATGTGTTTTAGCACATACCATTGATTCTGCATTATGAATTGCAATTGAAAACGCATCATCTATAATAAAGACCTCAGCGTTGTAGTTCGTAACTTTCGATTTAGTTGGATCATCATGAGACTTTAGTCGACTTAAGGCATCCCGCATAATAAATGCATTTCCGATTGAAATTCATCTTGCAGACTCAATTATCATTGTTTACCAATGGATGGCTTGATATTAACATAGTGACTAGGTTGGCTATGTAAGTTAATTAACGGTTACTTTATTTAACTAACCACTATTCGGATTTCATGTTATATGTCACCTTTTATCTATATTGTCATTGTTTTAGGTCTTTAAAGGCGATTGTAGAGACAACATATTTTAACAAATGAGATTTTCTGTACCTGTTTATGATTAAATGAGATAATTGCAATTTAGATATCTCAAAGTACTTAAGGATGTTGAAGGCCCTCAAGAATAATAATATTTATCTTGCACCATACATAGAAAGGTACCATAAAGTTACTATCTTCTTTGTTATATCGCTTATATTTTTGTGCTTACATTTTCAATCATTATTAGTGGACATTGAAGCTGTTTATACATTTTCCTCAACAAAGCTTGAAGTTTATTTTGGACTCCAACATGTACATGCATTACAAAGGGTAAGCAAATGTTTGTGTCTACCTACGAGCTCACACAAATGTGCAACAATTTGAATTTTACTTATATTTGTATATTTTCTGTTTTTTTAATGTAAATTAACACATAATATTGTTTATTTTCTATTTAGAGTATTTACTAATATGAAAATGGAACTTCTGATGGTAAGTCATCCGACAATATTCTATTTCAATCTATCAATTTTATTAAGACAAATTACATAAATTTATAGTGTTTTTTTGTTTACATACTTCGTTATTCTTATCCATTCTACTTAAGAATCGAACATAGTCATAAAAATTTCCATGTCAAACCCTTTTAAACTAAATTTCATTCTTAAACTTTAAAGGAGCCCAAACTTTAAAATAGCAAACAAAATCATTAAACTTGGTTGTATAACACATGTACTTTGGTGATGCATTTGTTATATGAATATACTTGTTTTTCAATATAGCGCAATCAACAAGAAGTTGGTTAGGAGAGTGGATATTACGTGTTGAAGTAGGTGTACAATTTCACGCGTAAACAAGACAATCTACTCCCTAAAAATGGAAGTACTTGTATATATCTTTCATTGTGTTTGTTGCACTAAAAACACTCCTAATGTTTGATAACACTTCCTATTATTCTACTCATACTATTCATTTTAAAACAATCAAAACCATATCCTCGATTAAACCAATAAGGTGTTGTTTGTGGTTGCAGGCAGCGGGGTTGATATGGTCTTCATAGTGATGGTGCAGGATGATGGCGTATGTGTTATCAGTGTGCGACCGGCGTGAAGAACACATGGTTGGTGGTGATGGTGGATTGACCACAAGAAAGTGTATTAATTATAAACATAATGTATGTTATATTATTTGCATATGTGTTTCAAGAAAATGATAGTTTTTGAGTAATATTGGAATTTTTAAGAGTTTTAATATTATCTTCAATCTGGAGCTTTTCAGTTTATGTGATTAATACAAGAAGAGTGGCAGCATCATTAACTGATTATCTGATTAATTTCGGATTCAAATATCCAACCAATTGGTTGTTGATTTTAAGGGGTTTGTTGTCTAAAGGTTAGTTTTGTGTCTAAATGTGGTGAGAATGGCGTTTGGTCGTGAGATTACGACGACGGTGGTCGGAGGTCAGAGGTCGTGGTTGGCCGGTTGGTGAAGGTGTGTTTTAGTTATGTTTGTGTGGGAATGAAAAAATATAGACTAAATAATACCATAAGTTATTTTTGGTTAAACGGTCATATGACCTATAATAGAAGGTAATATCAAAGTTTTATAGGTGATAATAATATTTTTGAAAGTTCGTTACCTAACTTTATAATTTTTTGAAAGTTAATAGCCAATCCGTAGAATTAACCCTAGAAATAAAGTATATGAAGTATTTATTAAATCTATAAACCTATTAAAAAACATGAAAATGATAAAATAAACACTTGAGTTTCTTTTTATACAGATCGAGATGTTTAAAGCCGCTTGATTGTTGGCTAAGTTATTATATATCACATATTTGAACTCATGTTATTACCAGTAAGGGGTGGCAATTCGGGTCGGTTTGGGTTGACACAGTTTGACAGGTTGACGGGTCAGAAAACCCTAACTCAAACCCGACCCGTTTAAATAATCAGGTCAACCATGTCAACTCTAACCCGTTTATATATAACTCGAACATGACCTATCTAACCTGTGTATATATATGGGTTGACAGGTTAAATAGGTTAAATGGGTTTAGCGGTTGACCCATTTAAGTCATTTATCTAAACAAGTTGACACATTACATGAGTTAAACAGGTCAAACGGGGTTTGTGGGTCGACCCGTTTAACCATTTAACCCGTATGATAAAATATATATAATTTTTAATCTATTAAAAAATCTTAAACGGGTAGGCTGTCGAGCCTTCTTAACTTAATCCCACGCGATTGACCCTGACTTGTTTAATAACGGGTTAAATGAGTCAACCCAACCCGACCGAAAAAACCTATTTAGACTCAACTTAAACCTATTAACTTTCGTAATTCTAAGGCCGGGTTTCGTGTCAAGTCGAAATTGTCGCCCCTAATTACCAGTATTCAACTCTTTATCAAGTAAATAAATGGGTTGAGTTTGCCACCTATATTGAATATGCTTCGTTTTGCTAAATTGTATATCAATCTTGGAAATTGTAGGTTCAACTTTCAGTTGTGTTTTGCCTGAAGCCCTTAAAAGTTCTGAGTGCAACATGATCCAAGTTGCTTGACATTTGAGAGTGAAAGTTTGCGTTTAAGACCAAGAAGTGTAGTTTTAGTTGCCTAGCATCAGTTTCATCAAGACATAAACACTTGTCAACATCTTCATTATTTCTTCAGTCACTTTTGAAGGGTTGTTTACCGTTAAGATGACCTAACAACAGTATGGACAACGACAAAAAGGTCACCGATTAGAATTAGTTTTTTTTTCCTTTAGAAGTCTCCTAGATAAGGCGTTGATCTTTACTTAGTTCTCTATGTTGTGATAAAACTATCAAAAGCTATAGGAGAATGTATGTCTATCAACATGGGGTGGTGAGTTTAATCGGTGTATGCATTACTTGACAGATTCGGGTCTTTCTAGTTTTCAAGACCTGTTTTTGCACCTTAAAAATTCACAAAAAATTTCAAATGTCACCTAACAAATTCATAAAGTCAAAATATGTACTTCTAAGCAATTTCATGACTTGTTTCAGTGTTCAACAATTTCATTCGATATTCAAAAACTAGAATCATACTCTCGTCAATTTTCATAAATAAAAGACTAGAAACCCACATTGTGTGTTGTAATGTACAATATATAAAAGTATTATCATAATACCGGTCCATGCACAAGGTTTATTGAAAACATTATAATTAAGTATGCTAAATAGAGAATCAATATTTTAATTAATTAGGGTGCGTTTGGTATGTGATAATCGGAATGAGGAAATAGTTTCATTCCAAAACAATAAGTTTGTTTTACTACTTTTAAAGTTTACTATGTATATCATACTCAAATATATGGGCATACTTCATACCCTACCAACTTGCCTCCTATGTAAATCTATCACCTACCTACTTGTTATTTTTCACATAAAAACAAAAAAGTATATGTACATTTTCCCTTTTATATATGTGCAATATATATTGATTTGATTTAAGATATCAATTACTATAATTTATTTTGTAATTTTTA
>OU343218.1:85907672-85969999 GCA_910596185.1 Chrysanthemum makinoi | reverse complement strand
CAATCTTTAACCATACCAGCCCATATACTTTTCATTTTTTATCTAGCCGGATAGTTCTTTAAAGGTTTCGAAAATTACTTTCGATTGCTTAGTCTTCTATGAATACGCTGCGTCATCCAAAACCACAAAATCGACGAGAATGAGTGAGTCCCAACAAAGACACTGATGTTTGTTGCAACACCTAGGAAATTGTTTCCTCTATATTCGAGTTCTTTTTTCATAACCTGGTTGTAGCATTCCTTAGAAATGATGTTAACTGGGGACTCTGTGTCGATGAATGGATGGAAATCAATGAACCCAATTTTGCAAGAATATTTCAGATAATGAGGGTTTCTATAATGGATTCGAGCTCCCATCTCATAAAACTTGGGTTGGTCAGGTTGTGAAAGAGTCTTTTCAGAGCTGTTCCAAGGAACCATTTCCATGTCGCTAGAGAAATCATCGACACTAACTCCTAGGTCTTCTTCTTCAAAATTTACGAACACATGAAATCCTTTCGAAGCTATCTTGCCAAGATTTGTAGGAGTTTTCGGGGAGTCACTAAGAAAATCCTCTAATGCATCACCAAAATCACCAATGGGGTCAATTGCACAAACTTTTGAGTGGATAGAAGTTCATTAGGTCTAAATGTGTCAATTTCCCCGTTAGCCTCGAGAGTTAATTTCGGGACGAAGACATCCACCTTTGCATGAAGCCATGCAAGCATTGGTCTTCCTAAGATAATAGGTATTACATCTTCGGGAATATCCATAATCACGAAATCAACTGGGAACAAAAATTTCTTTATTTTCACCAGCGTTCTCAACGATACCCAGGGTGACTTGCATCGATCGATCGGCCATTTCAATCTTCATTTTGGTGGCTTTAGGTCTCCAATACCCACATCGTAGGAACATTGAACCGTGGCATTATGCTTATGCTCACTCCAAGATCGGCTAGGGCATTACACATATTGAGACTCCCGATCAAGCAAGGGAGAGTGAAACAACCGGGATCTTTTTCCTTTTGCGGCAGTTCATTTCTTAAAATTGTTGAACATCTCTCGTTAAGTTGAACCGTCTCATCGGAATCGTTGCTTAATTCCCGCAAAATATTATTATGCTCGGTTTAATGGAATTAATAAGAGGGGCGTTCTTGGTAGAGCTTTGTCCATAAGCGAAGCTTCTCCATCTTGATTCTTTGTTTAACCTTCTCGAAAGGTAGTGGGCTCTTCAAAGATTGTTTCAACCGTGTTGACAACTTCCTCTTCAAGCGCTAGGTAATCTGTGATGGCTTGCGAACATGAGCTCACACTCTTCTCTAATCCCTTAATCCGATCTTCATGAGTCTTGAGAGAAAGGCGTGTTTTCCAAGATGTCTTCATCATTTTTTCAATTCTATCATCTCGTTCCTTTGATTCCTTGATGTGGTCAAGAATCTTTTTTCAAAGTACATTTCGGTTTGGTCCCAAATACACTCTTAACCTTCTCTACCTTACAGGCTTCAGCTTCTTTTGCCCTTTCCAAACCAGCTTTTTGAAAATTTCACCATAATTGTATTCTTGCTTCGTCAATGTTTTCATTACCTTATGATCAAAATTGTCCCTTGGTCCGTACCACGTCTCCATATGCCATTTGTAGCAATGTTCATAAATCCGTTGAATACATTCCAAGGCTTGGTCAGGGGTCATGCTAGGAATAGGTCTAGGAGAATCGAGTAATTCACGGGTTAGCGCATTAATTCCCTAGAAGAGACATAGACGATTTGATGTTTGTTCAAATCATGAGTGGGACATCGATAAAGTAGCTCATCAAATCTTTCCCATGCACGATAAAGCGTTTCTTCTCCTTCTTGAACGAATTGATGGATCTTACTAAGAAGTTTAGCCATTTTTGAAGGAACAAAATTGTTGAACGAATTCTCTTCTTAATTTATCCCATGCTCCTTTACATTGTTGGGAGTTTATTATACCATCTTTTCGAGTTCTGTAAGAGTCATAGGAAAATTCTTGCGGTAACGAATAGCTCGAGATGCTCGGACGAAAAGAGATGATAAGTAGAGTACTTCTTCCACATGATTCGAACATCCTCATTTTCATCTCACGAAAACTTAAGCTCGTGTAACTCTCGAATTAATTGGTCCGGATTAGAGTATTTTTCCATACTAGAATCTCGTGTGAATTTTCGTTGGCAGTTCTCATTTGGTCGCTCAAAATACTGCTCCATGGTTAATTCTTCGATATTATTTTCATCAATGACTTCGGTTCTGCATCGATTGGTGATTAGTAAAGCGAAAAGATGTTATGAATAGGAACCGGAGAGTAAACTTTTTGTCGAAATTGTTTCTCCGGATCATCAAATGGGGTGGCGAGAATGGCCTCGACCTTAGTCTTGTATCGACATTTAAGAGAAGAAAATTAAAAATAGACTTAATAAAAATCCTAAAATAACTCCGGCAAAACTTGATGCGAGGTTTCTTGACCAGTTTTAATATTTATAATGTCTCGTAATACCTATGGTCTACCCTAATGCACTAACGGGAAGTGTACCCGGTCGTGTGTAGTGTAGTATCGGTAAAACCAAGGTCGTCCAAGAGCTATGTGTGTGGATTAATACTAAGTCTAGGTGTCACAGATTTTAAGATGGTTTTGATTTCGAATTAACTAATTAACTACTAAAACAAATAAAGGCAAATATGTGATCAATAGAGGAGAGTGGTGCTAACCTAGTTACTCATCCTAACTAGTAATGTTTACGTCTAATTACTCCCAATTACTTCAGTGGGGTCAAAGTGAGAGAGGAAAGCATTTGGCGATCGCCTAACCTATCGACAAAGATCCACCACTGGAAGTCAGTGTCCCTCATAAGTCCAGTTGTTTCTGGTCTCCTAAGCCAAGTAATTAAGTTCCGCTACATGCTAGACTTATAATAGTGAGTGCAGGCTAGCATCTTAGACACTCACCCCTAATTCTTAAGTTCATCCAAACGGTAGGTGATCGGTTAAATCAAGCACAAGTAGAAAGGGTCGTCAGTTGGTCATATCTTACCCTTCCCGTCTCAGTATACTCACTTAGGGTCATTTGGTCATATCTCCTAAGCAACTAGCCTCTACCGCCATTCAAAACTACCGAAACAAGGGTAGCTACCAATAAACTTTGCATGCATACACTTAGAAATAATTATACGGAAGCAATGTAGCGTAAACAAAACAATTAATGAATCATAACTAGGCGGCACCAAGAGGTTTAGCCACTCATATTAACCATACAAAACAATTCAATGTTTAATGTTACGAAATACATGAATCGAAAGTAAAGAAAAGATAAAAAGCTAATTCTTATCGTAGGGAAGTGATTTCTCCCTTGGAGATAGCTCGTATGCTCTCTAGATCGCCTTTGGCTTCACATTCTCTTATTGTTGTGTGTGAAATGGGATGATTTGAAATGCTGAAAATCATGGGGTATTTATAGGCGGATCTTGGTTACAGCGTAACTATTAAAGAGCAGCCGTAATAATCTAATTCTTCGTAAATTGCACTAGAAATCTTTGGTTCTGCGGCGTAACCTCGGAAGGGGTTACGTAGTATCTTCAATAAATCTTGGTTCGCCGTAGTTTATGCATGAGTTACTGGTAAGTAATTATCGATGTGTGAACCTTATTTGACCTAATATGGTTACGCGTTAATCTTTGGGAGATTTATTGTAATCTTGATAAGTTGGTTTTACGAGCCGCGCTTTAGTTACTGGCGTTATGTGAGAGAGGAGTTACACGTAACTTCTGCAAAGTGAGCATACTATGATAGATCTTCAATAAACTCTCCAATTCCGCGTCTCTTTAGCTCCAATGCTCGAAATTTACCTGAAAGTGGAATATAATGGAAAACAAGCGTAAATCCATATAAATGATATAAATTACAAGCATTATCGGGGGAAATTGACACTTAATATTCAGGATAATTTGATGTTATCAATGTTACAACAGGTTTGTCGTGTACTAGCAGTTTTATAACAAAATAAGTTCTCTAGACATAAGATCAAATTCATGACTATCAAAAGTTAAATAAAAATAAGTATACATGATCAAATCAAAATGACTTTATAACTTTTCATTCTCATGACAAGTATAATATCTAGTTTTTTTCATCAAGTAAATTGTCCAAAGAAATTGATATATGCATTTACATAGCTACATGCATATATAGGGGAGGGTTATTGTGAGATCAAACTTAAAATTCTAAAAGTAAGACCCAACATGGACCGTTAGATCATTGTATTTGTGTTGGATGAGATTCACATTAAATGAGTGACACTATTATAATTAAATAGGGTTCCAAGGGTATTTTGGAGAATTCAAATCCAAATGTGGTTAATGTTTTCCCAATTTTCGGCTATTTTTTATTCAAAAATCTGGTCCACATTTTTTCTTTGGATACATCAAGTACACAACTTCAAAACAAGTATACATTAGGTGAAAAATCGACAATTTATCGATACATCAAGTACACAACTTCAAAACAACCGATACAACAAGTACACAACTATATAAAATGATACATTTATTAAAAGCGAGAATACTCTTTAATATTGCCAAAATCATTGTCTGAGAGGCTTGAACAAGCCTTGATCGTAACTATAATGTATCACATACAATAAAACATCACATATATACCAAAAAACATCACGTACACCAAATACGGCGACATCAAAACACAAACTACAAAATCCCGCGACATTGAAACCTTACTCCACAAACTTCATTACATCATTTTTCCTTTAGGCCATCGAAACCACAAACATATATACACCTACCACTGTAGGATGACCTACCATGTATCCGATGTATCATGGCGTCTTGGCGATGTATCCGGTGTACCGACAATGTGAAACCATGATACACATCTAAAAACCGGTTATATATTTCAACAACATAACCCTTCATAATCATAACCGACACAACAAAAACCGAACAAAATCATAACCTTTCGTTGATAGGTCTCGTGGTACGATTGAAAAGTACCAAAATCATTAAAAGTACCAAAAATCCATGTATCAAAATATACATATTAGAAAACAAATCCAAGTACTCAAACGACTGAAATGGATCAAAGTTTCTTACGAAACCAACCCAAAACGAACAAATCAAAGCGAAATGAACACACTTTAATTTCAATCTTATTACACCTTCATATATACAAGACCCAAATACACCTTCCCACGAAGTTCTTGTTACGCCAAACAATATAAACTCGGTATCGCCACCGCCGTATTGTGTTCAAAATATCCCAACTATTATGATATATACATATAATACCAAAGAATATAATGATATATAAAAAACACATGTAAAATAAGATTTGTAAAATCCCGAATCGATATTTGACGACGGATAACCCAAATATCCCAACTATTACGATAATGAATTGTCGCCCAACAGATCTCTGTACAAAACCCATTCAAATGGAATAACCATAATTGCTTTTTAATGATTGTTTGGTACGGTTGTTTTGGTAACGAGGAAAATGAGATGGTACCGGTTGTTTTGGTAACCGGAAAGATGGTATTTATGTTTGGTAATGGTTGTTTTGGTGAGAGAGAAAAAGAAATAAGTTAATGACTAAATGGTATCACATTAAGTTATATTAGAGTAATATGCATTTAATGTATTTGTGAATTTCCCAAGTTGCCCTTTTAATTTAGTTTTTAATTATTTTTTAAATAACACTACTTAATTAATAAATTGGACACTTGGCCTACTCTCATTGGTTCTTCTAGTGATCTTATTTTTACAATTTTAACAATGATCTCATTTGATCCCAAATCTTATATATACATAATGGAATGCTCAACATAAATGGAATTCAGTTTGTGACTTTGTATTCTGACAAGAGTACGTTGGCTGTGCTTAGGGTGGCGGAATGGATGGGTTGGGTTACATGTTAATTATAATGCATGTCCCGCAACCACTATTTAATCTACTTGTTAGGAATTTTATGAATAGATAATGTGTTGATAAATAATCATGATTACCAAATACCAAAACTATATTTTAACATTAGTACTCTAAATTTGTTTTATTTAGTCGATTATGAGGTTCTATGCTTTTAGCGAATATCGGTCATTTTGACACTTTGACCTTGCCCAATCCATATATCCGTCTTTTTATTTGAATCTTTTGCTTAACCCATTTAGAGATAAACATAACCTAAATTGACCCATAATTTTAAATGCTTATTTACAGTATATGGTAAAATCACCACATCCCATCTTTGCTTTTGTAAAGATAGAAAAAGACACTATATCGTCGAAGGATAACCATCATCTTCATATTCATTTTGAAATTTGTACTAACTCATAATAAAACATCAGTTACGATTGGATGAACAAGACCAGAAGCAATTCGGCTAGATCTAGTATCTAAAGTAAATGGAATTTCAGGAGCTCAAGATTACTTCAATAACCTACCCAATAATTTGATGGACAAACGTATATACGGGCTCTTAAATGCTTCGCGTCGGTGCTAGAATGGTAGAAAAGTGAGTCTCTATTAGTTGAAATGAAAAAAAGACTATGCTACCCACCCATTTAACGCGTGATGATGACCCTTTACATGAACTTGAAAGATCAAGAAAAGTAGAAGCCTACAGGAGTGGAAATGATGCAAAGCAACATCGATTAGGATTTGTATTCATACAATATATGGATTTCGTCGCGTGGGTCACAAGGATCTATTGAAAAGATGGAACAATCATTTGAAAAGTTGATATTCGATGAGTCGGTTAATCCAAACTGGACTACTCATAGCACAATGGCTACTTTATATATCAAGAATGACCTACAACGATAAGTATCTTCATCAACGATAGTTTATCAAAAAAACTAAAAAAGCATTATTGGTTGAATTAATCAAAGGGTAAACAAAATAATTATTTTATTGAATGATGCCATATGATCTAATCAGTTGATCAAGAAAGATCCATCTGATGAAGAGTCCAGAACCAAGAAAAGAAGAAACAAGGTATAAATGTGTATAAATGTGTATGGACTAAAATACCCTCGACTACATGACAAAAATCAGACATTGACTTTGGCATTAGTGGTCAAGGGACTTCTTTGGCATTAAAAACCCAAGTTTTGAACCTCGAGCGATGATAACTCCCACCTTTGTCCCACTGCGATGCGCAGGAACAAGTTTAGGGACCAACGGTGTATTTTAGTCTTAATAATATTATGCTTCTCACTTTCACAAGTTGAACCACCACTGACAAACATAAGGTGCAACAACTTGATTTGTAGACTCACTGCACACTGAAACATATATTGCAGAAACTGGAACCATTAAAAAACTATTGCTGTAACTGGAACTGAATCTCACCACTGTCAAAAATTTGTGCAGACAAATTTCACACTAAAGATATTGCAGACCATTGTAACTCGAATCAAACTTTACTTAACTTGTAGAAAAATTTCACTTGAAGCTATTGTCATGCTTCGAACTGAATCTCACCGACCGCCAAAAATTGCTGTCGATTCACGATTAATGCGAGAACTCATTTATTCGTAGATTTAAACTCCGGGGGTCACGAAGCCATTGTTGCCATTCTATCGTTTTATATTTCTTTGATCTTCTCACGATCCATTCGAAGCTTTTGAGTTGAATGTCTTGGAAAATCTTATTAGCACTTGAAACTTTTTTTCCAAACACCCGAGCATTTCTCTTTTTCCAAATGAAGTAACCGGAAGTCCAAATTACGCTTGCCAAATATACGATAGAGAGGTAGGGACGTTAACATTTCCACTATGAGATAGAATATCGTCAATAGTAAAAACGTTAGCATACCCCACCTTCCACCAATTAAATAGCTTGGTTCATACACTGCGTTCTAAGTCACACATGACTAAACAATGAGCACATGTCTCCACACTATCGTTACATGATGCACAAATAACCGAGTCCAAGTTAATTCCTCTTTTATCAAGTTCCACCGACCAGGAAGTCGCCTGCGTGCTCTCCAAACGAAAATGTTGACCTTCTTAGGCACCAATTTGTTCCAAAGAGTGTCGTGCCCACCACTTTCCACTTGCAAAATCTTCTCCTCAATCAAACTCGTTAGCGTTTTGACTTTGAATTCGCCTTCTTCATCAAGCGCCCACCTCCATTTATCCCTACCATTATTAGACACAACAACATTCAGCAATATATCGATTAAATCATCAAAATCTCTACATACCCTACCACTAATACTTCTACTCCAATCCCACACCCAACTCCACTCGTTATTTACCCATGTTCCTTTATCGTTCGCTACCCTCTCTTTTCTTATCTAAATGGTACAACCTAGGAATATATCATAAAGTTTCCTATTATCCACCCACCTATCCTCCTAAAATCTAATATCCCTCCGTCACCTAAGCCCCAAACACAAGTAAATCTACCCCCACCGTCAATCTCCAAAAAACCTTTACAATATCATTCAAAACCCCATCCCCAAGTATGCCACCAAAACCCCCACAAGCCCCATGGATACTTTTTATAACCCTAGCCCAAAGCCCCCATCCTCTGTCTTGAATCTCCACCACCATTTACCCAACAACGCCATGTTTTTAGCCCTAAGAGATCCCACGTTTAGCCCCCATCCCCAAAGAAGCAAGAATCGAATTCCATTTAACCCAATAATTTTTTTTCCCTCCCCGATCCCACCCAAAAATTCTAATGCTCTCAAGAATTTTATAACACTCAAGGCACACGGAACATCGAGAAGTAGTACAATGGCAAGCTACCAAGAACCGGTTTTACCAGAGTTAGGCGTCCCTCGAACGACATCGTTTTCGCTTTCCAATCAGCCAACCTATTTTTAAATTT
Organism: Chrysanthemum makinoi; assembly: GCA_910596185.1. Classification (NCBI taxonomy): domain Eukaryota; kingdom Viridiplantae; phylum Streptophyta; class Magnoliopsida; order Asterales; family Asteraceae; genus Chrysanthemum; species Chrysanthemum makinoi. Next base: position 85,961,162 of record OU343218.1, on the reverse strand, counting down.
GTCCACCACAACATGCCTTCACCCGTCTCATGTTTTCGCCTATAGGTAAGCCCAAATAGGTGAAAGGAAATTCACCTATATCACAACCCTTCCAGTTAGCCATACACCCCAATTCTACATCATTAACCCCCAAACCATATAATTTACTTTTGTCATAGTTCACCCGTAGTCCCGACACCTCTTCGAAACACCTAAGTATGCATATAAGAGATATAGCATTCTCTCTATTCCACTCCCTGAAAAAGATGGTGTCATCAGCGTATTGTAGATGGGAGACTGTAACATGATCCGAACCAACCCTAACACCTCTAAATATTCCCTTTTCCATCGCTTCATTCACAATAGCGTTTAAACCTTCCGCCGCCAAAATAAACAGGAAAGCTGCTAAAGGTCGCCCTCCACACCCATTTGACCAATTCCTCTCGATGGCGAGCCATTGATGAGAATAAACATAGAGGATGATTTAAGACACGCGCTTCACCCATTTACACCATTTATTTCCAAAACCATCCTTTTCATAATATTGAACAAGAAGCACCAATTAGTACTGGTAAGTAGCCTCCGAAATCCACTTTGAAAATTAGACTCTTCTCTGTTTGTTTGCGGATATGTCATTGTCTCATTTGCTATGATAACTCCATCAAGAATATATCTGCCTTTTATAAATGCATTCTGTACTTCTCCAACAACGCACCCTACCACATGTTTAACCCTTTCCGCCAAAATATTAGTAATAATTTTGTAGTAGCAACTAATAAGACTAATGGGCCGATAATCACTCAATCCGATGGGATCCTTTACTTTAGGAATTATAGTAATAAAAGAAGCGTTGCAGCCCCTTGAAATCACCATAGATTCCCAGAACCACGTGATCGCCCCAACTAAATCCGTCTTGATGATATCCCAAGTTTTCCGAATGAATTTGAAATTGAAACCATCGGGACCCGGAGCTTTATCCCACAACCACGAATTGCCTCCCATATTTCTTTCTCATTGACGCTCTTTCAAGATTGATTGCATCATCCATTGATATTTTTTCAACCCTATTACAACAAAATCTCGATACGACCTTGTGGCTTGGGAGAACAAGGTTTTGTAGTGATTGGCCATCTCCGCTTTGATTGTCTTAGGATCTTCGCACCATATTCCGTTCACCATGAGACCTCTTATGTTACATTTGTTATTTCTCCACTTCATGAACGAATGAAAGAACTTTGTATTTTCATCGCCCTCTACATCCCATTTGACACGGGTTTTTTTGGCGAAGCATACTTGCGTATTCCTTCTCTTTAATTCCCCATTGCTTCCTCGCTTCCAACCATGTATTTCTGTTTAACTTACTAAATTTCAACCCGTCATCACTTATCCTTGTAAATTTCCTTCCCCCCATTGGAATTTCCACTAACATCATATTGTTTATGAAATTCATTAAAATTGCTTGCCTCTTTTAAATTCACTTGAGAGTTGAGTCTATCATCTCCACATCTTACCACGTTTAGATCCCCAAAAATGCACCATGCTCCATGCCATCTATTCATCAATACCGATAGTCTATCCCACAACGATGCTTTTTGTCTAGTCACTTGTGGACCGTAGATACATACCAAGAATACATCCACCTCTTTCCCCTTCCATGATCCCCTTCTTGATAAACCTCATCACCGATGTCTCTTTACAATTTAGCACTCGTTTATCCCATATGATTAATATACCCACTGAATTCCGTTTGTCCGTGATTGAGCGAACCCATAACCCTTTCCACCCCATATATCTTCAACCCTTCGTCATCTACAATATTACATTTTGTTTCTTGTAGCCCGATCACATCGGTTTCGGTCCTAATGATAGACTTAATCCATCCTTTCTTCTCACTTTCCCCCATTCCTCTAATATTCAAAGATACTATCTTCATAATGCAAAGTTATAAACGAAAATAAAATATGAAAGTAAGCATACCACAAAGCCTTATTGAGCTTGTGGCCCAACGAGCACATCGCGTTCAGACTCCTTTCGGCCACTGTCCTTTTCAATTTCAGTTTGAATCCACGACACCCCGATCAACTCGCCAATCTCCTTAACATGTTTGATGCTAATATCCCATTTTGCGGTGTCCTCATTTCCTTCATGGTTACTCCCAAATTTGAAAACCTCACTGTTGTCCTCGTTGACCTCATGGAATTCCTTATACGCGTCCGACAACCCTTTAGTGGCGTCGCCTAAACCCTCTACACCGGTTTTCCTCGCCAACTCTTTTGCCTTTCTCACACTTCTTCTACCCACTTTCATTTTCATTTTATTATTTTTTCTTCATTTATCTTGCCTTGGTTGAAAGAGCTATCGAAGGTATCCTCAACAACCTCGTTTTCTAGTAGTGCCTTCCTCTTTTTCTTTAATCTGGATTCATTGATCTCCATCGAGGTAGTCGGTGACATCTCCCTTTTATCTCTTCTATTCAATGTATCCTCTTGCACTAAATTGTTCACGTCCTTAATCTAGTTAATGTTAGGCATGACGTTTGTATTATTAGTTAATGGTATTGGGCTTTTGTCACCATTAACGTTTGTATCATTAGTTAATGGTATTGGGCTTTTGTCACTGTTCTTCTTACCAGTTGATCCAGTGCGTCTAGGCCAAACCCTCATCCGATTATTTCTGACATTGTTACCCGATCCATCACACTTACCCACTTCAAAATTCTCTACATCAACATTTAGGTCTTTGTTGTCATCTATTGGTCCACCTTTTCCCAGCTTTTTACTCTTAATACATTTCCCATGAGACTCTTTGGAATCCACAAGTCCACTTTTCCTTTGCATGCATGTATAGTCAGACCAGCTGCATTACCTTGGTCTCATCGAAAACGAGACCTTCGTCTCCATCAAGGTTACGACCACCTGAATGTTTTACCAATGGACTACTATCCACCATGACATCATCATTTCGAATCCTCGCCATCGCTACTCGACACCATTCATCTTCATTCCCCTTTAGGTTGTACATCATTTTCACCCATCATGTCTACCTGCCTTATAACTGTAACTTACTTTATTAAAATTAAATGAGTGATGTGTCATTTTTATTTAACCCTTTTGTACAACATCCAATGCATCACTTTTAACACGCTAGAACCACGTGAGGTTCTAAAACTTCTTCAATACGCCGGTGCTAAAGTACTTTTGGAAACTAATTAAAGATTTCAATTATGCGTTACATTTTCACTCCTATTATCGGATTCAAATCAAAACATATCAATCTTCTGTTTCATTCCAACCTCTTAATCACAGCGTTTTTCTTAAATCATTATTTCAAAAATTCAAAACCATTCTACATATCATCTCCTATAATAACAAATTCATTTGTGTTTGTTGGCATCCTTCATAATTTGGTAATGATCTTTATTGTGTTATAACTTTTTATTAATTTAGTTGTGTTTTTGTTAATTTTTAGTTTTAATAATTGTTTATACGATGAAAACCCTACAAAAATAATTGTCAAGTATTATTTTCTAATTGTGTTTATAAAAGGTTTTCAATTAATTAGTATGTTTCTATCAACAATTATTTGACCAAAACCCTAAAAATAAAAAACTGGGGGATTTTTTTGGTTGATTTGATTTTTGTTAGGATTATAACATATTTAAATGAATTAAACATTTGTATGAAAAAATAAAGATTTCTTGACAATTATGTAATTTTTTTAGGGTACAATATTTGAAATTTTAATTTTGGAAGATGATCAAAGTATTAAAAACCTTCAGACAATATGAACCCTAATTGTAGGACGTTTTTTATACTATAAATTAAGGATGGCGTTGGTGCTAAAGGTGCACATCACAATTACTAACCTCATCGCTGAATATCAAATCAAATAATGTCTAACTTTGTTTCTGGGTATATCAACGATTTATCACCTGTTAAGGACAACATCAAGTTACGAGTACGTATTCTTCGTACTTGGATGCAACCTATGTTTAACAAGCCACATGTGGTCAATATGGAGATGATTGTTTTTGATGAACATGCAAGTATTTACTTCATATTTGGTCCATGTTAATCTTTGTATTGCAATTTTAAGATGAATTGTTATTTGTAATGTTCATATTGGTTTGTGTTGTACATAATGTCCAAATTTTGTGTTCCAGCACACAAGGAAGCAAGCAACGGTGACGATGGAGACTTATATAAGAAAAAAGACAAAAAGACAAAAAAAATACACAAATATAAGAAAAATTCTTAGTGTTGAACATTCTTTGTGAACTCGTAGGTAGACACAAAATTCTGTTGCTTCCTTTTATATCGTGCATGTTGGAATCCAAAATAGACTTCAAGCTTTGTTGATGGAGACTTATAAACAGTTCGTGTCCACTAATAATTATTGAAAATGTTAGAACAATAATATAAGGGATATAACAAAGAAGAGAGTAAAATTATGGTAACTTTCCTCATGTATGGTTTAAGATAAATCTTATCATTCTCGAGAGCCTTCTCACTCCTCAAGTACTTTTGGACATTCTTATTGCGGTTATCCTATTTAATTATAAACGGGCTTAGAAAATCGCATTTGTTGGAATATGTGGTCTCTATGATCGCTTTTTATGACTTAAAACAATGACAATGTAGATAAAAGGTGTCATATAATGTGAGATCCGAATAGTGGTTAGTTAAACAAAGTAAAAGTTAATGTACTTACATAGCAAACCTAGTCACTATGCGAATATCGAGTCGTCCATTGGTAAACAATAGTGTTGATTCTGCATTATGAATTGCAATTGAAAACGCATCATCTATAATAAAGACCTCAGCGTTGTAGTTCGTAACTTTCGATTTAGTTGGATCATCATGAGACTTTAGTCGACTTAAGGCATCCCGCATAATAAATGCATTTCCGATTGAAATTCATCTTGCAGACTCAATTATCATTGTTTACCAATGGATGGCTTGATATTAACATAGTGACTAGGTTGGCTATGTAAGTTAATTAACGGTTACTTTATTTAACTAACCACTATTCGGATTTCATGTTATATGTCACATTTTATCTATATTGTCATTGTTTTAGGTCTTTAAAGGCGATTGTAGAGACAACATATTTTAACAAATGAGATTTTCTGTACCTGTTTATGATTAAATGAGATAATTGCAATTTAGATATCTCAAAGTACTTAAGGATGTTGAAGGCCCTCAAGAATAATAATATTTATCTTGCACCATACATAGAAAGGTACCATAAAGTTACTATCTTCTTTGTTATATCGCTTATATTTTTGTGCTTACATTTTCAATCATTATTAGTGGACATTGAAGCTGTTTATACATTTTCCTCAACAAAGCTTGAAGTTTATTTTGGACTCCAACATGTACAGTACAAAGGGTAAGCAACAGTTTGTGTCTACCTACGAGCTCACACAAATGTGCAACAATTTGAATTTTACTTATATTTGTATATTTTCTGTTTTTTTAATGTAAATTAACACATAATATTGTTTATTTTCTATTTAGAGTATTTACTAATATGAAAATGGAACTTCTGATGGTAAGTCATCCGACAATATTCTATTTCAATCTATCAATTTTATTAAGACAAATTACATAAATTTATAGTGTTTTTTTGTTTACATACTTCGTTATTCTTATCCATTCTACTTAAGAATCGAACATAGTCATAAAAATTTCCATGTCAAACCCTTTTAAACTAAATTTCATTCTTAAACTTTAAAGGAGCCCAAACTTTAAAATAGCAAACAAAATCATTAAACTTGGTTGTATAACACATGTACTTTGGTGATGCATTTGTTATATGAATATACTTGTTTTTCAATATAGCGCAATCAACAAGAAGTTGGTTAGGAGAGTGGATATTACGCGTTGAAGTAGGTGTACAATTTCACGCGTAAACAAGACAATCTACTCCCTAAAAATGGAAGTACTTGTATATATCTTTCATTGTGTTTGTTGCACTAAAAACACTCCTAATGTTTGATAACACTTCCTATTATTCTACTCATACTATTCATTTTAAAACAATCAAAACCATATCCTCGATTAAACCAATAAGGTGCTGTTTGTGGTTGCAGGCAGCGGGGTTGATATGGTCTTCATAGTGATGGTGCAGGTGATGACTGTGGCGGTGTTGCGCCGTACAGGTGGCGACTGGCGTTGAAGAACACATGGTTGGTGGTGATGGTGGATTGACCACAAGAAAGTGTATTAATTATAAACATAATGTATGTTATATTATTTGCATATGTGTTTCAAGAAAATGATAGTTTTTGAGTAATATTGGAATTTTTAAGAGTTTTAATATTATCTTCAATTTGGAGCTTTTCAGTTTATGTGATTAATACAAGAAGAGTGGCAGCAGCATTAACTGATTATCTGATTAATTTCGGATTCAAATATCCAACCAATTGGTTGTTGATTTTTAGGGGTTTGTTGTCTAAAGGTTAGTTTTGTGTCTAAATGTGGTGAGAATGGCGTTTGGTCGTGAGATTACGACGACGGTGGTCGGAGGTCAGAGGTCATGGTTGGCCGGTTGGTGAAGGTGTGTTTTAGTTATGTTTGTGTGAGAATGAAAAAATATAGACTAAATAATACCATAAGTTATTTTTGGTTAAACGGTCATATGACCTATAATAGAAGGTAATATCAAAGTTTTATAGGTGATAATAATATTTTTGAAAGTTCGTTACCTAACTTTATAATTTTTTGAAAGTTAATAGCCAATCCGTAGAATTAACCCTAGAAATAAAGTATATGAAGTATTTATTAAATCTATAAACCTATTAAAAAACATGAAAATGATAAAATAAACACTTGAGTTTCTTTTTATACAGATTGAGATGTTTAAAGCCACTTGATTGTTGGCTAAGTTATTATATATCACATATTTGAACTCATGTTATTACCAGTAAGGGGTGGCAATTCGGGTCGGTTTGGGTTGACACAGTTTGACAGGTTGACGGGTCAGAAAACCCTAACTCAAACCCGACCCGTTTAAATAATCAGGTCAACCATGTCAACTCTAACCCGTTTATATATAACTCGAACATGACCTATCTAACCTGTGTATATATATGGGTTGACGGGTTAAATAGGTTAAATGGGTTTCGGGTTGACCCATTTAAGTCATTTATCTAAACAAGTTGACACATTACATGAGTTAAACAGGTCAAACGGGGTTTGTGGGTCGACCCGTTTAACCATTTAACCCGTATGATAAAATATATATAATTTTTAATCTATTAAAAAATCTTAAACGGGTAGGCGGGTCGACCTGTTTAACTTAATCCCGACGCGAACCTGACTTGTTTAATAAACGGGTTAAATGAGTCAACCCGAACCCGACCGAAAACCTATTTAGACTCAACTTAAACCTATTAACTTTCGTGTAATTCTACGGCCGAGTTTCGTGTCAAGTCAGAAATTGTCGCCCCTAATTACCAGTACCAACTCTTTATCAAGTAAATAAATGGGTTGAGTTTGCCACCTATATTGAATATGCTTCGTTTTGCTAAATTGTATATCAATCTTGGAAATTGTAGGTTCAACTTTCAGTTGTGTTTTGCCTGAAGCCCTTAAAGTGTCTGCAGTGCAACATGATCCAAGTTGCTTGACATTTGAGAGTGAAAGCGAGAAGCGAAGACCAAGAAGCAGTAGTTTTAGTTGCCTAGCATCAGTTTCATCAAGACATAAACACTTGTCAACATCTTCATTATTTCTTCAGTCACTTTTGAAGGGTTGTTTACCGTTAAGATGACCTAACAACAGTATGGACAACGACAAAAAGGTCACCGATTAGAATTAGTTTTTTTTCCTTTTAGAAGTCTCCTAGATAAGGCAGTTTGATCTTTACTTAGTTCTCTATGTTGTGATAAAACTATCAAAAGCTATAGGAGAATGTATGTCTATCAACATGGGGTGGTGAGTTTAATCGGTGTATGCATTACTTGACAGATTCGGGTCTTTCTAGTTTTCAAGACCTGTTTTTGCACCTTAAAAATTCACAAAAAATTTCAAATGTCACCTAACAAATTCATAAAGTCAAAATATGTACTTCTAAGCAATTTCATGACTTGTTTCAGTGTTCAAGAATTTCATTCGAGATTCAAAAACTAGAATCATACTCTCGTCAATTTTCATAAATAAAAGACTAGAAACCCACATTGTGTGTTGTAATGTACAATATATAAAAGTATTATCATAATACCGGTCCATGCACAAGGTTTATTGAAAACATTATAATTAAGTATGTTAAATAAAGAATCAATATTTTAATTAATTAGGGTGCGTTTGGTATGTGATAATCGGAATGAGGAAATAGTTTCATTCCAAAACAATAAGTTTGTTTTACTACTTTTAAAGTTTACTATGTATATCATACTCAAATATATGGGCATACTTCATACCCTACCAACTTGCCTCCTATGTAAATCTATCACCTATCTACTTGTTATTTTTCACATAAAAACAAAAAAGTATATGTACATTTTCCCCTTTATATATGCGCAATATATATTGATTTGATTTAAGATATCAATTACTATAATTTATTTTGTAATTTTTATAAAGATTTTTTTTAATGAACATTGTTGTACGGTAAGGTGTCATTTTAAAAACTTTAAATAGAGAACTTTTTATGTTGCTAAACAAAAATTTCAAAATAGAAAAAGAAATTGATACCATGATAAGGATTTAAAATGTACACTTTTAAGGGGTCATTTAAGCCCTTAATCGACTACTTTTATATCTGTTACTGCTTAATTTCGTTCATTTTCACTTTTTAGGTATCTTGGAAGCAAAATGCTGGAATGATGAATATTTGGACAAAAATGAGTGAATACATGAAGAAAATGGAAAAGTTAAGATCGAAGCCACTCAAGCTGAACCTGACGACGTCCCAATCAAAGGGCGAAGCCGTCCCTCTATACAGATTTGATAAAAAAGTGCACTCACAAAATCTACACCAGACGCCCAAGATCAAAGACTCAGACGACGTCGCTACTAAAGACTGACGGCGTCACACATCTCAACTGACGCCGTCACAAGCTGATCAAGACTATCACAACATGCGCGCGAAGTAGCTGATACTGTTTTGGCCATAACTTTTGCATACGAACTCGGATTTAGGTGAATCAAAAGCCCACGTGACCGGAACGAGAAAATCTACAGTTTGGAGAAGAAAAGTCTTTGTAATGCCGTCACTCTATCAAGCTGACGCCGTCACCCTTTGCTAACGGAAAATTTACCTATAAATAGAACATTATAACTTCACTTTTTGTAGGCTCTAAACCCTAACTCCGATTCAAGGGTTTAGATAGGTGTTTTTCCAGCAACTTTGAAGGTTTTAATCACTCCAAAAACATCTTGTAATGGTTTGTTGATTATATCTTAATCCATATCTTCAATTTATCATTATGTCTACCCCATGTTTGATTGATTGTGTGTATGCTTGCTTGTTTAACATGTCTAGCTAAATTTCTTGTATGTTTGCTTAGATCTATGAAACCTAGTTGTTAATTATTATTAGGTTGTCTCTTATCTTAATTGTAATTGGCTTGGGAGTGTAACTAGGCTATCGTTGTGTTTAAATGCTTGAGTAATCTTTGTGAAAATTAGTTTATGAATCACTTAGTTAATTTCGTAGTCTAAACATCGAAAGATAACCTTAAAGTTAGTTTATGAATGACTTAGTGGATTTCGTATGCAATAACATAAATGTAATCTCAAAGAGTTAGGGCATAGGCACACCCTACGACCTTAGAAAACACAACGCGTTAAGAATAAGGACGTGACAATTCAACCAACAATAAAAGATAACTAGGGAGTAATAGTATCTAGGTAAACACATTTTTAATCATCATACGAGCACACAATCAAATAGACATAGCTACCCGTAGTATTATATAATTAGAATGGTAGAAGTAATCGGTAGAAGTACCACCCATGAACCAATTGCCATGAAATTTTACCCTTAGCTTTCTAAAAAACCAATAAAAAGATAAAAAAGAATTATCCTCAACCCCAGCTTAGCGTAATACACTTCTTGCTAGCATCCCTATTCCCCTAGAGAATGATATCAATACTCGAGGCTTACCCAATACTACACTACAACGATTAGGTTCACTGCCTAGGGTGTTGAAAAACTTGCTCGACGAAAAGGAAGTTCCTTTGACCCCGAACGCACTTCGTACGAGCATCATACCATATCCAATTCATCTATCCAAACAACAAGAATGGGAATGATACAAGTGATTTAATCCATTGTCATCCACTCTATACCGAAACTCATACCGATTGTCATTAATGGCATCAAACCAAATACACCCTTAGTATTCCTTGTTTGAGCATGGTAAAATGTCACTCTTTTAAAGCCACTTCTTCTAATCTTATGCATTTGAAAGGTGGCCATAAATATCATTACGTAATAATACGGACGTCATCCAATTCATTCAGCATCAATAACCAAACAATTGGAATCCAATTCATTCCTTGTTGTCTATCCCCCTTCTTCGTGTGTTTGTTCGTAACCTTGTCACTTATCACCATGGGTGACAATCCACCACCAAACGATAATCCACCACCACATCAACCACTTCCACTCAACCCACCACCACTTGACCCGCCAAGAGGCCGTACTCTTGGTGAATACTCTAGACCGAGCCATCAAGGCTATAGGAACACCATTGAGCTCCCCGCTCAAGCTCTAACTACGGCCCTGCGATCCGACACCATCCGGTTGGTGCAAAATGGATGTGCATTCCATGGACTTCGTTCTGAAGATCCTAATCAACATCTCAAGGATTTCCTAAAAATCGTTGACTCTATCGACCTTGATGCTACCACACGGGAGACCACGCGCTTGCGTCTCTTCTAGTTATCTCTACGGGACCAAGCTAGTAATTAGCTTGAGCGACTTCCCACCGGTTCCATCTTAAGTTGGGATGATCTCACCACTCGTTTCCTCGCCTAATATTTCCCACCAGGGAGAACCACTAAGCTAAGGAATGACATCTTGATGTTCCAACAACGTCAAGGTGAAACTATCTACGAGGCATGGACTTGATTCAAGGACTTGCTTCATAAAGTCCCTCATCACGGCATTGATCTTTGGCTTCAAGTTCAAATCTTTTATGATCGTGTCAATCCCACCACTCGACAAACCATTGATTATGTTGCAGGTGGAAGGCTAAGTAACCTCGACGTTGAAACATGTTGGGAAGTCATTGAGGAGTTAGCACAATACGAAGAAGAAGAGCGTTTGGATTCCCGCGCACAACTGTTTAAGAGTATGGAGGCACAAGTGAATGAATTAATGGAAATAACCACACATGATTATGAGCATGTGGACACGGTCAAAGAGTTTTTGCTTCCAAGAAAATTCCGACAAGATGAATTCGAGGACATTATGTTGACATTTGTCAACAACCAAGAGAAAGAAATACAACGTCTCGAAGCTCACATGAGAAAAACCCACGACACTTTCTTGGAACTAGCTGACAACTTAATGATGAAACTTCGTGAAGAAATCGCAAAGAATGATATACCTAGAAAGATAAAAAAGGTATACGCGATATCGGAGCTCGTAATTATATTTCTTGAGCCCTCTTCAATTCCAATAAACGAGACAATCCATCTGAAGGACTCACAAATTGGCAAAAGCTTGTGCCTCAACACTCCTCGCGTAAAAGAAATATTTCCTAGCGACGTGTTCATTGGAAGGGTGCAAGTTTCACTTCCCAACTTCCATAACATAAAGAAACGTTCTTTCGGGTTTAAACCGGGTTTATTAGGTCAAGATGGATCCTTAACTAAGAATCTCTTAAAATTGATAGAGGATGAAGACTTGATTTACCCGCTACACCAATTGAATTAGGTAAGGTTAGTATGATAGGAGCACACTCTTTTAGGCATATAAATTACCCATCACCTTCTTCTCACGTGGCATATTTACACCCTAAAGGTGTGTATCGCTATTATCACCCGCACTTAAACTTAAGTGTAGGGAAAACCTCCCCTTTATCCGTTAAATAAAGGTAGAGTCAAGCTCGTGACTCGAACAAAAACAAGCGCTTATTGGGAAGCAACCCATGTTAATTCATTTGAATGTTTTTTTCTAATTCTTATTTGTGTGTCGTATATCTTTTTCATTGTTGTTTATTCTCATGATAGACTTTGTGAAAATGCTTTATTTTGTTTTTAACCTCGTCTTAATTACATATAAAGGTATTTTACAAAAAGATAAGTGTAGGGAAGATCACATACGTTTTAAAGAACATGAACATGAGAATTACAATTAGTGAAATTGATATATATGTGTGTTTGTTAGAGTCAAATGCTTGTATCGAGTCATAATGAATGTTTTGCAGGAATTTTTCCAGGTTTTAAAGATGTAATTTTCCAAAATTTTCCCAGAAAAACGCAGCAGACCAATTTCTGTCAGGACGACTGGACGGCGTCAGGATTAAAGCTTGACGACGTCAGGCTATGCAGAAACAATTTATCAATTTTTCTTTTTTTGTGCTACTTATAAATTTTTGAAAATTCCGGTCTTAATTTTCCAGAAAAACTGCAAACATCCATTCCACAAGCATTATATCTTATTTGATTTGTATTTAAGTCTGGAATCACATCTTGTTGTGATTTTTCTTTGTTCGGCTTGATGCTTTGGGTTGTCGTTTTCTTATAAGTGTGCAAGTTATTTTGAACAACAAGAAGAAACACACACTGGATGAAGCTTATTACTTATGCATTCTTCTTGGAAGAAGATTTAACTGCAACTTCATACATATCCTACCGAGCTAATCAGAGGAGTATTAGTTTCTTTTCCTTACTTACCTTCCTTTATCATAACTTTGATGCTTTCGGGGAACATTGGGGACAATGTTCAGTTTAAGTGTAGGGAGGGAGAATAAAATGGGAACTTAGAAACTATTCACTCACTTGATTATTTGTCTTGTCCTTGATAATTTGTGTAATAAACTATGAGAAATATTCATTAGGGCAATTTTAACACCAAATTTAAATTTTTTATGACATGTACGAGCTAAAACTTTAGTCTTAATAAAACGTCTCACGGATAGGAGTTATATGACTAGCCCAAAAACCGTTTACCACTCAAAATTCCACCCAAAAAATGTGAGGTTCGCCCCTAGATCTTTAGGAATAAAGCATTCACCTTTAATGCTTAGAGAGTATTCTAGAACTTGTTTTGTGATGCATTCCGAGATCGCTAGTGAGACTACACTTGTGTAGTTTGGAATAACTAAATGATAAGAGGCATTAGGATAACCCTTGTTTGAAACTTGTATTATAATTACTTCTTCCACATCGGTCGAGTAATTACCCCACACCCTTTGCGATGTACTCATCTTTAGTACACAATGTCACACCCCGCTAAGAGCGGAAACACGAGGTGTAACGAAATGTAACATCGCATAAGGTAGTAGAACAACACCATATAAGATTATAAGAAATGGGTTTACGATGTTACATAAAGATTTTATACAATAATGAGTAATGAAAACATAAGTCTTATTATTATCAAAGTTAAGTCTTTAGAAAAAGGTCTTGGCCAAGTCACTCGGTCTTTGATACGAGAACAATGTATGACTTCAATATGCATGCCTTCAAAATACGACTATCGATCACCTGGAAATAATACTCGAAAACGTCAACATAATGTTGGTGAGCTCGTAGGTTTTCAAGGAAATGTAAATCAGTTTTACTATGCAATGCAAGATATGAAGGACATGTGTATAAATAATAGTGTTGAGCAAGCAGTAAAAGAAATGTAATCCACATCATGCAATCCGACTACTACGAGGTCCTGATAGAATTCCAAAGTCATACTGGGTGCCTCTACCCAAAGATGTACTGGGTGCCACTACCCAAAGATGTACTGTAGATCATTCGTCATGATTCACACAATATGAACACACATAACACCAACAATATTGCATAACTAATGCACAATTATATACACATACATGTCCAAAAGAAATAAATATAAATTTAGCACAACGAAAGAAATAATGTAAATGAAATAGTAGTTGAGTATTATTTTCCCCCAGGAAAATATCAGAAAATGGGGCCACGAGTACTCACTTTGAAGCGAATAATCTCTAAAAATCTTAAAAGCAAATGAAAGAATGGAAAGAGCACAAGGAGTCACAAGCTACTCCTTCTTCACAAAATCTACATAAATTTATAATCATAAGTTACCGGGTCGTTCATTTAGTGTCATAACATATGACATATTTCACTACAAGAATCGACGCTTTTAGTCACGACCAAAAGTCGTGGCTAAAAGTGACCATATCGTGGCTATATACCTTTTGTCACGAAAAAACGTTGCTAAATCGGCGTGGCTAAATCCCCGTGGCTAAAGACCTATTGTCACGAACGGCTCATACTTTTAGTCACGAACATTTTTAGCCACGAAAGTCAACAGGTTTTAGACACGACCATGCGTCACTATAAAGTTTGAAAAGATATAATAAAAAACCTATTAAAATATTATTAAATCTTTTAGTCACGATTAAATCGTGGCTAAAAGTACATTCATATTTTAATGTTACAACCTTTAGCCACGACCTTTCGTGGCAAAAAAATTACCATTAAAATATTAAAATACTATTAGTCACGACATGTCGTGACTAAAAGTATAATGCTTCTTTAATTAAAAACTTTTAGACACGACCTAGTCGTGACTATAAGTCTTTTTTGGAAAATCATTATACGTTTTAGTCACGATATGTCGTGACTAAAAGCAATGCTTATTTCGCATTACACTGCTGTTTTAGCAAAAACCTGCACTTTTCCGGATGTTTTCTCGATCCGTAACATACAAACAATCCCAAATATCAACATAATATAGATTAACAAAAAGAGTGTCAACACATCCTAATTCGTTTCAACACGATCCATATTCAACAAACACCAAACCACAATAGTTATAACCTAAATTGTTTTACGAAAACACAACACCTACTGATCATGATCGTTCTCATCAATTCCTTCACTTTCACCCTCCATCTCATCTCCATCCTCCATTCCTTCATCATCGCTTTCTTCGTATTCTTCATCCTCTTTGCCAACCACGCTATCTTTATCCAAACTTATACCTTTATCGGCCAATTGTGTCAACATGTTTTCAAGTTTCTTGTTAAAGGAGGTGCAACTTTTTACTGAATAGCTTTTTCATACTTTTACCTTGCTCGACGAATAGCTTATTCACTTCCTCTTGTGTATATGTCTTTGAAGCACCATAGTAGCTTGAAGACGAAGATGTAGCCGAAGAGATACTTGAAGCCCCTTTAAGCTTTCGCCCCACTGAACGGGTGTGCCCACTCCTTGTTCCTAAAACCTTTGCCAATATCTCTATTTCGGGCACATTCTCCCCGCTCTCTTGGGTGCTCTTTTTGGCGTCTTCGAGTGCTTTCTATGTAGTTAAAAAAAATAAAGATTATATACAAAAGAATATACGCATGTGGATGCTTAAAGACATGATAACGAGTATAAGTATAGGCATAAACACAAGGACTAGCAGATATAGAACAAATACAAGCAAAAACAAGGACTAGCAGATGCAAAACCATGACAGTCCCACTATCTAAGGCTAACACGGACCAACGAACATGTTTATCAAAACCATGACAGTCCCACTCTCTTTTTCCTTGCACATAACTTGTTCATTCTCGTTCAGTGAGTTATACTATTTGTTCATTCTCATTAAGCAATTCTAACTAACTTCCTAGCCAATCCTAAACATTAATAAGCAGATTACACATCAAATCAATAAACAGAAATAACCATGGGCTCAAGAACAGATATTACCAAACACTCCTAAAAGGGAACAAAAGAAGTAAGCTAAGCTAAAGGGAACTTATGAAACTTATAATAAGCTAGGGGAGATTCAAGGAAATCTAAATTACTCTAACTATATCAAATCTAAAAATAACTTGAAAATATCAAATAAGCTAAAACTTGAAAGTGACAAGCTCTAAAACAGAGTGCTGTTACAGCACCTTAGGGGCAGAAAAGGGTATTGAACAAGCTCCTAATGTCTACAAAATGACAAGCAGATAAGCACTAAACTAGAGGCTATAATTAGAACTAAGAATCAAGCAATAAGCAGTAGAGAATAAGCAGAAAATTAACTGATTAAAGGCTTACTTGGAAGATAACTAACTGATGTGCAGGACAGAAAAGCATCAAAACCACCAACTTTGAACAATCAGTAGACTATGAAAAGATTTTTTGATTTTTTCCTTTTGAGGTAAGTTAAAAGAGCTAGTAAAATTGCTATTTTTAATTTTTACTAATTTTTATAACAAATAAAAATGAATTAAAATGCTTTGGAAAACTGATGAAACATTACTTTGGGAGAGTTTTGGTTAAAAAGCACAGAGATAAAACAACCGCCAAAGGACTTTTAAAACTTCAAAACCTTTTAACTACTAGACTCTAATGAACTTTTGTATACCAAAACTATCTAAAACCAAGGATGCTCATGACTAAAAACTGTTTTTGACATTAAGATTAACAATAAACCAAACACTCCTTCAAGACAGTTTTGAGATTTTTATGAAGCAAAAGATTGAAATAAGCTATGAAACTATTAAAACAGGTTATTACTAACTTATTTAGACTATAATAAGCATAATTAAACAGATTCAAGTAACAACAAACATTAAAGCTAAGTTATGACAGATTATGCTAATGTTTTTGGATTTTTAAAAAGAAATTTATGAAAACTATATAAATTACTACCAAAGCTTAGAAAAACCAACAAAATGGATACATCCATGACAAGTATAAGCATTAAAAACAGATAGCAAGCAGATAAGCTTGCACCAGAAATGTGTTGTAACTTACGTGATTGGTAGCAGCAACATCGTTCACGTAGGCACCGGTTTTTTTTCTCTTATGCATTAGACCAAAGTCTTCTAAGGGAACACTAACAAGTTTAGTCAAACATGTTCAAATGAAACAAGGCACTAGTATCAAATACAAATATTCAAATACATATAAGCATTAGTACCATTACAGGAAACGGTAATCCTAATTCAAACTAGTATCAAATACAGATATTCAAATACATATAAGCATTAGTACCACAATACATCACATAAACATTTATACATCCACCAATCACGCAACTCAGTTCTTAGGAATGCTTTAGAGAGCGACACTACTTTAAGAATCCAAAGTACAACTAATAAAGATAGTTTTAAAACCAATATTCACAAAAGTGAACAATTTCTGTAAAACATAAAAGACGAAAACTAAGGACACCTACTGATGATTTGGCTACTGTCATAATATTGCAACTAAGGTGCCATATATATGTTAAATCCAACTATATATGTTTAAAAGTCAAAGTCATCAGTAGGTAGTCATCAGTAAACTTCTAATTTCACATTATTATCAAAAATATCATAAACTAATTTCGGAAAATCATTATACATAATAACATAAACTAATTTCAAAAAATCAAAAGAACCTTTAATGTATTTGCGGTGGTGACGTCGAAGATGGTGGTGACAGGAGTTGTGATTGTAGCCGGCGAAGATGATGGTGGTCTTCCGTGGTGACGGGAGTGGAAGGAGCTGAGTATGGCGGGAGTAGTTGTGGTGGTTTTTGTGGTAAATGAGAGAAAGGATGTGTGGTAAATGAGATAAAGAGTAAAGTGTGGAACAGATCTTTTTTATATACCAAGACTTTTAGTCACGACCGGGTCGTGGCTAAAGCTGTTTTAATATATTATTTTTACTTTATTGATTCATATTAATTAAACTTTAAAAGTTAATTACTTTTAGTCACGACTAAAGTCGTGGCTAAATGTATTTCACCAATATTTTCGAGGGAAAACTTGACTTTTCACGAAAGTTTGGGAGGGAAAAACTTTTAGTCACGAATGTAGTCGTGGCTAAAAGTATGGTAGTTATTAAAATCTAATCAAAATTAATTATAAATGTTATTTATTTTAAATTTTATTTATATATTATATATAACTTGATTATCAAAATAAATTATATATTAAATAAAAATGTTATAATCGTTACAATTATGAAGTCGTTCAACATTTACCGTTTTACATACCATATTAAACGGATAAGTCGAGATGATATTAATATACATAAGCAGGGACGGATTCAGTGGGTTCCCGCGGGTACCCGGGACCCCTATGCATTTTTTGATTTAGTGTTAATTTTTGAAAAAAGTTATCAATTTTTCTTAAATGAATCTTAAATGCACTCGGTCTATCAAAATGTGGTTTTATATTACGGTTCCAAAATTTTTGTTCAACCAGTCATATTTGATCCTGGTTCTGTGTCCTTGTACATGAGATGTGAAACAGATGACTCGTTATCATATGGTTATACTTGAGATTTTAAACGGATGAGTCAAGATAATATCGCTATACATGATATGTTAAACGTAGAGTCAAGATGATATCGTTATACATGATATGTTAAACGAATGATTCAAAATGATGTGGATATACATAACATGCTAAATGAATGAGTCGAGATGATATGGATATACATAACATGTTAAACGGATGAATCGAGATGATATGGATATATATGAGATGTTAAATGAATGAGTCGAGATGATATGAATATACATAACATGTTAAATGAATGAGTCGATATGATATGGATATAAATAAGATGTGAAACAAATGAGTCGAGATTATATCGTTATACATGAGATGTTAAACTTATGAGTCGAGATGATGTCGTTATACATAAGATGTAAAACATATGAGTCGAGATGATACGGATATACATAACATGTTAAACGTATGAGTCGAGATGATGTCGTTATACATAAGATGTAAAACATATGAGTCGAGATGATACGGATATACATAACATGTTAAACGTATGAGTCGATATGATATGGATATACATAACATGATAAACGAATGAGTCAAGATGATATGAATATATATACCATGTAAAACAGATGAGTTGATATGATATGGATATACATGAGATGTTAACCGAACTAGTCGAGATGATATCGTTATACACGAGATGTTAAACGTATGAGTCGAGATGATATGGGAGTCGAGATGATATATATGGATATACATAACTGGTTAACTCTTATCGTCACAAATTTGGCGCCAAAAGTTCCCGCCAAAGCAATTTATGATTTGAAATGTAAGTTATATGCTTTAATGCTTAACTTTTATTGATTTGTAATGTAATTCGTATGTTCTAATGTTTAAACGTTTAACGATTTGTAATGTAATTCGTATGTTTTGATGTTTGAACGTTTATCGATTTGTAATGTAAGTCACATGTTTTTACTTTTTTGTTTGTTTAATACCGCGCAATGTAATGCATCAAATACAATTAAACGTTTATCGATTTGTAATATAATTCGCCAAAAGTTCTTCGCTTGTTCTCTTTGTTTGTTGTAGCGATAACAAATACAGTTAAACTTATTTCTAAACCTTTATATAAAAATTAGAATATAATTATTATATTAAACATTTAGCCACGACCACCCGTCGTCACTAAAAGTTGAGCGGGACCACATTTCCGAGCAAACTTTTGGAGGCAAACTTAAATATTTTTTAAGAATTTCCAGGTTTAAATTGATTTTAACCAAAAAATTTCAAAACTTTTAGTCACGATTTTTGTCGTGGCTAAAAGTCACAATATTATTTTATTAGTTTTAATTTAACTCAGAAAACGAATACAAAATAGTAAATACTTTTAGCCACGACTTTGGTCGTGGCTAAAGAATAAAGTGCTTTTTTGACCAATTTTTCTTCGTTGAAAGTCAAAGTCAAGGGTTAAAAACTTTTAGCCACGATTTAGTCGTGACTAAAAGTGGATTTTCAAGCCAAAATTTAGAAATCGATTATTTTGTCGTTTTGTGCCTTTTTAGACACGAAATTGGGCGTGGCTAAAAGTTTTCCGTGGCTAAATGCCCCAATTCTAGTAGTGTTTTACATTTAGTACGTAGTTTACATTTAATAGTTATAATTACACATGTTTAAGGTTAAATCAGATGTACTCAAAAGATAGGTTTCATGTGTACACTTGAAGTGTTATTATCATACTTTATACTTAAGGCCAAATATCTTAAACATTTTATGCATGCAAGATCCCATCTTTATAAGTCTTATAATATAATTACCACTTAATACCCACGTTATTAAGAAACATATGTTTAGTTCTCGCCTTTAGTAACTACATAGGTTAAACATGCATTTTGAATGCTCGATTAATCGACACAAACATCAAGGACATAATCGATTTCTACATACCATGCGCTCACACAATTACACGCCCAAAACTCTACACCCCGATTTTAATAGCACACAATACAATTATTCATGATTATTCTTTTATAGTTCCCAAGTTTTTTTCTTCGTATCTTTGTAATAAACATTTTACCATTATATGAGATTAGGTTCAAATGAACCAAATTGAGACTTTATAAAACATGTGCAACTGATATCTCTAAACGTATTTATACGGTTTAATGAGCAGGTACCAATGTTTACATATTTGTTATCCTAATCTAGTAGTTACTATAATATCCTTTAAATGACATGCATGATTAAGACCATGGCATTGGTTGAGATATTCATCTTCTACGTGAGACAACATGCATAAGATTTCTTAAATTATTTCTTATAGGTAACACCTGATCATGTATGTAAACTGTAGTTCGAGATGTACCTCTAGACGAAGCGGCAGATCGCAACCGAAACACGAACACGAGTACAAACACTAATATGAAAAACGAGCAATAGCACCAAATCAAACACTATCGAAACTCAAGCCGACGCGACACTCAAACCCTACACACAAAGCGAAGCGCAACAGCATACACGCAACACTAACACCCGGTACACAAGAATACGAGCAATGTGATTCGACGAGGTAGAATAGAACTCGATCGACCTCGACATATGATACCACGATGTTATGACCAGCAACCAAAGTCTTATCCTTCTGTTAACGAAACTCTCCAACACATCGAGGTTGAACCCACGTATGAACCAACACCAGGGCAACGATGATCAGTTGTTATACACGATCAAAGTTGATGCTTTCCCTTCCTGAGTAACTCATAGCACGATTAGTTTTTATAGGGTTTAATGGTTTTAGTTTTTTATTGGTTTGTGTCGCTAGGAACTGAAAAAAAAAGAATAGAACTCTTTGAGGGTTTGATACAGTCGCATGAAGAAGAAACGTGAGGAGATTTAGTTGAGAAAAGAATACTCGTTTGGTAAAAAAATAGGGGGAGCGTGTAGGGAAAATTTGGAAGGTTTTTAATAGCCTTAATTAGGTTTGAATGGAGCAGTTATGATTGAATGAATCCGAAAATTATAGGATTGATTGGGTTAAGTTTTGAAGATTACCAAATTTCAAAACAATTTTATTTTTTTGTATACAAGTATTTATATAAAAAAAAAGAAAAATCTTAGGTTAGTAACATTATTTTGTTATATCATTTATTATATATTAGTTGAAATGCAAATTATCTTGGTTTAGTTTTTGTATTAATTGCACATGTGAAATTAGACCTTGAAGTTTTACAAGTTTTATAATATGGTAACGAAAGTCGGGTCAAGAATCTCCGTTGACTAATCTGATTTTGTGAGGGTTCTCACACACAATAACCCTAGTTAACCCCTTAGAGCCTATCTTTTTCGCGGTTCTCGTGATGTTTCGGTTTTCCGGAATATCAATGAAGAGCATTGTTTACAATCCATCCTCAAATGTACACCCAAATCGCCTTAGCATACCTTGTATGCACTCACCTTTAGTGCATTATTGTTATCATTAGTTCAATACTAAACCCTTAGTTCAATTATATAGTTACTTGCAGGGTTGCTAAGTCGAGTCATATCTTTTGTACACAGTTTTGGGATGATTGGGACTCATGGGCAAAAGTAATATTTTATGGAGTAATGGGAAGGAACGTTAAATTCAAATTCCCTTTGTCTACGTAATTAAATACTCCAAGTGTTTTAATCTTTTCAAATCAGGTCAATTAGTGTTAGAGTTATAAAAACTCAAGTGTAGGGATGCTCCTATAAATCCCTTATATTTTGATGTTATCGTAGAGGATGGTAGAGTAAAAATGTATGCAAAAAAAAAAAAAAAAATTGAAGAAAATAGTGTGAAAAAAAAATGAAGAAAAACATACGGGCTACCATCCTACATCTATCTTTATGTTTATATTTTTCAATTTATGTATGTTTGTTTCAAGTTATCTAGAGTTTAGTGAGTCGAGTCTTGGCTTAGCAACGCCATTCTTTTCATGCTTGTAACATAAGATTTTTGACTTGCCACCACTAAATCGCCTATCCAACAAAACCCTTTGTTTCCATACCGTAAGCCTAACGTTACAACCCTTTAAAAGACCTCTTAGATAGTTGTTCCTAGGTACTTACGCCAAAGCGGTGGAGGTTTGATCTAGTCTCAAGCCTATGGTAATCTATGTACTATGCCAGGTAATGAGTGTTTATCTTCCATTTCCATTTACTATATTTCATATAAACCCGAGATATGAGAGAATCCAAACACCCTTTGTGAGGTGCTAGTATATAATTTCCGTGCTTGTTATGACTATTGCGGTGCTTTTACTTGTTATGAATTATTCTAAACCTATGCTTCATGCCCCCTAACTTATAAATTGATTGGCCAAAAACACATTTGCTTGAGGACAAGCAAATACCAAGTGTAGGGATATTTGATAAGGATTTAAAACATACACTTTTAAGGGGTCATTTAAGCCCTTAATTGACCACTTTTATATCCGTTACTGCTTAATTTCGTTCATTTTTACTTTTTAGGTCTTTTGGAAGCAAAATGCTGGAATGATGCATATTTGGACGAAAAGGAGTGAATACATGAAGAAAATGGCAAAGTCAAGATCGAAGCCACTCAAGTTGCTCAAACTGAACCTGACGGCGTCCCAATCAAAGGGCGAAGCCGTCCCTCTATACAGATTTGATAACAAAGTTCACGCGACGGCTCAGTGGAATTTTTGGTCCTAAAGCCTAACGGCGTCACGCCTTAATTCTGGAAGGCGTCACTCACAAAATATACACCAGACACCCAAGATCAAAGACTCAGACTACATCGCTACTAAAGGCTGACGGCGTCACACATCTCAACTGACGCCGTCACAAGCTGATCAAGACTATCACAACATGCGCGTGAAGTAGCTGATACTGTTTTGGCCATAACTTTTACATACGAACTCGGATTTAGGTGATTCAAAAGCCCACACGACTGGAACGATAAAATCTACAGTTTGGTGAAGAAAAATCTTTGTAACGGCGTCACTCTATCGATCTGACGCCGTCACCCTTTGCTGACAGAAAATATGCCTATAAATAGAACATTATAACTTCACTTTTTGTAGGCTCTAAACCCTAACTCCGATTCCATGGTTTAGATAGGTGTTTTTCCAGCAACTTTGAAGGTTTCAATCACTCCAAAAATATCTTGTAATGGTTTGTTGATTATATCTTAATCCATATCTTCAATTTATCATTATGTCTACCCCATGTTTGATTGATTGTGTGTATGCTTGCTTGTTTAACATGTCTAGCTAAATTTCTTGTGTGTTTGCTTAGATCTATGAAACCTAGTTGTTAATTATTGTTAGGTTGTCTCTTATCTTAATTGTAATTGGCTTAGGAGTGCAACTAGGCTATCGTTGTGTTTAAATGCTTGAGTAATCTTTGTGAAAATTAGTTTATGAATCACTTAGCGAATTTCGTAGTCTAAACATCCAAAGATAACTTTAAAGTTAGTTTATGAATGACTTAGTGGATTTCGTATGCAATACCTAAAGGTAATCTCAAAGAGTTAGGGCATAGGCACACCCTACGACCTTAGAAAACACAACGCGTTAAGAATAAGGACGTGACAATTCAACCAACAATAAAAGATAACTAGGGAGTAATAGTATCTAGGTAAACATATTTTTAATCATCATACGAGCACACAATCAAATAGAAATAGCTACCCGTAGTATTAGATAATTAGAATAGTAGAAGTAATCGGTAGAAGTACCACCCCCAAACCAATTGCCCCGAGATTTTACCCTTAGCTTTCTAAAAAAACCAATAAAAAGATAAAAAAGAATTATCCTCAACCCCACCTTAGCGTAATACACTTCTTGCTAGCATTCCTATTCCCCTAGAGAACGAAATCAATACCCGAGGCTTACCCAATACTACACTACAACGATTAGGTTCACTGCCTAGGGTGTTGAAAAACTTGCTCGACGAAAAGGAAGTTCCATTGATCCCAAACGCGCTTCGTATGCGCATCATACCATATCCAATTCATCTATCCAAACAACAAGAATGGGAATGATACAAGTGATTTAATCCATTATCATCCATTCTATACCGAAACTCATACCGATTGTCATTAATGGCATCAAACCAAACACACCCTTAGTATTCCTTGTTTGAGCATGGTAAAATGTCACTCTTCAAAAGCCACTTCTCCTAATCTTATGCATTTGAAAGGTGGCCATAAATATCATTACGTAACAATACAAACGTCATCCAATTCATTCAGCATCAATAACCAAACAATTGGAATCCAATCTTTAAACCTCTGGGGGACGCAGAAATGTCCAGGTCGACTCAGTGATACATTTCCAAACAATCAGATAAGTATATTGTTTAATGACTTGATCAAACCCTACTTTCTATAGATTACCACTATTTTTTCTTCTGGATCAAAACAAATAAAAATGAATGTATAGATGATGTATCTTTATCTGAATCTATCGTTGACATTGCACACCTGCAGGAAGACAAAAGAGACGCTTCGAAATAATGCAGAACTCTTAACAGTAACCAGCCTCGTAGAGGACTAAATGGAATTCAATAAAAACCAATTATCCTTATAAACTTAATGGTTTAACAACACACTTTATTCGGTTTCATTTTCTTAGAAGTTTACACACAGGAAACATCTGCACAATGGTTTGGGTGACACATTAGTGGAGTGGTCATCTCCACCTTGAACTGAATGTTGTGTGTTTTTAAATGTACAACCAACTTAAAGAAACCCAATGGGAACTAACTTATCATTTTGAGGGCCTATCAATCTTCTTTCTGGAGCAAAACAGTAGGCCTACCACTGAGAGCCGCATGATATACTCATTTCTTTGCTAAACCAATATTTGTCATTGTTAAGTTACCCCTGACAACCAACACCAAGAATAATCAGAGAATAACACAAATTGCATACATGTTGAAGCCTTATTAGGCAGTTGTCTGAATTGAGTTTTGGAAAAGACATATTGGTTATTGCAACTTGAAGTAACTAAGTTGCACATGTTAATCATTTTGTTAAATTACTTAATCCGGTGAGTGATCTTCTGATTATTTATGGTTAAATGACCATTTTTTGATTGTTCAATATCAGATTACAAGTGAACTTCGTAGAAAAGTGCGGTGTGTGATCCACACATACCATATCAGTATTCAATTTACAATAAGTAAATGATTTAATCTCAAAAGTCAAATTGATAGATATGGGTATACTTGGGGGGTATCTAATGGTGGCTACAATAAACTGAATATGAACGCATACACATACCTCACGAGCCATCAATCTCCGAACATTTTCAGCATAGAATATTGGAATATCCTTCTCTTCTAGCGAGGGATAATAGACTGGTAACCTTGTTACCGTCAAATAATATACAAATTGACACAAAAACAAATTCACATGACGCACCTGAAAATGGAGAATATATCGGAAATTTCAGGAAAGATGAAGCATATAAATAAGTAATTATTTTCTAAACAGTAAAGGTGTTTAGCTTTTCCCGATAGAGGTCTTCATATATTAAGAACTCTCCCCAAAATAGAATCCCATGCAGGGCTAATTCTCTCATAAAGATATTTCAAAATAATTAGAAGAACATGAGCTTTTGCAAAAAATGTGCATGTTTTAAATGGAAGAATGTAATCCTCATTTCTAGTTGTCCCTTATGTATGAAGAAAATAAATACAATTAGACAAACGCGAAAATCAATGAATAAGTGGGTGTCTGAGCATCATGATTAATTATCTTTTCAAAAGAATTTATGACGGGCCTAATCATCTTTCCGTGTAGGATAAAATAGACAAAAAAACTACTTGGGAATTTAAGGTGTAGTGGTAACCTGGAAAAAATCATCATAGGTGCCTATTTATCCTCGTGAGCCTCCTGAATTCTCTTATTCACGACAGATGCAAGTAACAATATATAAAATGCAACATGAGTTACATTTTGATGCCCCTCTTTTCTATCTGTAAAGGTTTTATCAATCCAAAATTACCCATTCTCAGCAACTATAATGGTCATCATCATACAACCTTATGAGCTGCTATATGTGAATTTCTCAAATGCTTCATATGAAGAGATGACAACCTCGGGATCTTTCAGTGCTTGGTTTTTAGATTATACAAATTTTGTTTCACCAGTAGGGGTGAGCAAATGGACCGAGACCCGACCGGAACTGAGACCCGAACCAGAACCGAACCGAATTTTAGAACCGCGGTCCGGTTCTCGGTTCTTCATTATTGGAAATTGTTGTTCTCGGTTCGGTTCGGTTCGGAACTGCAGGTATCGGTTCCAGAACCGAAGAACCGCTCGATATATATATGAATGCATTTGTACTAGGAACTTTCATTTCTATTTAAACATAACTATCACACAACAAACATACAATGAAAACCGCTATATATGTTCTAAAAAGATGGTGCCAATATTCAATAACAGTCTTATAAATATACAGATTCATAGCACTTTTAAAAAAAATTAAGACAATTACATGCTCTTTTAATAAATAGAATACATTTCGACTACTTTTATTAGTTGTCAAGATGCAAAATTTATTAAATTAAAATATACTATAGCTAGCATAAATTATTTATATTTCATACTTAGATTTCGTAATTGGTCACATGAAGTGCTCCCCATAGCAAGTTTTATATTCAGAAACTGCATACGAAAATAAAGCATTAAGTTTATGTTGTAATAAAATCGGTTCTAATGGGCAAGAACCGAAATACCCGAACCGGAACCGAGACATGCTACTCGGTCCGGTTCTCGGTTCCTTGTTTATCCATTTTTCGTTCTCGGTTCTCGCAGTTCCGGTTCGGTTCCGTGCGGTTTCGGAACCGCGCTCACCCCTATTCACCACCACTATCAGACCTCAAAGAAAAAAATTATCAAATTTTTTTTATTACTATATTAATTTTCCATGTATAAAAAGGTGTTTGGTAAGCATATTTTTCATGCTTAATAGTTTATTATGTTTCCCTATAAGAACTCAAATGATGTTTGAATAATCTAAATTCCATGGGCTTATAGCCTTTTAGAGGGGAAAATAAGCTACTAGCATAAACTCCTCAAAGCTTTCTTAATAAATATAAGCTTATTTTATGTGCTTAATAGGTTATCATGTTTCCAAATATGTCGTTACGTTCAACGACATTTTTAAGCTTTTTTGTTGACTACCAAAAATACCGCATATTTAAGTTTGTTTTAATTAAACATATTTAAAATAATAATAATTAAAAGATATGGCACAAGACTTCATCTCCTACTCAACCATCTAATGGTATGTGCATTTGCACTCATGCATGTTGCTTCTTTGAGAATCTGTTCATGAAGGTCCGAAAGAATCTGTTCTGCCGAAAAACCAACCACCAAGTAGTGGAAAAAGTGAGAAAGTAAGAAAACAAACTTCAAATTTTATGGTCTTACCGTTTGCATTCATGCATGATGCTCTTTTATGGTCTTTCTGCTACAATGTTTAGGGAACAAAATAAATAAAAGCATGACACACAACACCTATTTAACCAAATATATCCAACACACATGACCAAACTACTACAAAATTGGCCAAGAAGTCATTTTCACATATATATTATTTTAGGAAAATGATAAATGGACCTAACTATAGAGGCCTAAAAGGAGACCTAATGCATAAATGTATTGTACAGTAACATTACTGTACAATACATTTATGCATTAGGTCTCCTTTTATGCCTATTTAATTAGGCCCATGTATCATCACTCATTATTTTAAATACATAAAAAGCAAACTTGGACGACAAAAGATCTCTATTTAATTAGGCCTATTTAATTAGACCGTCTTGTGTATGCGTGAAATCGTACATCCACTTTAACCATAATACCTGCTCTCTCAACCACTTTATTGTTGATTGCGCTATATTTGAATAACAAGTATATTCATATAACAAATGCATCACCAAAGTAAATGTGTCTACAACCGGGTTTAATCATTATGTTATATATTTTGAAATTTGGGTTGCCTTAAAGTTCAAGAATCAAATCTAGTTAAAAGGGTTCGAATTTAAAAAATTTAACACCATGTTCGATTTTTAAGTAGTACGGAGAAGAATAAAGAAGTATGTAACCAAAAGAACACCACAAATTTATTTAATTTGTCCCAGTGTAACTAATAGATTGAAATAGAATTTAGTTAGATGACTTACATTCACAAGTTGCATTTCAATATTTGTAAAGACTTTAAGAAAAAAATAAAAAATATTATGCATTAATTTACATCAAAAAGACAAAAAAATACACAAATACAAGAAAAATTCTTATTGTTGAACATTCTTTGTGAACTCGTAGGTAGACACAAACTTCCGTTGCTTCATTTTGTATCGTACATGTTGGAATCCAAAATAACTTCAAGCTTTGTTGATGGAGAATTATAAACAGGTTCCGTTTCCACAAATAATGATTGAAAATGTTAGCACAATAATATAAGGGATATAACAAAGAAGAGAGTAACATTATGGTAACTTTTCTGATGTATGGTTTAAGATAAATCTTATCTTTCTCGAGAGCCTTCTCGTTCCTTAAGTACTTTTGGACATTCCTATTGCGGTTATCCTATTTAATTATAAACGGGCTTAGAAAATCGCATTTGTTGGAATATGTGGTCTCTACAGTCGCTTTTAAAGACCTAAAACAATGACAATGTAGATAAAATGTGTCATATAATGTGAAATCCGAATATTGGTTAGTTAAACAAAGTAACAATTAATGTACTTACATAGCAAACCTAGTCATTATGCGAATATCGAGCCATCCATTGGTAAACAATAGTATTGATTCTGCATTATGAATTGCAATCGGAAACACATCATCTATAGTAAAGACCTCGGCGTTGTAGTTTGTAGTTTTCGATTTAGTAGGATCATCATGAGACTTTAGTCGACTTAAGGCATCCCGCACAATAAATACATTTCCGATTGCAATTCATCTTGCGGACTCAATTGTCATTGTTTACCAATGAATGATTCGATATTAACATAGTGACTAGGTTTGCTATGTAAGTTAATTAATTGTTACTTTATTTAACTAACCACTATTCGGATTTCACGTTATATGTCACCTTTTATCTATATTGTTATTGTTTTAGGTCTTTAAAGATGATTGTAGAGACAACATATTTTAACAAATGAGATTTT
The DNA here is from genome assembly GCA_910596185.1 of Chrysanthemum makinoi. Lineage (NCBI taxonomy): Eukaryota > Viridiplantae > Streptophyta > Magnoliopsida > Asterales > Asteraceae > Chrysanthemum > Chrysanthemum makinoi. The sequence goes on along the minus strand of OU343218.1, from coordinate 85,931,645 downwards.
CTGTGCCCGTTTATGATTAAATGAGATAATTGCAGTATAGATGTCTCAAAGTACTTATGGAAGTTGAAGGCCCTCAAGAATAACAAGATTTGTCTTGCACCATACATAGAAAGGTACCATAGAGTTACTCTCTTCTTTGTTGTTAGGTTCCCATTTTAGTAACACAAGCATCAATATAAGAAATAGAGAAGAAGAGATCGGATGAACAACACACACACACGTATGAGTAATGTGAAAGGTTATGCGTAAAGGTGAAATGTAAATTGAACAACCAACCCTCAAGTGAGGGTTTACAAGAGTATTTATAGGAGGGAACTAGGGCAACACACCAAGTTCCCATCCTTTCCTTATTAGGCTTGGGCCTAGGCTTATGGGCCTTCTACATAAGCCTAAGCTTAATAACAAACATAAAGGCCATAATTAAGCTAACTATTACATATTAATTACTAACACTTTAATTCTAGTTTAGGAGTGATTCCAACAATCTCCCCCTAAGTGTTAGTGATTGATAATATAAACGTTGTAGGTGCTGATGTAATAGTAGCTTTGACGTCTTCTGACATTCTTCTTTCTTGTGAGAAGAAGTGTCTTGATTCGAACAATCTCCCAGTGTAGAGAAATTGTTTCCTTTGAAAAGTTTTGCTTTGACGTCATCATTTTCTTTGTTCTTTGATCTTTGTTCTTTGTGATAGTAGTGATAGTATGTTGTTGTTGTCTGTATCAGGTCTACTTCGTTGCTTCCAGGTCTCCACGTCTTCTTCAACATGCTCACGCTCTTTAACATTGGATTTCGATCTGATGAAGTTCTCTAGTCTTTAAACTTTGTAGATTCTTTGACTTGATGAAGAATCATTCGACTTTGTGTTGCCTTTTGAGAGAACTTCCATTAGTGATGTTGTTGGTATGAGCATGTGAAGAATCTGCACGATCAGTCCGCTCAGAGCTTCCATAAGAAGAAAACATAAGAAAGGTTAGTGATAAGCGGATTCAGCACTTACAAGTTTGAACTTCGAGAGTGTTAACAGCATAGTGTGAAAACACTACTCTAATTCTCACAAAGACGTTCCTGAAGGGAGTCCCACAAGTGAGATAACGCGATGTAATGAAGTACACCTACAGTTCAGATGAGTCGCTGAGGTACACCGAAGCATCACCTCATGAATGTAGACCGTTTGAGACACACTAAGCGTAATCCACAGGGAGTTACCGAAGTGACCTGCTGTCAGGGTATCGTTTGATGTTGACCCTGGCAGGAGTTTCCATTCAATCACTGAGGATCACATGTGTGAACCTCTCATAAATGTTCTCGACAGATTGCTAAGATCTGTGAAGGACACGATAATGTATCACTTGCGTCCTTATTGTTGAACGACAAGTGATAAAGTGTCAAGTGTACCTAAGAGATCTTTTGATGAATCTCGTGGCTCTAGACTCAATAATGCGCTTTGGTTTTCCTGAGCGGAGACTAGGGAAAGGGTCTCTTTCTTCAATACCAGCGATCTTTAAGAGAAAGCCGATAGTTTATGTAGGGTTCCCTGTGAGAATGAAACAAGTTTCTGTTGAGAGAAACTTGAGTGGCTAAGAAGGTTTAGTGCATGCGTCACTGAGTCCATGACGACTTTGATCTTCAATACCGGTGTCATCAAGTGACAACCAGTAGCATATGAATTGAACCCGATGTCTGCCCTAAGTTGAATAATCTGGAGGGCTATTTCTTTTCACCATTTTCTTTGCATTTCTTTTTAATTCTTCAACTCCTTTTTTCTCCGATTCTCAATTTCTCCTTTTTATAATCATACCTAAGGACTTCTAATTCTAACTATTGGTGGTGTCCTTGGGTAGATCCTTCCGGCTCTGGCGGATCATAGGACGGTTATTCCTAACCTTAGTCACCTTATAACACCATGACTAACCTATGTTGCCATAAAATCAATTTCATGAAAAATCTCTCAAAGTGGTTATGAGCAAAGACATTTTGTACTACTGTGAGAGTTTAATATTTTGCAGAAATACTCCCCCTCCACACGTGCTTAAGTATTTTGACATAAATTTACATGGTGAGAGAAGAGCGCGCACTTTTGAATTGATCAACTCATGATAGACAATCCCCCGCGAGACACGGTTACGTTGCATAGCTAAAGAGTTACATTGTCAGCTTTTAGGTGACAACTAGTTCTAATAACTACCTTGAAGGTGTGGACAATCCTCGAAAGTTTGTCAAACCCGTCAAAGTTCATGTCTACCAAGAGTTTCTCGAATGGTACACTCTATTCGAACAAGTCCTTTGCGATTTACTAACATTTAAGATCTCATCAATTCATTGGTTAAGTCTGTAGTACGACGATTCATTTGCAATTTCACAACATATTTCTTATCACATAATTTTTCTCCCCCTCAAAAATGGCATATAAATGTTATTTTGATGAAATTTTGATATGGAATATGACCATTTTGAGTTTTGTAGGAGGATTTCTACGAAGAACAATTTTGTGAACAAAGATTTTGGTTGTGAATACTCCCCCTTAACAAGTGATACAAACTTTTGAGGTTTTGAAAATCGTAAGGGGAAGTACTTGTTCTTTTCAGCAAAACTTTGGAAAATGAAAGTTTTGAAAAGTTTTACTCAAAAGTAAGAAGCTTTAGCTCCTTTTATAGGATTGTGGCATCAAGCGTACGGGGTCCTTTCATTACAAGTACGGGTTGTACAATCGTTATGTGTGCACAAGCATTGTCATAAATAATCACACATCCAAATCAATATAGAAAATGAAACAGTTTAAGGGGTACCGGAGATTGAAGGTAGTCCAGCATAACTCCAAGAATGCGAAAGGGAGTTGATAGACTGGGAGAGTAATACTGGGACGGACCACCTACAAAGCTCTCAAAGTTCTGAAATGGTCCCTTCTAAACAACCTTTCATCAATCCGCGTGATGATCTCTTCACATCCCGTCTCTCCGAGAATTCCATCTTTTTGTGACCCAATGCCTTGTTGTATCGCCTTTAACCTATAAGCTAAGTGTACCTGACTTTCTTCAGTGTGTGATCTCCAAACTTATGAAGATCTCTACACGCCATCAAGCAGTTGCAATGAAGTTCACTACGGTATTTTTTTGTGAACTACTCCAAACGGTTTGCTGATGAGAGTGTATTGTGGAAGATGGTTGATGTCAGGAAGTTCCAGCTGAGGTCTGGTGAGGTTGACACGTGTCTGATACGATTCAACGGCAAGTTGCAGATCTTCTACACGTTCTTGGATCACTATGCTTCTGATGAAGATGAGCAAGGACTTGATGTATTCACGTTGGATTTCAGTCGAGAATTGTCTCATTCTTCCCAGTACCTTGGCAAGATACAGATCTTCAATGTCGTTGAGAGACAAATTCTGAAAGTCCGCTTCACAGAAATCATAGTCCCTTTCGTCTTGTCTTTTGACCACGATTTTGTTGAGAAAAGTGTAATCCCATTTAGACGAGAGAGCTACATGATTAACAGCAACGATCCCTTTATCACTGTACACTTCATGTTTAGACCTTCGTACCTAGAAACTTTTGTAGTAGATTCTTCTCGCGTTCGGCCAATGGTGACTCCATATATTGCATCGATGTCATACCGTTCCACGCTGTTAGCAAACATGTGGGTAGCCTTTTCCTCGATGGCTATACAGTTGGAGTATATGGCTGCCAGGAACGGAAGTGTAAGTGATGTAGCATATTTCTTTGAACCATCGCTACCGTGTAGAAGAAATTCCAAGTCTTTGTTGAAAAAGTAGCGAAATGGAATCTTAGGTTGATCTGGTTGGCCGATCGTTGATAAAGGTCTGGTCCAGTCGGTGTAGTATGGAGCATTGTCTTTTCGTGTGAAGTCAATGTTAGCTTCAGGGTTGAGCCAATCGATGTTGTTAGACATGGCTCATGCTATGTTTTCAAGATGGTATTCAACTTCGATAGCACTTTCCGAGCTGTCTTTGAGCAATTGAAAGGCTTCATTCTTGATACGTTTTAACTCTGACTTGGTCATCTTCTTCACCCGAAACTTCTCTTAAAGTAACTTAGCATGCTCCAATGTTCGACCTTCTACTATATCTTGATCATCAGTTAGGGCGGGAGTAGCATCAACAAGTGTAGAGAACCATTCAAACTCGGTGTCATCTTCATCTAGCCATGAGACGACATCAGCCTTAGGCGACTTCTTCTTCTTCTTTGGCCTAGATGAGGATGCTGGTTTCTTTGTTAAAGCGGGAGAGATGGGTTGTTGTCGGGGTTTAGGTATCTCTTCATTGTTACCACCAGTGTACTCGAAGTGATCACCGGTTTTCTCTGTCTGAGGTGGTAACTCAGAGTCCTGAGTTTTATCAGCAGCAACAGAACTTGGTGGAGATCTTCTTTCGGTTGGAGTGTTTTGGGTTGGTGGTGGCATTGAGGAAGATTCACCAAACATCTTTGGACGTTTAGGTGCAGAGTCCTTGTCCTTATCATCGTCATCTCTTGGTCGTTTAGGTTGGTATGCTGATTCTTTGCATGATGATCTGAGTTGATAATCTAGTAGACCTTCAAAAAATTTAGCTTCATCCGAAGTAAAAGTGTTAGGTCACTAGATTTACAACACAAGCTTAATAGAAAGATAGAGAGGCGATTGAACAATAAACCAAACACACACACACGAAATACAATGACCGGTTATGCGTAGATGTATGTGAAAGGAAATAAATTGAACAACCAACCCTCAAGTGAGGGTTATTACATAGTATTTATAGGAGGGAAGCTAGGGCAACACTCCTAGTCCCTTCCTTTCACCTATGGGCTTGGGCCTAAGCTCATAGGCCTTCTCCATAAGCTTAAGGCTAATAACAAACATAAAGGCCATAATAAGCTAACTATTACATATGAGTAACTGACACTTGAATAAGGTTTAGGAGTGATTCCAACAATCTCTCCCTCAAGTGTTATTACATATGAGTAACAAACACTCAAGTGTTGGTGATGAAAAACGGTGAAGGCGTTGATGTAATAGTATCTTTGACGTCGTCTGACATTCTTCTTTCTTGTGAGAAGAATTGCCTTGATTTGAACCATCTCCCCATAGTAGCGAGATAGTTTTCTTTGAACAGTTATGCTTTGACGTCATCTTTAACTTTGTTCTTTGATCTTTGTTCTTTGTGATGAAGGTGATAGTATGTTGTTATTGCATCGTCTGCTTCAGGTCTGCTTCCTGCTACATTGTTCCACATCATTCTTCAACATGCTCACACGTCTTGGACGTTGGAATTCAGTAGATCTTGATGAAGTTCTTAAGTCTTTAACTTCGTAGATTCTTTGATTTGACGAAGAATCATTCGACGTTGTGTTGCTTTTGGATAGAACTTCCATTAGTGATGATGTTGGCGTGAGCATGAGAAGAATATGCACGATCATCCAGCTCCGGAGCTTCCATAAGAAGAAAACATTTAAACGGTTAGTAATAAGCGGATTTCGGCACTTACAAGTTTGAACTTCGAGAGTGTTAACGACCCATAGTGTGAAAACAACAACTCTAATTCTTACAAAAGCGCGTTCTGAATCGAGTCCCATAAGTGAGATAACACGATGTACCGAAGTACACCTACGATTGCATCGGATGAGTCGCTGAGGTACACCCAAGCATCACCTCATGACTGTAGACCGTTTGAGACCACTAAGCGCAATCCAAGGGGAGTTGCCGAAGGCGACACTCTGTCGAGGGGCTTTGATGTTGACCCGGCGGAGTTTCCATTCAATCACTGAGGATCACAAATGTGAACCTCTCATAAATGTTCTCGACAGATTACTAAGATATGTGAAGGACTCGATAATGTACCACTGAAATTCTTATTGTTGAATATCAAGTGATGAAATGTCAAGTGTACCTAAGAGATCTTTTGATGAATCTCGTGGCTCTAGACTCAATAGTGCGTTTTGGTTTTCCTGAGCGGAGACTAGGGAGAGGGTCTCCTTCTTCAATACCAACAATCTCTAAGAGAAAGCCGATAGTTTAAGTAGGGTTCCCTGTGAGAATGAAACAAGCTTCTGTTGAGAGAAACTTGAGTGGTTAAGAATGTTTAGTGCATGCGTCCGGGTCCATGGCGACTTTTAATCTTCAATACCAGCGTTACTAAGTGACAACTAGTAGCATATGAATTGAACCCGGTGTCTGCCATAAGTTGAATAATCTGGAGGGCTATTTCTTTTCACCCTTTTCTTTGCATTTCTTTTTAATTCTTCAACTCCTTCTTTCTCCGATTCTCATTTTCTCCTTTTTACAATCATACCTATGGACTTCTAAATACTAACTATTTGTGGTGTCCTTGGGTAGATCCCTCCTACTCTGGCGGATCATAGGACGGTTATTCCTAACCTTAGTCACCTTATAACTCCATGACTAACCTATGTTGCCATAAAAAACCACTGATGTGAAAAATCTCTCAAAGTGTTTGTGAATGAAAAACATTTTAGTACCACTGTTGAGATAAGATTTTGCATAAATACTCCCCTCCACATGTGCTTAAGAGTTTAAACGGTTAAAATGCACAGTGAGGAAAGAGCGCGCACATTTTGAAATGATCAACTCAAGATAGACATTCTCCCGCGAGACACGGTTACGTGGCATAGTTAAAGAGTTGCATTGTCAGTTTCTAGGTGATAACTAGCTCTAATAACTACCTTGAAGGTGTAGACAATCCTCGAAAGGTTGTCAAACCCGTCAGAGTTCATGTCTACCAAGAGTTTCTCGAATGGTACATTCTACTCAGACAAGTCCTTTGCGAGACACGTTTACATCACTAGAGAACTAGCTTGAAATTATTACCCGTCCCGGACAAGTCTTTTCGAGTTACTAGCAGTTAAGATCTCGTCAATTCATGGGTTAAGTCTATAGCACAAAGATTCATTTGCATTGACACAACATATTTCTTATCACTTAATTTTCTCCCCCTCAAAAATGGCATATATGATGTTATTTTGAAAAGTTGAAATAAATATGACCATTTAAATTATTGCGGGAAGAATGACCACTTTGTGAACAGATTTTTGAACAAAGTTTTAATTCAAGTACTCCCTTTCAACGAGTGATATAAACGGTTGAGGTTTTGAAAATCATAAGGAAAGTACTTGTTCTTTTGAGCAAAACCTTGAAAATAGAAATGTTTGATAGGTTTTACTCAAAAGTAAACTTTTAAGCTCCTTTTATAAGGATTGTGGCGAAGCGTTACCATAGGGTCCTTTATTTACAAGTCGCGGGTTGTACAGAAATGTGTGCACAAGCCATTTACATAAACAATCATACATCCAAGTATCTTGAAGAAGCAGTTCAAGGGTACCGGGTAGTCGGAGATGTGCCAGGGGAGTGTGAGTGAGGCGTTGAAAGCGATGATGTTTCTCTGGGTCGACCACCAACATAGCTTTCGGTCTTACGAGCTGATCCCTTCTATACAACCGTTCATCAATCATGGTGATGATCCTCTTCACGTCCCTTCGATCATGAGAATTCCATCGCTTAGGAGACCCGATCTTTTGGTGTATATCCTTCAACCGATAAGCCAATCCGTCCCTAACCATCTTCAAAGTGTGATCACCAAACTATGAAGATCTCACTGCGCTCATCAAGCAATTTCTTTGAAGTTCAACTGCGTAGCGACAAGAAAGTTTCGATGGCGTATATTATGAAGCTGGTTGATGTCGGGTAGATAAGGCTGCGGTGGATGAATTGACACGAAGTGCGATAAGATTCAACTGCCATTTGGAGATCTTACCGTTCTTGGATAACTATGCGTCGATGAAGATGAGCCGGACTTGATGAATTCACGTTATGCTGCAGTGGAGAATTGTCTCATGTTTGACCACGTACTTTGGCAAGGTACATGTCCTTGATGTCGTTGATAGACAAATTCTCAAAGTCAGCTTCAGAGAATGCATAATCCCATTCATCTTGTCGTTTTGACCAATATTCTTTAGGAAGGTGTAGTCACTTAGATGAAAGATCGGCGTGTTTGATGGCAGCGATACTTTTAGAACTAAATCGCATGTTGAAATTCTAAACCCGGCAGCTTCATTTGTAGATTCTTGGCGTTAGGCCAATGATGAATCCGTCTGGTGCATCTCGGTCGTGGCTTCCACTTTGTTGGAGAACAAGTGATTGTACGTTCTTGATGGCTATGCGATTCGAGTATATAGGTAGCGGGAATGGAAGTGTCAACGATGTAGCGTATTTCCTTGAACCATACATACCATGTAGAAGAAAATCCAAGTCTCTGTTGAAGAAATATCGAATGGAATCCTTGGTTCATCTGATTGGCCAATTGTTGGTAGAGGTTTTGACGGTTCGATTGTAGTATGGAGGGTTGTCGTTTGGTGAAGTCGATGTTTATACGGGTTGAGCCAATCCATGTTGTTAGACATAGCTCGAGCAATGTTTTCAAGGTGATATTAGACCTCGATGGCACTACGACTATCTTTCCATAGTTGGAAAGCTTCATTCTTGATTTGCCTCGGCTTCAGTTTAAGTCATCTTCACATGGAACTTTCTTGCATAATCTTAGCATGCTCAGGTGTATTTACCGTCTACGGATTGTTGGAATCACTCTAAACCTTATTCAAGTGTTAGTTACTCATATGTAATAGTTAGCTTATTATGGCCTTTATGTTTGTTATTAGCCTTAAGCCTATGTAGAAGGCCCATGAGCTTAGGCCCAAGCCCATAGGTGAAAGGGAAGGAGTAGGAGTGTTGCCTAGCTCCTTGCCTATAAATACTTTGTAATAACCCTCACTTGAGGGTTGGTTGTTCAAGTTATTCTCTCACTATCACTCTACGCATGACCGGTCATATATTATCGTGTGTGTGTGTTTGGTTTTTGTTCAATCGCCTCTCTATCTTTCTTATAAGCTTGTGTGGTAAACCTTGTGACCTAACAAGTATGTCGCCATCTAGTTGGGTGGCGGTTTGTTTTTTTTGTCTACTCGTAGGTTCCGCGTTTTTAACCTTTCCAGCTTAAAACTCATTTTTACACTTTTCAATCCAAGATTCTTGTACTTTAAAGGTTATTGGAATTATTTAAGTTTAAGTTTTTGGCAAAAGTTTGAAACTATGTGTGTAGAATCATTTTAAGCTAGTTTTTGTCTGGATGTTTTCCCTCTGGCGTACTTAGTTTACAAACGTTTTGGTTCATCAAGTTTCATACTTTTATGTTATTTTGGTGTTATTGAAGCTATCTCATCAAAAATGGGTTTAGAAACATCTTTGGGCAAAATCACTTTTACGATAAAGCTACAGTAACTAAAACCCTATTTTTCACGCGTAACTTTATCCGTGGTTTGATCTTCATTTATTGGTTTACTCAGTGGTTTCTTGCTTGGATAAGCACGAGAAACAAGTCGACTTTGGATATCTTTTGCCTTTGTGATAGTGTAAAAGATCATTTGGGATAAAACCTAAACTTACGCGCAAGCATAAAGCTTAAGCGTGAAAATCCTCTAGTAAGATTCATCCTCACGCCTAAGCCCGATCTTCGCATAAAAGATAATCCCTCGCCTAAGTTTCTCTAGCATAACTTCTTTGTTTACGCATAACTTTAGTCTTTTTCACGCTGCAGCGTAGCTAAAACTACAGTAACTCTCATATGCAGCGTACTTTGGTGTTTTGCGGCAAGTGCTACTTGGTTATTGTGATCGCCTAAGGACACTTCATCAACAGCGTTTCATTCGACTACAAAGATCCACCAACAAAGAGTGTGGATACTAATTTTGCAAAACCAACAATCTTGGGGAAATCGTCTCTAAAACCAATCAGAAACCAATAAGTTGCTAGACAACCAAGCGCTTTTAAATCACGAGCGTTCAAAATCTTCAAAACCACGGTTTGCCTCCCAAGTTGTTGTGAATAATCATTTGTCAAAACCGGTCCTCCACATTAGGGCCATGAATAATGCTACGTCTCTATTAATCATGTTTTATGCCTGTTTGCATTTATATCTCAACAAATTATACGCTCTGGCCAATCTAGGACTAGTTCAAACACTATGTCTATCTTGAGCATTAAAAGTAAAGATTCATATGATTCAAATGGCAGTCAAGCTGTGATCTAGAAAAAGCTAGGAAAAGGGCACTACTCAAAAGGATGGAATCTTAGGTTCCGCGACATAGTGTGATGCCTTCTAGTGTGTTACTATGCGCATGTAGTAGCAATCCAAAACCTAAGTTTACTCAACAAATAGTTAGAAATAAACGTTGATCTAAGCGTAAAATTTGAGAAACCTACTAGGTGGATCAATATAGGACCTAGACTCTTCCCAAAAAAGTTTCAACATCCCCAGATCTTACCTTAGATGGATTCCAGCGGGTAGAGTTTTCAACACTATTGGTCTTAGGTGGATTCCTCTGAGGCAAGATACTAAGTAGTTGCATCAACACAAGTGTGAAACCCATAACATCCATCCTGAGGGTAGGAAAGGAACTTATTAAAATAGCTTGTTGGTGTCGAAGATAATTGACACTACATCTTTATGCTTCTAACATGTGGAACCCGGTTACACTTGGGGATCCATGTTTCTTCTTTCTTGCCCCCCTTCTATTTTTCTATGCAGGTTGTGACTATGGCTCCTAATGCAAAGCAGTAGGACCGTTTCTCACTTATTAAAATTATCATGATCCATCGGTGTTCCACCATTACTTAATCGTCATGAATTGGAAACATTGCTTGCTCCTACGGTTAAAGATTACGCCAAAAGTGGGTAGCCGGATGTATCGAATGTCTCAGGCTGCTGTGGATAATACTCTAATTGGATACACTGAATCTACAACAACAACGAATCTTCTATAACGAGAAGATCAATTTGCTTCCAACAACAATGACAGTCGGATGATCAACATAATGAGCGAGATGTTTTATCGCAGTTGACTCTCTCGAAATATTTTTGGTACTTCACACTTGTTCGATCAATTAGACATACATGGTTTCATTTGTCTCCTTATACATGGATTATTTGTCTTCAATTCATCATCAACATCGTGGTGTATGATTACGAATCATTGAAAACATCGATGGGGAGAGATGTGTAGGTGGTCATTGCTTCCTTGTTCTTCTACATGCTTCTTTGCGAAAACCCAATGCCTTCTTGAATTTCTTTAATTAGGGGAAGAAATAGGCGATCTTTGTGGCTCAAGCGTCTCACTTTGGAGTTATCGTCTCGATTTCACGGGTGATCTTGTGTGAAGTTACCCATCACGTGAGAAGATCTTGTTGATTTCGGCGTGTTACCCTCGAGCGGATCTTCGCAATTAGTCGATTTTCTTTGTGGGTTCTTTGCTCATCTACAAATTCCCTGCATCTGAAACCTTCAAAGTTAGAGGAAAGGTAGACTTCATCAAAGTTTTAATCTGTAAAGACGGTTAATGCAGGTTTGGGCGATTACGAAACTTCTTCATAATGGCCGAGTATATGACTTAGAACCGGACACAACGGCAAACTTCCCCAACCCCATCATCAAGCGAACAAAGCCCCGCTTACTCGTCAACAAATGGAAAGGTTATTTGCTCCATTGTTGATGGCGATATTGATGAAGCGTCTTTGCGGTGTATCCATTATTTGTTGCTCAACGATAATAATCTTATACGATACACACTGCTACAACAACTATTTGTTGAAGAAGCACCACCGATTGACTCCAACTGCGATTGAACACACCGCTTCTAACAATGATGAATCGGTGATGATATTGAATGAAGTACCCCCACTGCGATTTTGATCCAAATACGTTCTTTAACCCGTTTGCTAATGAGATTTCTTTGCAGATGTCGCGAGAATCTTCACAAGCCATTTGAATCCTCAAAATCGCACAATGTATACCAACATCAACCCTCCACACATAGATGGACAAAAGACCATCCTCTGAAAATTATTGGCAGCCGAATCAACCCGGTCGTTACGAGACAGCGTCTTCACACGGACGGTGAACATTGCATTTATGCACTCACTGTGCGCCAATGCGAACCTAAAAACATCAAAGACGCAATGACAAAAGACAGCTGGATTGAATCCATGCAAGAAGAACTCAACCAATTCAAACGTCTTGAAGTATGGAGGCTGGTTGAAAGACCAACGAGGAGTCTCGTCATTGGTCTCAAATGGATTTGGAAAAACAAATTGGATCTTTGAAGGAAATGTTATCGAAAATAAGTCACGTCGGTGGCTAAGGGTTATCGTCGGGAAGAGGAATAGACTTTGAAGAATCTTTTGCTCCGGTTGCTCGTCTTGAGGCTGTTCGGATATTTCTAGCGTTGGCGGCTCATATGAATATGACGGTCTAACAGATGGATGTCAAAACTGCGTTTCTCAATGGACAACTTAAAGCGGTTTATGTCGACCAACGGATGGATTAGTTGATCCGAGTTTCGAATCCGTCTATAAAGCGAACAAAGCTCGTATGGTCTCAAACAAGCTCCTCGGGCATGGTGCGATAAGCTATCATCCTTCCTCATTGCTAATAATTTCACCAAAGTTCGGTTGACCCAACTCTTTTTATACAATATCACGGGGCACATATCTTAATTGTTCAAATTTCGTGGATGACATCATTTTGGGTCTACATAAAAAGTTTTCAATCGCTTTTGCAAAACTAATGAAGAAATTTTTTTGAAATGTCCATGATGGGTGAACTCACGTTCTTTCTCGGACGCAAGTTCATCAATCACCCGTGGTATTTTCTGAGTCGATCCAAATATGCCCTTGAATTGTTAAACAAATTTGGAATGAAAACATGTGACACCTATGCCACACCAATGGGTCATACCAAGAAGCTAGGCATGATTTACATGGGAAATTGGTGGACCCTACAAAATACCGTAATATTATTGGATCTCTCATGTATCTAACGACTAGAGACACGATATTGTCTTTTGGTTTATCTATGCTCCGTTATCGATCGCGACCAAGCTGAAACCCACCTCTCACGAGGCTAAAAGAATCCTCCAGATACATCAAGGGAACCATTAACTTGGGGATGCGGTATCAGAAGGATTGGTTTTGAACTAATCGCTTTTGAGATCTGACCGCAGGATGCTTAGACTCACGAAAAAGTACTTGAGAGCTTTACAATTTCTTGGTGATAAGCGGTGTCTTGGCAATCAAAGAAGCGAGGATTGTACATTTGTCCATCAACGAAGCGAGAATATGTAGCCATGCGTGTTGTGCTCAAGTCATCACGGATGAGAACACAACTCAAAGACTATGGTTACGTATTTGGCAGAATCGATGTCTTTGCGACAATCAGTGCCATTGCGATCTCGTGCAACTTCGTTCAGCTTTTCGAAATCAAAGCACATCGATCTTCGATATCATTTCATCAAGGATCACGTGGAGCAGTCTTGTTGAATTATATTTTGTGGAACGAGAATACCAATTGGCGGATCTTCTCACAAAGCCTTGCCTCGCTAGGTTTAATGAGTTGGTCCACGGATTGGTATGAGGTGTTTGACTCAAGAGGTTGGATGACCTCCTAAGCAGTCTTAAAACTGTCAAACACCAAAATCTCTTTTGTAAATAATTTTTCAAAAACAAAATACAAAAATATAAAACATGATAAAACAACAAAAATATTCTTCTAATCTATTTTTCTTTCAACATTGCAAGTACATTTCTTCCGTCAACACTATAATCTTTCAAAATTCAGTATTTCTTTGATCAAGTGTTGAGGAGAAAATTTCATAAGCTGTTTCAAAACATCGTGTACTTGCATGTTATCATATCAGGTTGTTTCTTTTATCAATGGTGGTAAATTTTTACGGTTCAATGACACTCCTCGGACTAAAATTTATAACCTTTCATTATTTTTCTTAAGTGGGGAGTGTAAGTCAAAGTTTCTTTCTTAAAATCTTTGTTTGGTAACCAAAATGGAAGTTAAATGGCTTTGTATGAAAATGGAAAAGGTGGAGGGACCATAAATGTCAAAATGTTAAAGTTATTTTAATAAAAACACTCTCCACCTAACAATCTCTTCACACTTAATACTCCTATCCAAATAATCCTCGCCAAAATCGTTCAAGAAATCCGTGCTTTAGATCATCATCTTGTAAGTGTTTTCATGATCTTAATGATAATACAAGCTAAGGTTTTGAATTTCAAGCAAATCCTACGGCTAAAACGTTTATAGCGTGATTATGTGTTCTACGCATAAGTATGAACACACAATCATTGTGTGAGTGTGTTTTTGGTTGAAAAGAAGTGTCAAGCGATGTTTTTTAACAGGATACTATTTTTACCTCTAAATCCACCCGAAACGAATTGATGATGTTTGAATATTAGGGTTTATGAGTCGATTTGGGTGTTTACAAATGTGAAGGTTTTTGGTCAAAAGATTGTTGTGTGATGGTCATATCATGTTGAATTAATGATTTCCAGGCCTATAACTACCCGAAACACTAATTTAATCGAATTAGGAATTAGGGTTTAATGTTCTTGAGTTTGGGTATTTTTGATTCACCACGATTTAGATGTTATAACTTGGTTTATAGACTCTCATAACATCTTAGAACTACGAGAATTGTTTGGTGCAAATTCCATGGCTAGAAAGTTTATGCGTAATTCATAACCCTTAGGGTTTTGACCTACGCATGACTTTCTCTACGTACTTGTTTAACGAATGATTCATGCCATGATTTGTTGTTAAAATGAATTTTTGTGTTAATATTGATGATTTGATGAATTTATTTCAGGTTTGCTACGTTTAATATTCAGAATCAAGGTCATTTGAATCTCATATAAGGATTACCCTACGGCGTAGTCAAGTTATCGCGTAGAATAATCCTACGCATAACTATGCAGCGTAAGGTTCTACAATGGGACTCTGGCGTATCACGTGAAGGATATGCGTAAGCAGTGACCTCGCGCAAGGTCTACTCTTACGTAAGCCTTGCAGCGTAAGGTATAATCGCCTACAGCGTAAGCTCGCATAAGGTCCCTTTTCCTACGGCGTAACATTTCTTACAGCGTAAGTTAAGATCCTACGGCATTCTCGTCTAATATATTCTTGTTCAGCTTAACTTTGCCAACTCTACGCATATGCCTTGATTGACCTTCATTATGAATTGTTACGTGTACAAACTTGTTAATATACTTATCATAACGTCCGAATCAATAATGTCACTAATAAACTTAAGCGTTTGATATGTTGTGAACAATAAGTGATAACATAAACTTTAAAACTTAAAGTTAACTAACTCACGAAACATTTCACGGCGTCATTGGACTATTGGACAAACAAGTGACTTAGGACTCGTAACAATCATTGACCTTTGTACATTCAATAACTAGACAATAAGACCTTACGTTGACTAACATTATGTCTTTGATATGTTGGTTCTTTTGGCTAATGTTATTTGAGATCCACGACATGGTGAACAAATGAATGTGGATGCATCGAGAAGTTCTTACAATTCTGATATCTTTCGAGAGGTTATCAGAAAGATTGGAAAGAACAACCTTAGGGTTGACTTTGACACCCTCACATGCTCTGAATCTTCTTGTCTCATTGCGATTGGATATTCTGGGAATCATCCCTACCAGAACATGCTCTCACACTCGCCCACGGTTCAAGGTCTACATTCAATTACGGGATTCTATCACGAGATCACAGTCAAATGCGATGAATGTGACACTTAATCACAAACAAGTCACTATCACTCCTTGACTTACGGTACATTCTCATCATTCGACATCGCTCCATGACTTCTTTGCTACCCCTCTTGAAGAGCGATCACGAAATTCTTGATAGATATTGGTTATGATGAATCTTCAGGAATCATTACTAAGCACTCTCACGTGGGTGA
Source organism: Chrysanthemum makinoi (assembly GCA_910596185.1). Lineage (NCBI taxonomy): Eukaryota > Viridiplantae > Streptophyta > Magnoliopsida > Asterales > Asteraceae > Chrysanthemum > Chrysanthemum makinoi. Next base: position 85,915,817 of record OU343218.1, on the reverse strand, counting down.
AGAATATTCCTCAACCATGGAGAACACTCTACATGATCATCACCAAATCGGTCTCAGTGCGTGGCGGTGGCTATGAGCATCCCAAGCTCATGGAGCTACAAATTTTACGGTCGTTGATCAACAAGAAGGACATTGAAATCGGAAGCAGCGATATGGGAGGACATGATGCTATTTCACAAGAAGCTTGGCTCAAAGATTCCCTATGGGATACACCAAGCTGTTGATCCGAGAGCACTTGGACTTCATCGATATCCCCATGAGGCTCAATGACCCGGATAATCACGACATATGGTGAACCCATACTATCGTGAGAATCAAAGAATCGTCAACAAAGAAACGGTGCGGTATTACTGATCACCTTGACTACGAAATCAAAAGCTTGAAACATACAAAAGGTATTGGTTAGCGTAAAGAAGGCAAAGTTGGTCATCTTGATGAAAAATCTTACGGTACACCTACCGGGAGGACGAAGAAGCGATCTTGGAAGTGTCACAAGTAGAGATATTTATAGGAAGCTTCCCAAAAGGAATCCTCCTCGTAAAAGGATTGTTCCCTTAAAGGAAGCTGAACCTATTCCCACACACGAACGCAAAGAAAGCTTGTGGGCAGCTCACGAAGATGCGGACGCAGGATGAAGAGATTACCTACTCGAGAAGCTGCAAGTAACTACCTCGCCGTGACTAAACCTCCAAGTCCACCGGTGACAAAGGAAAAGGGAAGACTCTGTACTTGTACCTTATGATAGCTTCGGAGAGTGATAAGAGCCACCGGAAAATGTATACAAGAAGATCAAATTCCTTAGACACCAACACAAAGCTGAAGAATTTGCTAAAGACCAAATGGGTGGTCTTGGAGGATCAAGTGGTCTTTGCCACTCGAACCATCTCGATGCGGTTAATCAACCCGATAAAGGGGATGGTGCCACCACTCTTGTGCAACAACAAAAGCTTGGGGAGGATACTATCGAATATGAGTTTGAGCGAAGTCCGAAAAAAGATAAAGATGTTGATTATGATATGTTTCTTCTAGATAGTCTTGCACGATCAAAGGAAGAAACCTCTGAACCTCCGAAGGATCCAGAGTCTCCTCATATCTCTTCATCATCAGTTAGTCTTCTCACTCTTCACCACCACCATCAAAAAGATCAACAAAATCATCATCCGGTCGGTGAAGAAGCCACCTCGATCTTGGATTTCTCAAACTCATAAAAAATTGTGAATCTTGTCAAACAAGTCGAGAAGAAAGGCGTGCTCAACAAGAAGTTGAATTTCTTTCTTGATCACATACAACATCGTATGGCGAGATGAAAGATGCAAGGAGAAAGGAAGTTTGTTAGGGAATTCATGAAAAATCAGTCAAGAGGCTGAGCGAAATGATGAAGGATACACGAAAAAGTACCTTAGATGCGTTCCTAAAGTCACAAAGGTTGTTCACCAAACAACTTTATCAAATCTTATGCGGTCGCCAAGCAAACTATTAGATCAACGCCCTTAACCGTCACAATCAATCCAACGATCGGTAGTTTTCTCAAATAATGAATTGGTGGCCAAGCTTGTCACACAAATGTATTCGATCGACAATGTTCACTTACGATGAAGCAAAATTGTTTCAAGCATTCTTTGGACTACCAACTTCAAGAAGCTTGTAGATCGAAGGCTGAAAAGTCTAAGCGTCCTAGAGGCGATGAAGACAAGGATAAGGATAAAGACTACGCACCTAAGCGTCGAAGCGGTCGGTGAATCTTCTTTGATGCAACCTCCTCCCCAACGGCCTCTTGCTCAACAAAAATCTCCTCCTCGTTCTTCTCTTGAAAACCTCGGGGCGATTCGAGTTACCACCACGACTTAGAAACCGGTGATCACTTTGAGTATCACGGGTGGTGGCGATGAAGGGTCCTTGAGCTACAACAACCCACCTCTCCCGAACAAGTTGAAGCGGAATCATCATCTAGGCCTAAAAAGAAGAAGAAGAAGGCGCCTCAGTGGCGATCGTATCATGGCTAGATGGCGATAAAGCAGAGGAATTTGAATGGTTTGCTACTCTTGTTAACAACACTCCTACCACGAAGAAGGTCGAGATTTGGTAGGCGGTTCTACATTGGAGCATGCTAAAATTCTGCAAGAAAAGTTCCATGTGAAGAAAATGGCGAAATCTGAGTTGAAGCGAATCAAGAATGAAGCATTTCAACTTCTAAAAGCGACTCACGAAAGTGCCCTGAGTCGAATATCACCTTGAAAACATTGCTCGAGCTATGTCTAACAACATGGATTGGCTCAAACCGGAAGCAAACATTGACTTCACACAAAGGGACAACCCTCCATACTACACCGATGGGACCAAACCTCTACCAACAATTGGCCAACCGGTGAACCAAGGATTCCTTTCGGATATTTCTTCAACAAAGACTTGGATTTTCTTCTACACGGTGGCGATGATTCAAGAAAATCATCGTCGTTGACACTTCCATTCAATGTTGTCTACTCAATGCATAGCCATTGAGGAGCGTGCCAATCACTTGTTCTCCAACAGTGGAAGCATCGACCAGATGCATTGTATGGGATTCATCAGCGGGCTTGGCCGAGAATCTACTACGAAGGCTGTCGGGGTTGAAGTCTCAACATCGCGTGTATAGTTCTAAGGATATCGTTGCCATCATACACGTTGACCTTTTTGTCTAAGTGGGACTACACATTCTAAAGAAGATGGTAGTCAAGCGACAAGATGAGCGGGACTATGCTTTCTCTGAAGGCGACTTTGAGAATTTGTCTCTCAATGACATGAAGACATGTACCTTGCCAAGTCTGAGTCGCATGAGACAATTCTCAAGCTGAAGTACAGCAATTTATCAAGTCACTTCTCATCTTCATGAGACGGATTGTCATCAAGGAACGTGTAGAAGATCTCCGGTGGTTGAATCTTATCGAGCAGCGTGTCAACTTCACTCCTCAAGCTTGATCTTCCGATATCAACCGGCTATCTCAATATACACTCATCAGCAAACCTTTCGGCGTTGTTTACTGTAGTGAACTTCAAAGAAACTGCTTAATGGCGTGTAGCGAACTCCACAAGTTCAGGGATCATACTTTGGTGGTTAGGGATGGAATGGCATCTGAGGTTGAAGGATATCGCCGAAAAAATTGGGTCTCCTAAGCTGGAATTCTCGGGGAAAGGAGGGATGTGAGGCGGATCATCACAATGATTGATGAGCGGTTGTTTGAAGGGATCGATTTAGGCGATTGGAGAGTTATGTCGGTGGTGGACCGAGTTAACATAACGGCTTTCAGCCACATTGCACACTCACGGGAACATCCTGCACTTCACGGTACCCTTGAATTGCTTCCTTCATATAATTTTGGATGTTTGATTGATTATGTAAATGGCTTGTGCACACATTACATTGTACAACCCGTACTTGTAAATAAAGGACCACGTAGTGCGCCTGATTGCCACAATCCTTATAAAAGGAGAGAAAGCTTCTTACTTTTGAGTAAAACCTATCAAACCTTTCTTTTTCAAGGTTTTGCTCAAAAGAACAAGTACTTCCGCTTATGATTTTCAAAACCTCAACCGTTTATATCACTTTCGTTGAGGGGGTACTTGAATTAAAACTTTGTTCAAAAATTGTTCTCAGTGGTCATTCTTCCATAACTTGAAATGGTCATATTTATTCTCAACTTTTCAAAAATAACATCATATATGCCATTTTTGAGGGAGAAAATTGTGATAAGAAATATGTTGTGTAAATGCAAATGAACCTGTGTGCTATAGACTTAACCCATGAATTGTGAGATCTTAGCGTTAGTAACTTCGAAAAGACTTGTCGGGACGGGTAATAATTTCAAGCTAGTTAGCTAGTGATGTAGCGTGTCTCATAAAGGACTTGTCTGAGTAGAATGTACCATTCGAGAAACTCTTGGTAGACATGAACTCTGGCGGGTTTGACAACCTTTCGAGGATTGTCTACACCTTCAAGGTAGTTATTAGAGCTAGTTGTCACCTAAAAGCTGACAATGCAACTCTTTAACTATGCCACGTAACCGTGTCTCGTGGGGATTGTCTATCTTGAGTGAATCAATTCAAAATGTCTGGCTCTTTCCTCTTGTGCATTTTAACCATTAAAACTCTTAAGCACATGTGGAGGGGGGTATTTATGCAAAATCTTATCTCAACAGTGGTACTAAAATGTTTTTCATTCACAAACACTTTGAGATATTTTTCACAACAATGGTTTTAATGGCAACATAGGTTAGTCATGGAGTTATAAGGTGACTAAGGTTAGAAATATCCGTCCTATGATCCGAGCGGAGGATCTACCCAAGGACACCACAAATAGTTAGTATTTAGAAGTCCTTAGGTATGATTGAAAAAGGAGAAAATGAGAAATGGAGAAAGAAGGAGTTGAAGAATTAAAAAGAAAAGCAAAGAAAAGGGTGAAAAGAAATAGCCCTTTAGATTATTCAACTTAGAGGCGGAACCAAGGGTTCAATTCATATGCTCTTGGTTGTCACTTAGTGGCCGGTATTGAAGATTAAAAGTCGTCATGGACCCGATGGCGCATGCACTAAACCTTCTTAACCACTCAAGTTTCTCTGCGAAGCTTGTTTCATTCTCACGAGGGAACCCTACGTAAACTATCGGCTTTCTCTTAGAGATTATTGAAGAAGGAGACCCTCTCCCTAGTCTCCTTCGGGAAAACCAAAGCGCACTATTGAGTCTAGAGCCACGAGATTCATCAAAAGATCTCTTAGGTACACTTGACATTTCATCACTTGATATTCAACAATAAGAATTTCGGTGGTGCATTATCGAGTCCTTCACGGATCTTAGCAATGCGAGAACATTTATGAGAGGTTCACATTTGTGATCCTCGGTGATTGAATGGAAACTCTGCCGGGGTCAACATCAAACGACCACGGCGGTGAAGCGGCGCTCCCGTGGATTGCGTTTAGTGGTCTCAAGCGGTCTACGATGCGTGGTGATGCCGGTGTACCTCGACTCATCGAAAATGGGTGTATTTGATTTGCATCGTGTTATCTCACTTGTGGGACTCCGATTCAGGAGCGGCCTTTGTAAGAATTAGAGTTGTGTTTTCACACTATCTTTGTTACTCTCGAAGTTCAAACTTGTAAGTGCAGGAATCCGCTTATTACTAACCGTTTAAATGTTTTCTTCTTATGGAAGCTCGGGCGGATGATCGTCTGAGATTCTTCTCATGCTCACGCCAACATCATCACTAATGGAAGTTCTATCCAAAAAAAGCAACACAACGGTCGAATGATTCTTCGTCAAATCAAAGAATCTACAAAGTTAAAGACTTAAAGAACTTCATCGATCTTGAATTCCAGCGTCAAAGCGTGTGAGCATGTTGAAGAATGGCGTGGAACCTTTGTGGCGAAGCGGAACTGGCGGGAACTTGATGCTAACAACAACATACTATCACTTTCATCACAAAGAACAATGATCAAAGAACAAAGTTATTGATGACGTCAAAGCATAAGCATTCAAAGTAAACTATCTCTCTACTTGGGGAGATTGTTCAAATCAAGGCAATTCTTCTCACAAGAAAGAAGAATGTCAGAAGGCGTCAAAGCTACTATTACATCAACGCCTTCACCGTTTTCATCACCAACACTTGAGTGTTTGTTACTCATATGTAATAACACTTGAGGGAGATTGTTGGAATCACTCCTAAACCTTATTCAAGTGTTAGTTACTCATATGTAATAGTTAGCTTATTATGGCCTTTATGTTTGTTATTAGCCTTAAGCTTATGTAGAAGGCCCATGAGCTTAGGCCCAAGCCCATAGGAGAAAGGGAAGGAGTAGGAGTGTTGCCTAGCTCCTTGCCTATAAATACTTTGTAATAACCCTCACTTGAGGGTTGGTTGTTCAAGTTATTCTCTCACTATCACTCTACGCATAACCGGTCATATATTATCGTGTGTGTGTGTTTGGTTCTTGTTCAATCGCCTCTCTATCTTTCTTATAAGCTTGTGTGGTAAACCTTGTGACCTAACACAGATCTTGACCTTCTTCAGGGTAGGGAGTGGAATTGACAAGTGTAGAAAACCATTCAAATTCCTCTGTGGTGTCTTCATCTAGCCATGGTAGGACGTCTGCCTTGAGAGGCATTTCACTTACATTTCTTAGGCCTAGATGGGGTTAGGTTTCTTTACTTGTTTGGGAGAGGTGGGTTGTGTATGGGCTCATGAATTGTTCTTCATACGTCACCACCGGTATACTCAAAGTAATCACCGGTTTTTGAGTCACGGGTGGTGTCTCCGAAATCATGAGGTTTATCGGTAGAAGAGCGAGGAGGAGACCTTTGTTGGCTTGAGGAGGCGTTGGGGAGGTGGTGGCATGGAAGATGATTCACCGGACTTCTTACATCGTTTAGCTTCATCATTCTTATCTGATCCCTTATCTTCATAGTCTCTGGGGCGTTTAGACCTTCGACGAATGCGCTTAAGCTGGCAGGTTGGTAGTCCGGCAATGCTTGAAACAACTTTCCTTCATCGAGAGTAAATGTCCCGGATCGTTTAGACATTTGTGTGTGACAAGCTTGGCTACCAATTCATTATCGAGAAAACTACGGGATCCGGATGGTTGATTGTGACGGTTAAGGGTGTTGATCTTATAGTTTGCTTGGCTATACGCATAAGATTGGGATATGGTTAATGCGGTAAACATCTCTTTGTGACTTTAGGAGCGATTTCCGAGAAAGGTACTTGTGAGTGTAGCCTAGCCGATCATTACGTCCATTTTCCCTTGTAGATCATCACGCATGAGCTACAATGTATTCCTTTCATTACGCATCTTGTCATTCTCATCATGTAGATACGCATTTGGTCGACAAACCAATTCGGTTTTCTGTAGAGCATGTCCTTCTTTCTGACTTGTTGGACAACTTTCACAATTCTTTCATGAGTATGTGAAATCCAAGATCGAGGTGCTTCTTCTTGATCTGGATGATGATTTGGTTGATCTTTTTGATGGTGGTGGTGGTGAAGAGTGAGAAGAAGAATCGATGATGATGAGATGTGAGGAGACTCCGGGTCCTTTGGTGGTTCAGAAGTTTCTTCCTTTGATGCGATGCGGGACTATCTAGAAGAAGCGTATCATACTCAACATCTTCTTCATTGCCGATCTTAGCTTGTTCATCGACTTTGGCTTTGTGCAGCTTCTTCATCGGCTTTTCCTTCTCACAGCTTCTCGATTACGGTTGTTCAAATCATACTCAATAGTGTAACCGCGTGTTTGTTGTTGTACCAAAGTGGTGGCACGGATCCCTTATCGGGTTGATTAACACATCAAGATCACGGTGAAGGTTGAGCTTCACCACTTGACCCTCGGGGCCACCCATTTGTTCTTGAGCAAATTTTTGTTACAGCGTGTTGAAGTCGAGCAATTTGAACTTCTTCGTATGATTTATCAGTTGCTCTTCATCACTTTCGAGCTTTCATCATATGGCACAAGTATAGGAGTCTTTCCTTTGCCATGTTCAGCTATTGGACTAGGAGGTTTTGGTACTGAGGGAGAGTCATCCTTTTCGATTTCAGTGGACCTCCTCGTCTGATTGTGTATCTTCAGAGCTTTCGTCCAGTAGCTTTCTTTTTGGTTCAGGTGTAGGAATAGGAGCAGCTTCCTTGGAGGGAAATTTCTTCCTTGGAGTAGGTTTCCTCTTTGGGACCTTCCTTTGACTCTCTGTGCTTATTGCATTTCCAACACTTCCTCTTCGGTTCTCAGTAGGAGTTCGAAGGCTTTTCGAGATGACCAACTTTGCCTTCTCTTACTGCTACTTGATACCTTTTGTATGTTTCAAGCCTTTTGATTTCATTGGTCAGAAGGTGATCAGGCAGCACGGCACCTTGTTTCTTTGTTGTCGATTCCTTGATTATGATAGAAAGGATAGGTTCGGACAACACGTCGTGATTGTCAAGGTCATTGAGCCTCTGTGGAATGTCGGGATGAAGACCAAGTGCTCTCTGGATCAACAATTTAGTGTATCTGACATAGGAATCTTTGAGCCAAGTTTCTTGTGAAATGTCATCATGTCATCCCATATCAATGCTTCGATTTGAATGTCCTTCTTATTGATCCAATGACCAGAAGACTTGCAGTTCCATGAGCTTGGGATGCTCTTAGG
>OU343218.1:85770503-85907572 GCA_910596185.1 Chrysanthemum makinoi | reverse complement strand
TAAAGATTTTTTTTTAATGAACATTGTTGTACGGTAAGGTGTCATTTTAAGAACTTTAAATAGAGAACTTTTTATGTTGCTAAACAAAAATTTTAAAATAGAAAAAGAAATTGATACCATGATAAGGATTTAAAATGTACACTTTTAAGGGGTCATTTAAGCCCTTAATCGACTACTTTTATATCTGTTACTGCTTAATTTCGTTCATTTTCACTTTTTAGGTATATTGGAAGCAAAATGCTGGAATGATGCATATTTGGACGAAAATGAGTGAATACATGAAGAAAATGGCAAAGTTAAGATCGAAGCCACTCAAGCTGAACCTGACGACGTCCCAATCAAAGGGCGACGCCGCCCCTCTATACAGATTTGATAAAAAAGTGCACGCGACGGCTCAATGGAATTTCTGGTCCTAAAGCCTGCGGCGCACCTTAATTCTGAAGGCGTCACTCACAAAATCTACACCGCAGCCCAAGATCAAAGACTCGGACGACGCCGCTACTAAATACTGACGGCGTCACACATCTCAACCGACGTCACAATGATCAAGACTATCACAACATGCACGCGAAGTAGCTGATACTGTTTTGGCCATAACTTTTGCATACGAACTCGGATTTAGGTGAATCAAAAGCCCACGTGACCGGAACGAGAAAATCTACAGTTTGGTGAAGAAAAATATTTGTAATGCCGTCACTCTATCAAGATGACGCCGTCACCCTTTGCTAACAGAAAATTTACCTATAAATAAAACATTATAACCTCACTTTTTGTAGGCTCTAAACCCTAACTCTGATTCAAGGGTTTAGATAGGTGTTTTTCCAGCAACTTTGAAGGTTTTAATCACTCCAAAAACATCTTGTAATGGTTTGTTGATTATATCTTAATCCATATCTTCAATTTATCATTATGTCTACCCCATGTTTGATTGATTGTGTGTATGCTTGCTTGTTTAACATGTCTAGCTAAATTTCTTGTATGTTTGCTTAGATCTATGAAACCTAGTTGTTAATTATTATTAGGTTGTCTCTTATCTTAATTGTAATTGGCTTGGGAGTGTAACTAGGCTATCGTTGTGTTTAAATGCTTGAGTAATCTTTGTGAAAATTAGTTTATGAATCACTTAGTTGATATCGTAGTCTAAACATCGAAAGATAACCTTAAAGTTAGTTTATGAATGACTTAGTGGATTTCGTATGCAATAACATAAAGGTAATCTCAAAGAGTTAGGGCATAGGCACACCCTACGACCTTAGAAAACACAACGCGTTAAGAATAAGGACGTGACAATTCAACCAACAATAAAAGATAACTAGGGAGTAATAGTATCTAGGTAAACACATTTTTAATCATCATACGAGCACACAATCAAATAGACATAGCTACCCGTAGTATTATATAATTAGAATAGTAGAAGTAATCGGTAGAAGTACCACCCATGAACCAATTGCCATGAAATTTTACCCTTAGCTTTCTAAAAAACCAATAAAAAGATAAAAAAGAATTATCCTCAACCCCACCTTAGCGTAATACACTTCTTGCTAGCATCCCTATTCCCCTAGAGAATGATATCAATACTCGAGGCTTACCAAATACTACACTACAACGATTAGGTTCACTGCCTAGGGTGTTGAAAAACTTGCTCGACGAAAAGGAAGTTCCTTTGACCCCGAACGCACTTCACGAGCAGCATCATACCATATCCAATTCATCTATCCAAACAACAAGAATGGGAACGATACAAGTGATTTAATCCATTGTCATCCACTCTATACCGAAACTCATACCGATTGTCATTAATGGCATCAAACCAAATACACCCTTAGTATTCCTTGTTTGAGCATGGTAAAATGTCACTCTTTTAAAGACACTTATTCTAATCTTATGCATTTGAAAGGTGGCCATAAATATCATTACGTAATAATACGGACGTCATCCATTCATTCAAAGATCAATAACCAAACAATTGGAATCCAATTCATTCCTTGTTGTCTATCCCCCTTCTTCGTGTGTTTGTTCGTAACCTTGTCACTTATCACCATGGGTGACAATCCACCACCAAACGATAATCCACCACCACATCAACCACTTCCACTCAACCCACCACCACTTGACCCGCCAAGAAGCCGTACTCTTGGTGAATACTCTAGACCGAGCCATCAAGGCTATAGGAACACCATTGAGCTCCCCGCTCAAGCTCTAACTACGGCCCTGCGATCCGACACCATCCGGTTGGTGCAAAATGGATGTGCATTCCATGGACTTCGTTCCGAAGATCCTAATCAGCATCTCAAGGATTTCCTAAAAATCGTTGACTCTATCGACCTTGATGCTACTGTTGGAGTATGCTCGTGTCATAATAAATAATTATATGGCTAGTCATATGTGAGCCTATGGGGTCACACACATATACACTTAGACACCATTATCATAATGTATTTATCGTATTTACATTATGTATAACCTTTGTTACATAAGGGGGTTAAGTGGAGTATTTGGACTTTGAAGGGCCTAATGTGTATCTTATGATTTGACATCAATTATCATTAATGCTAATTGATTATGATTTTGTAAGTTACAATTGGTCTTCAAGGCTCTCCCTCCCCTCCTCTCTTGGTACGGCCAAAAACACACACACACAAGGGTTTTTGTTTTTGGTTTTTCCTTCCTTGATAATTCTAAAGGTAGTCTTGTGCAAGGATTGGTACAAGGGTTAAGACTAGCATCAAAGGGTGATCGTTAGACGTGTAGTGTATTTCACACATTGGGAAAGGCCAACCTCATTGGTCTTTTGGTTTCTTGATTCCATACGTGGAGGTCATTGGTTTCTGCTACCGGAATCACGCTACAAATGTATAAACCTTATCTATGTTTTATTTGATTGATCATATGGCAATATGGATCCGTTGGTGATGATTCCGCCGTTTATATGATTTATTTATGTTTATTATATTCATCATCACCTATAGGAACAATGAGCCATCATATGTGCCATATGATATCGGGTATGCTAAAAATGGTCAAAAACGCGTGTTTTTAAGTGTTTTATGCAACCACTTTCAAAACAGCCCCTAGGGCTCTATTTTTCATGGATTAGGAATATTATTAGTAATATAAAGATCTGTGATTTTTGGTCCTATGGCCATTGGTTTCACGATAATTAATGAACAATGTGTTCGTACGCTTAAAATGGCTTTAATCGCGTTGTTTTAATCGATTCATGAAACGATTTGAAAACAGCCCCTAAGGCTTTATTTTCTGTGGTAAAATGATTTTTAGAAGGTCTAATTTCAGTAGGTTTGAGAACCTAAATCCATTTTACCGCACCAATCGGGTTTTAATTCTTGTTGATTATTTCTTCGATTCGTTGGCTAATACTTTTATTTCATGTCATTTATATTGTTCCCATGGCAAATACATGCATGTTTGCTCATGGGATTAGCCAACACCTTGTTATGTTCATAATTTTATGGTATTATTATGTGTATATGCAAAGCCGATGAAAACCTAGACCACTTGTGCTATGAATGATTGTGATTGTCGTTTATTTCTTGTTATTTGGGTTTGCCATTGTTTCGGCCTTTATGTATGAGTTTTAATTTGGTTTTTGCCATTGTTTTGGCATTTTACAATAGATAGATAGTAGATTAGATGTATTTTACATTTTATATATTGTAACCGATGCTTGGAATGGAATGGCGAAGCATAAACACATAAAGATAAAATGGCTCGTCGAACAAGCTGCAGTAAAACGGCGTTTCCGGTGATTGGTAGCAATTTAACCAAATTTTTGCTGTAGGTAGACAACTCATGGGCCCACAACTTTGTAGTTTGGTGCTAAGCTCGGGATGACTCCTTCTAGGGCCATTGGGCCTGAATGCAGAAATTCTGGCCTGGCATTTTTCATGTGCATTATGGGCTTTTACTTGTCCTTGCTTGGTCTTGGAGCAAGTGGGAGTCCTCCGTGTGGTTGTGGTTTATGTCCCTAGATGACTCTTGGTTCGTGATGGCTCCGAGACCAAGCATAGGTTTTTTCATCGGTTGAGGTTTTGCATATTGTGGTTGTGTGTTGGTTGTTTGTTTATTATGTGTGTGAATGTATATAACCTGCAAATCGTTTTCTAAAACTTAAAACACAACACAAACCATTTTCAAACTAAATCTTATGATTTAGTTTAACTAAGTTTAAATATGGATTTAACTTAAAATCATTGTTTAAAAATAACACTTAACTTGTTATGTATGTTATTCGATTTATGTATTGTCCTATCTCTATTATAATCCACATAGGTTCTATATTAGACTTGAAAATGGACAAGTTGACACACATAAATTAAAACAATGATTAGACTTAAGTTAAGAAGAGTTTTAACTTGTGCTACGAAGAATGAATGCATGCTTTTTTCGTACACCTTTTTGATTCACATCAAAATTTTTACCGCCACAAATTTAAGTCATGCCGTCCAATCGCCGAGAACACTTGCAATTACTTTTTGCCCTGGGACCTAGGATGAATTTTAACCCAAGGTGATTATTGTCTATGCGTGGGACCTAGATATATTTTCACACGTTCTCAAATTGGATGACTTAATCGAGTTAAGCGGTGAGACCTTGACCCGAGGAAAGGATGGGACTAAACATGCCTACTTGACACTAGATGCTTGTTCACTAGTGCCATGGGTCCCATAAGGATCTAAGAGTTGCACTTGATTTGCAATTGGTCGACGTTACCTACCTATTGAATCCACCATTGCTAGCAGATCAACTGATGTGATGGTGGAATCTCAATGAGGATCTTAGCCTTTTTTCGCAAAATTAATTGTTTTTCTTTTAAAACTTGGGTAGTTAATTTTAAAAGGATTAATTATTGATGATAATTTGAATTTTGTTTGTTTTGTAGATGAAAACTCCAACTCAAACCATCAACAACTCGTCAATCATCAATCTCGAGATTGAATGGTAATAACTTTTTGATCACCGAAACTTGAGGATTGTCCTCAAGTCTGAACAAAAGTTTTACCATTCAACAGTTTACCCGGAAGCCTGCCACCGCTGCCGTGCGTAATGCCTACACTCAGGGTTTAATGAACAACAGACGCCGCTTGTCTTAGCGCGAGCATGATCCAGAAATTCGAATTTAGAGGACCTCACGCATTTGACATGATAACGAACTAGAACTATGTTCAACAGAAGCTGAGCATGAATTATTTGAAACTGTCGATCATTCCATGCTTGCGCGGAGAAGGACAATCGGTCGTAAGAGCCCATCATGAAAATGAAAGGCTATTCGATCCGATGGAGCGCTTGGATACCCCATGCCTCGCATCCTTGAGTGAGCATGATACTTACCTCACTTTCAAAGGAATTTGAACAATTTGTGCAGAACTACAACATGCAAAACATGGGCAAGACCATACATGAACGCGCATAATATGCTCAAACTGCGTAAAAGGTATGCCAAGAAAGCTCAGTTGTCCTAGCTATCAAGCAAGGCAAAATCCGCAAAAAGAACAAGGGAAACCAAGCACCGGAAGGACATGGGAGAGGGTGGGTAAGCTTACTTTCAAACCTAAAGTCCCCCGCTAAGAAGGAGCACCAGCTATGACGACCACCATCACCGTGGTGGAATGGTGGAACTGTCCTGTACCCGCGAGTTGAAGAAGAGCGGCTGGCTAGTACATCGTATCACTATAGAACTCTATACTTTTCCTAATAAATCATGGGTATATGATACAGGTTGTGGGACTCACATTTGTAATGATGTGCGGCTCTGGGGAAGTCGAAAGTTGAAGCATGGCTTTGGACCCTCACGTTGGTAATGGGAATCGCGGCACTAGTCAAAACGATAGGAAGCTATGATTTAATCCTTCCTAATGGACTAGTTATTGTTTTGAATAATTGTCATTTGACCTACTATTACTAGAGTGTTGTTTCACTTTTCTTTGAAGGATGATGGTTTCATCCATGTTTTACGGATTTTGGCATTTGGTTCTAAGGATAATGTTTTCTATTTTAATGCTATTCCTAGAGATGGTATTTTGAAATTGATATGCGTGATCCTAATTCAAACAATGGTTCTATATATAAAGTTAGCAACAAGAAATCTAAACATAACATGGATTCCACTTTTCTATGGCATTATGTCTTTGCCACATAAACAAGAAACGACACAAGCCTCAAATAAGATTTAGAATCAATTGAACGTGCGCCTTTTTGATAAATGTGTCTTGCATATCCGTAAGATGAAGGCCTTTTTCCATGTGGAGAAAGAGCTAAAGAACTACTTGGACTCATACATACTGATGTATGTGGCCCATTTAGGATCATGTCTAGGAAGAGCTAACTACTTCACACTTTACCGATGATTTCAGTCGATATGGTTATGTTTACTTGATTAAACATAAACATGAAGTCTTTGAAACGTTCAAAGTATTTCAAAGTGAGGTAGAAAATCAACTCGATAAGACTATAAAGGCTCTTCGATCCGATCGTGGAGGCGAATATATGAGTCAAGAGTTTTAGATCATCTAAAGTGGTGGGATAGTTCACAATTCACTTCCTCCACATACACCACAACATAATGGTGTATCTGAAAGGAGAAATCGAACTTTGCGACATGGTCGATCTATGATGAGTCTAACAACGTTGCCAATGTCCTTTTGGGTTATGCCCTAGAGTCTGTCAAAGCCATTCTCAACATGGTTCCAACCAAGAAGGTAGATAAGACTCCATATGAAATATGGCATGGGAAAGTCCCTAACTTATCTTACTTGAAGGTCTGGGATTGTGAGGCCCTCGTGAAACGAAAGCCAAACAAACTTGAGTCTAGATCTATCAAGTGTATCTTCGTAGGATATCCAAAGGAAACGATGGGTTACTACTTCTACTACCCACCCGAGAACAAAATATTTGTTGCTCGTTATGTTGAGTTTCTTGAGAACACTCATTTCACAAAAGCAAGTGGGAGCACCGTAGACTTTGACGAATTTGAAGATGCACAACCTTCGGTAACACTAGTGAGCATCAAATGAGATCGAAATGAAATATAGAGATGTTGCCCGACCAGATTCATAGGATAAGCAACTGAAGCGATATGGTTTCTATGTCGATGCGGAACATGAGTTGGGGATCAAGATGAACTCAGCTAATCCGAGCTGCATTATCGAGTTCGAACACGATAAATGGCTCGAGCTATGAAATCGAGATGTAATCCATGAAAGACAATGAAGTCCGGGTCAAGTTGACCGCTTCCTAATGCTAAAACCGTTGGGAGTAAATGGCTCTTCACAGAAGACCCACATGATGGCAATGTACACACCTATAAAGCGCGTCTAGTAGCAAAAGGTCACACTCAAACCTACGGGATTGTCTCTGAAGAGACCTTCACCAAGGTCGAGACGAAGCTATTAGGATTCTTATAGCAGCGTACTATGACTATGAGATTTGGCAAATGGATGTCAAGACAACCTTCTTGAACGGTCACCTAAACGAAGATGTTTACATGGTGCAAACCGGAGGCTTCGTGAACCTAAACATCCCAACAAAGTATGCAAGCTTCAAAGATCCATTTATGGATTAAAGCAAGCATCTAGGAGTTGGAACAAGAGATTTGATGAAGAAATCAAAAGATTGGTTTCGCCAAAACTTTGATGAGCCATGTGTATATAAGAAAACTAGTGAAAGTAATGTCGTATTCTTAGTCTTATATGTCGATGACATATTACTCATGGGAAACAACATTCCAATACAACATGATGTAAAATCCCGGTTTGGAAATTGTTTTGAAATGAAAGACTTATTAAGCTGCATACTTGGAGTCAAGATCTACTGAGGATAGATCAAAGCGGTAATCAATGAAGTCAAAGTGTACATTGACAAAATCCTAAAGAGATTTAGGATTCAAGATTCCAAACGTGGAAATCTTCCAATGCAACCAATGAATTGAGTAAAACTCAAGAACCCTACACCCAACAGGTGAAAAGGATGAAAGGTATCCCATATGCTTCTCGTGGGATCCATCATGTATGCGTAAGATGCACTAGACCTGATGTAGCGTTCGTAACCCGATTTAGTGTATCGAATCCGTGTGTCAATGATCAGCTGTTAAGAACATATTAAAGTATCTTCGTAATACTAAGGATATGTTTCTTGTTTATGGTGGTGATGACAACCGCGAGCTTAGTATCACTTGCTATACTTGATGTCGTTGGTAGACCATCGATGACACCAAGTCCCAACCGATTCGTTTTCATCATGAATGGAGGCGCCATGACGGAAGAGTTCAAAATGAGCTGTGCATTCCTCACGAAGCGAATACTGTTGCTTCGTCGCGAATGGAGGCGATTTGGATATCTAAAAATTCATTTCGGGCTTCGGCGTTGTCCCGAGAATGAACTACCCATGGATATGTCGTGATAACAAGTGCCATTATCATTGCAAATGAACCCGGTGTTCAAAGGGTGCCAACACTTCGTCGGAAAGTTCATTACATTTGAGAAGTTATCGAAAGACTTAGTTTCAGTTAGACAACTAGTTAGATCTTCTTACTAAAGCAATGCCTTGCACTAAACATGTTGGGCATGCTAGGAACATGGACTTCACCTAGTAGTCTCATGTAGATATGTTTATTTTAGTATTTGAATAATTGAATGCTAAGCGTTTATATTTTGTAATGAATTGATTTAATGGTTATTATCGTTTTCATTCATATCACCTGTATTCTATATTTGCATGTTTAAATCCATGAATGATTTTCTTCATTCAAAACTTGTCCATTGTCGGTTGACTGCACGGAGTACCATCAAATTAAGACAATGTGAGTGTGTTAGTGACCTTTTGCCAAACTCACATGTTGTTCATGGTGATGAGCATTGGATGACCCAACCTACGAGTTCACTGCATGGATCGGCTATATAGTGAATCTCGAAAAGTTATGCTATTATCCTTAGACTTGAGATGCAAAAGGTTTTGCATGTGTGGAGTTTCATTCTTGATATGGTTAAACGTTTTCCAACAAGGTAGTTATAAAGGCCACTATCGGGAATGATTTGAAGCACATGAATGACACGCGTATCAAAATAGGATTTGTTCGTCCACATGATTTGGAGTTAGATACTATTGGGCCCCTCGATGATTTGAACAGATGTTTGTATGGCGTACCCAAATGATTAAGATGAATCTTAAATCACTTGGTAATCTTGTTCAATATCAAGATCGAGAACATAATAGTTGAACAATTAGAATGACTTTTAATCCATGTCTAAAGTTCAACATGGTATCTGAAACAAAGGGATATATGACATATAAACCATTTAAATGAAATGTTTGAGAAACTGACCTCACATATCACTAGGGGCATTGGCGTGTTGCTAGACGCTAACCATTGCTTGTATAATTACTTGTCTATTATGACGTCGCAGTTGGAGCTGTTGAGTATGCTCGTGTCATAATAAATAATTATATGGCTAGTCATATGTGAGCCTATGGGTCATACACATATACACTTAGACACCATTATCATAATGTATTTATCGTATTTACATTATGTATAACCTTTGTTACATAAGGGGGTTAAGTGGAGTATTTGGACTTTGCCTAATGTGTATCTTATGATTTGACATCAATTAGCATTAATGCTAATTGATTATGATTGATTATGATTTTGTAAGTTACAATTGGTCTTCAAGGCTCTCCTCCCTCCTCTCTATAATAATGGCCAAAAACAACACACACACAAGTTTTTGTTTTCGCTTTCCTTCCTCGATAATTCTAAAGGTAGTCTTGTGCAAGGATTGGTACAAGGGTTAAGACTAGCATCAAAGGGTGATCGTTAGACGTGTAGTGTGTTTCACACATTGGGAAAGGCCAACCTCATTGGTCTTTTGGTTTCTTGATTCCATACGTGGAGGTCATTGGTGTCTAGCACGGAATCGCTACAAAGGTATAATCCTTATCTATGTTTTATTTGATTGATCATATGGCAATATGGATCCGTTGTTGATGATGATTCCGCTGCGTTTATATGATTTATTTATGTTTATTATATTCATCATCACCTATAGCTACCACACGGGAGACCACGCGCTTGCGTCTCTTCTAGTTATCTCTACAGGACCAAGCTAGTAATTGGCTTGAGCGACTTCCCACCGGTTCCATCTTAAGTTGGGATGATCTCACCACTCGTTTCCTCGCCTAATTTTTCCCACCAGGGAGAACCACTAAGCTAAGGAATGACATCTTGATGTTCCAACAACGTCAAGGTGAAATCTCTCAGCGTGGACTTGATTCAAGGACTTGCTTCATAAAGTCCCTCATCACGGCATTGATCTTTGGCTTCAAGTCCAAATCTTTTATGATCGTGTCAATCCCACCACTCGACAAACCATTGATTATGTTGCGTGGAAGGCTATAACCTCGACGTTGAAACGTGTTGGGAAGTCATTGAGGAGTTAGCACAATACGAAGAAGAAGAGCGGGAGGATCCGGTACTCCCTGAAGAGAATAGTTTGGATTCCCGCGCACAACTGTTTAAGAGTATGGAGGCACAAGTGAATGAATTAATGGAAATAACCACACATGATTATGAGCATGTGGACACTCAAAGAGTTTTGCTTCAAGAAAATTCGACAAGATGAATTAGGACATTATGTTGACATTTGTCAACAACCCAGAAAGAAATACAACGTCTCGAAGCTCACATGAGAAAAACCCACAACACTTTCTTGGAACTAGTCGACAACTTAATGATGAAACTGCAGAAGAAATCGAAAGAATGATATACCTAGAAAGATAAAAAGGTATACGCGATATCGAGCTCGTAAGTATATTTCTTGAGCCCTCTTCAATTCCAATAAACGAGACAATCCATCTGAAGGACTCACAAATTGGCAAAAGCTCGTGCCTCAACACTCTCAGAAAGAAATATTTCCTAGCGACGTGTTCATTGGAAGGGTGCAAGTTTCACTTCCCAACTTCCATAACATAAAAGAAACGCTCTTTCGGGTTTTAAACCGGTTTATTAGGTCAAGATGGATCCTTAACTAAGAATCTCTTAAAATTGATAAGATGATCCTTTCTAGGTGAAAGACTTGATTTACCCGCTACACCAATTGAATTAGGTAAGGTTAGTATGATAGGAGCACACTCTTTTAGGCATATAAATTACCCATCACCTTCTTCTCATTGGCATATTTACACCTAAGTGTGTATCGCTATTATCACCCCACTTAAACTTAAGTGTAGGGAAAACCTTCCCTTTATCCGTTAAATAAGGGTAGAGTCAAGCTCGTGACTCGAACAAAAACAAGCGCTTATTGGGAAGCAACCCATGTTAATTCATTTGAATGTTTGTTTCTAATTCTTATTTGTGTGTCGTATATCTTTTTCATTGTTGTTTATTCTCATGATAGACTTTGTGAAAATGCTTTATTTTGTTTTTAACCTCGTCTTAATTACATATAAAGGTATTTTACAAAAAGATAAGTGTAGGGAAGATCACATACGTTTTAAAGAACATGAACATGAGAATTACAATTAGTGAAATTGATATATATGTGTGTTTGTTAGAGTCAAATGCTTGTATCGAGTCATAATGAATGTTTTGCAGGAATTTTTCCAGGTTTTAAAGATGTAATTTTCCAAAATTTTCCCAGAAAAACTAGAGACCAATTTCTCGCCAGACGATCGACTGGGCGGCCAGATTAAAGCCGACGACGCCAGCTATGCGTGAAACAATTTATCAATTTTCTTTTTCGGCTACTTATAAATTTTTGAAAATTCCTCGTGTCTTTCCAGAAAAACCGAAACATCCATTCCACAAGCATTATATCTTATTTGATTTGTATTTAAGTCTGGAATCACATCTTGTTGTGATTTTTCTTTGTTCGGCTTGATGCTTTGGGTTGTCGTTTTCTTATAAGTGTGCAAGTTATTTTGAACAACAAGAAGAAACACACACTGGATGAAGCTTATTACTTATGCATTCTTCTTGGAAGAAGATTTAATCAACTTCATACATATCCTACCGAGCTAATCGAGGAGTATTAGTTTTTTCCTTACTTACCTTCCTTTATCATAACTTTGATGCTTCCAGGGAACATTGGGGACAATGTTCAGTTTAAGTGTAGGGAGGGAGAATAAAACGGGAACTTAGAAACTATTCACTCACTTGATTATTTGTCTTGTCCTTGATAATTTGTGTAATAAACTATGAGAAATATTCATTAGGGCAATTTTAGCACCAAATTTAAATTTTTTATGACATGTACGAGCTAAAAGTTTAGTCTTAATAAAACGTCTCATGGATAGGAGTTATATGACTAGCCCAAAAACCGTTTACCACTCAAAATTCCACCCAAAAAATGTGAGGTTCGCCCCTAGATCTTTAGGAATAAAGCATTCACCTTTAATGCTTAGAGAGTGTACCGGTAGTATAATAGATTCTAGAACTTGTTTTGTGATGCATTCCGAGATCGCTAGTGAGACTACACTTGTGTAGTTAGGAATAACTAAATGATAAGAGGCATTAGGATAACCCTTGTTTGAAACTTGTATTATAATTACTTCTTCCACATCGGTCGAGTAATTACCCCACACCCTTTGCGATGTACTCATCTTTATTACACAATGTCACACCCCGCTAAGAGCGGAAACACGAGGTGTAACGAAATGTAACATCGCATAAGGTAGTAGAACAACACCATATAAGATTATAAGAAATGGGTTTACGATGTTACATAAAGATTTTATACAATAATGAGTAATGAAAACATAAATCTTATTATTATCAAAGTTAAGTCTTTAGAAAAAGGTCTTGGCCAAGTCACTCGGTCTTTGATATGAGAACAATGTATGACTTCAATATGCATGCCTTCAAAATACGACTATCGATCACCTGAAAATAATACTCGAAAACGTCAACATAATATTGGTGAGCTCGTAGGTTTTAAGGAAATGTAAATCAGTTTTCCTGTGCAATGCAAGATATGAAGGACATGTGTATAAATAATAGTGTTGAGCAAGCAGTAAAAGAAATGTAATCCACATCATGCAATCCGACTACTACGAGGTCCTGATAGAATTCCAAAGTCATACTGGGTGCCTCTACCCAAAGATGTACTGGGTGCCTCTACCCAAAGATGTACTGGGTGCCACTACCCAAAGATGTAATGTAGATCCTTCGTCATGATTCACACAATATGAACACACATAACACCAACAATATTGCATAACTAATGCACAATTATATACACATACATGTCCAAAAGAAATAAATATAAATTTAGCACAACGAAAGAAATAATGTAAATGAAATAGTAGTTGAGTATTATTTTCCCCCAGGAAAATATCAGAAAATGGGGCCACGAGATCACCTTGAAGCGAATAATCTCTAAAAATCTTAAAAGCAAATGAAAGAATGGAAAGAGCACAAGGAGTCACAAGCTACTCCTTCTTTACAAAATCTACATAAATTTATAATCATAAGTTACCGGGTCGTTCATTTAATGTCATAACATATGACATATTTTACATTTAGTACGTAGTTTACTTTTAATAGTTATAATTACACATGTTTTAGGTTAAATCAGATGTAGTCAAAAGATAGGTTTCATGTGTACACTTGAAGTGTTATTATCATACTTTATACTTAAGCCCAAATATCTTAAACATTTAATGCATGCAAGATCCTCTATAAGTCTTATAATATAATTACCACTAAATATCCACATTATTAAGAAACATATGTTTAGTTCTCGACTTTAGTAACTACATAGGTTAAATACGCATATCGAATGCTCGATTAGTCGACACAAACACACACAAACGTCAAGGACATAATCTATTTCTACATACCATGCGCTCACACAATTTCATGCCCAAAACTCTACACCCCGATTTTAATAGCACACAATACGCTTATGCATGATTATTCTTTTATAGTTCCCAAGTTTTTTTCTTCGTAATAAACATTTTACCATTATATGAGATTAGTTTCAAATGAACCAAATTGAGACTTTATAAAACATGTGCAACTGATATCTCTAAATGTATTTATACGGTTTAATGGGCAGGTACCAATGTTTACATATTTCTATCCTAATCTAGTAGTTATTATAATATCCTTTAAATGACATGCATGATTAAGACCATGGCATTGGTTGAGATATTCATCTTCTACGTGAGACAACATGCATAAGATTTCTTAAATTATTTCTTATAGGTAACACCTGATCATGTATGTAAACTGTAGTTCGAGATGTACCTCTAGACGAAGCGGCAGATCGCAACCGAAACACGAACACGAGTACAAACACTAATATGAAAAACGAGCAATAGCACCAAATCAAACACTATCGAAACTCAAGCCGACGCGACACTCAAACCCTACACACAAAGCGGTTAAACAGCATACACGCAACACTAACACCCGGTATACAAGAATACGAGCAATGTGATTCGACGAGGTAGAATAGAACTCGAACTCGACATATGATACCACGATGTTATGACCAGCAACCAAAGTCTTATCCTTCTGTTAACGAAACTCTCCAACACATCGAGGTTGAACCCACGTATGAACCAACACCAGGGCAACGATGATCAGTTGTTATACACGATCAAAGTTGATGCTTTCCCTTCCTGAGTAACTCATAGCACGATTAGTTTTTACTTTTTATAGGGTTTAATGGTTTTGTTTTTTTTTTTTTTTTTTTTGGTTTGTGTCGCTAGGAACTGAAAAAAAAAGAATAGAACTCTTTGAGGGTTTGATACAGTCGCATGAAGAAGAAACGTGAGGAGATTTAGTTGAGAAAAGAATACTCGTTTGATTAAAAATAAGGGGAGCGTGTAGGGAAAATTTGGAAGGTTTTTAATAGCCTTAATTAGGTTTGAATGGAGCAGTTATGATTGAATGAATCCGAAAATTATAGGTTTGATTGGGTTAAGTTTTGAAGATTACCAAATTTGAAAACAATTTTATTTTTTTGTATACAAGTATTTATATAAAAAAAATCTTAGGTTAGTAACATTATTTTGTTATATCATTTATTATATATTATATATTAGTTGAAAACTTGAAATGCAAATTATCTTGGTTTAGTTTTTGTATTAATTGCACATGTGAAATTAGACCTTGAAGTTTTACAAGTTTTATAATATGGTAACGAAAGTCGGTCAAGAATCTCCGACTAATCGATTTTGTGAGGGTTCTCACACACAATAACCCTAGTTAACCCCTTAGAGCCTATCCTTTTCGCTCTCGTGATGCGGTTTTCCTAATATCAATGAAGAGCATTGTTTACAATCCACCTCAAATGTACACCCAAATCATTTTAGCCTACCTTGTATGCATCACCTTAGTGCATTATTGTTATCATTAGTTCAATACTAAACCCAGTTCAATTATATAGTTACTTGGGGTTGCTAAGTCGAGTCATATCTTTTGTATACAGTTTTGGGATGATTGGGACTCATGGGCAAAAGTAATATTTTAGGAGTAATCCGAAAGGAACGTTAAATTTAAATTCCCTTTGTCTACGTAATTAAATACTCCAAGTGTTTTAATCTTTTCAAATCGGGTCAATTAGTGTTAGAGTTATAAAAACTCAAGTGTAGGGATGCTCCTATGAATCCCTTATATTTTGATGTTATCGTAGAGGATGGTAGAGTAAAAATGTATGCCAAAAAAAAAAAAAAAAAAAAAAAAAAATTTGAAGAAAATAGTGTGAAAAAAAAATGAAGAAAAACATACAACCATCCTACATCTATCTTTATGTTTATATTTTTCAATTTATGTATGTTTGTTTCAAGTTATCTAGAGTTTAGTGAGTCGAGTCTTGGCTTAGCAACGCCATTCTTTTCATGCTTGTAACATAAGATTTTGACTTGCCACCACTAAATCGCCTATCCAACCAAACCCTTTGTTTCCTACCGTAAGCCTGACGTTACAACCCTTTAAAAGACCTCTAGATAGTTGTTCTAGGTACTACGCCAAAGCGTGGAGGTTTGATCTAGTCTCAAGCCTATGGTAATCTATGTACTATGCAGGTAATGAGTGTTTATCTTCGATTTCCATTTACTATATTTCATATAAACCCGAGATATGAGAGAATCCAAACACCCTTTGTGAGGTGCTAGTATATAATTTCCGTGCTTGTTATGACTATTACGGTGCTTTTACTTGTTATGAATTATTCTAAACCTATGCTTTGCTGCCCTAACTTATAAATTGATTGGAAAAAAACACATTTGCTTGAGGACAAGCAAATACCAAGTGTAGGGATATTTGATAAGGATTTAAAACATACACTTTTAAGGGGTCATTTAAGCCCTTAATTGACCACTTTTATATCCGTTACTGCTTAATTTCGTTCATTTTTACTTTTTAGGTCTTTTGGAAGCAAAATGCTGGAATGATGCATATTTGGACGAAAAGGAGTGAATACATGAAGAAAATGGCAAAGTCAAGATCAAGCCACCTCAAGTTTCAATGAACCGACGCGTCCCAATCAAAGGGCGAAGCCGCCCCTCTATACGATTTGATAACAAAGTTCACGCGACGGCTCAGTGGAATTTTGGTCCTAAAGTCGACGGCGGCCACGCCTTAATTCGGAAGGCGTCACTACAAAATATACACCGACCAAGATCAAAGACTCGACGACGTGCTATTAGGCTGACGGCGGTCACACATCTCAACCGACGTCACAAGTCGATCAAGACTATCACAACATGCGCGTGAAGTAGCCGACATCTTGTTTGGCCATAACTTTTACATACGAACTGATTTAGGTGATTCAAAAGCCCACACGATGGAACGATAAAATCTACAGTTTGGTGAAGAAAATTTGTAACGGCCACTCTATCGACCGACGCCACCCTTTATTTGAGAAAATATGCCTATAAATATAACATTATAACTTCACTTTTTGTAGGCTCTAAACCCTAACTCCGATTCCATGGTTTAGATAGGTGTTTTTCCAGAAACTTTGAAGGTTTCAATCACTCCAAAAATATCTTGTAATGGTTTGTTGATTATATCTTAATCCATATCTTCAATTTATCATTATGTCTACCCCATGTTTGATTGATTGTGTGTATGCTTGCTTGTTTAACATGTCTAGCTAAATTTCTTGTGTGTTTGCTTAGATCTATGAAACCTATTTGTTAATTATTGTTAGGTTGTCTCTTATCTTAATTGTAATTGGCTTAGAAGTGCAACTAGGCTATCGTTGTATTTAAATGCTTGAGTAATCTTTGTGAAAATTAGTTTATGAATCACTTAGCGAATTTCAGTAGTTCTAAACATCCAAAAATAACTTTAAAGTTAGTTTATGAATGACTTAGTGGATTTCGTATGCAATAACCTAAAGGTAATCTCAAAGAGTTAGGGCATAGGCACACCCTACGACCTTAGAAAACACAACGCGTTAAGAATAAGGACGTGACAATTCAACCAACAATAAAAGATAACTATGGAGTAATAGTATCTAGGTAAACATATTTTTAATCATCATACGAGCACACAATCAAATAGAAATAGCTACCCGTAGTATTAGATAATTAGAATAGTAGAAGTAATCGGTAGAAGTACCACCCCCAAACCAATTGCCCCGAGATTTTACCCTTAGCTCTAAAACCACAATAAAAGATAAAAAAGAATCATCCTCAACCCCACCTTAGCGTAATACACTTCTTGCTAGCATTCCTATTCCCTAGAGAACGATATCAACACCCGAGGCTTACCCAATACTACACTACAACGATTAGGTTCACTGCCTAGGTGTTGAAAAACTTGCTCGACGAAAAGGAAGTTCCATTGATCCCAAACGTCGATGCGCATCATACCATATCCAATTCATCTATCCAAACAACAAGAATGGGAATGATACAAGTGATTTAATCCATTATCATCCATTCTATACCGAAACTCATACCGATTGTCATTAATGGCATCAAACCAAACACACCCTTAGTATTCCTTGTTTGAGCATGGTAAAATGTCACTCTTCAAAAGCCACTTCTCCTAATCTTATGCATTTGAAAGGTGGCCATAAATATCATTACGTAACAATACAAACGTCATCCAATTCATTCAAAGATCAATAACCAAACAATTGGAATCCAATCTTTAAACCTCTGGGGGACGCAGAAATGTCCAAAGTCGACTCGATACATTTCCAAACAATCAGATAAGTATATTGTTTAATGACTTGATCAAACCCTACTTTCTATAGATTACCACTATTTTTTCTTCTGGATCAAAACAAATAAAAATGAATGTATAGATGATGTATCTTTATCTGAATCTATCGTTGACATTGCACACCTGCAGGAAGACAAAAGAGACGCTTCGAAATAATGCAGAACTCTTAACAGGTAACTACCGTAGAGACTAAATGGAATTCAATAAAAACCAATTATCCTTATAAACTTAATGGTTTAACAACACACTTTATTCGGTTTCATTTTCTTAGAAGTTTACACACGAGGAAACATCTGCGCACAATGGTTTGGG
Source organism: Chrysanthemum makinoi (assembly GCA_910596185.1). Lineage (NCBI taxonomy): Eukaryota > Viridiplantae > Streptophyta > Magnoliopsida > Asterales > Asteraceae > Chrysanthemum > Chrysanthemum makinoi. The sequence goes on along the minus strand of OU343218.1, from coordinate 85,889,061 downwards.
TGACACATTAGTGGAGTGGTCATCTCCACCTGAACCGAATGTTGTGTGTTTTAAATGTACAACCACAAAAGAAACCCAATGGGAACTAACTTATCATTTTGAGGGCCTATCAATCTTCTTTTTGGAGCAAAACAGTAGGCCTACCACTGAGAGCCGCATGATATACTCATTTCTTTGCTAAACCAATATTTGTCATTGTTAAGTTACCCCTGACAACCAACACCAAGAAAACAGTAGGGAAGATGGATAACTAATTAGCGGCTTAGCTTTATATCTTTATCGGAATAAAAGTTATCGAAACGAGAACATATGAAGAAATTCATTTCTCACAAAAATAAAAAAATCTAGAGGAAAATAGGAAAATGGGAGCAAAAGGTAATTACACAAGTAACTTCCATGGGTAGTGTTAGCATCTAGAGTCATATTTAACAATGATTTCGATTTTACGCTTAGTTTGGGGACTTGTGAAAATCGAGGGGCGATGTATTCTATCCGTAGGTCACTTCAACCGCTGTGTTGTGTTTCCTACTCAGTGATCCTAACGTGTCGTTTGAAAAATGTTGGAGTTATTGATCGACATGAAAGTTCAGCAAACCGTCACTCATAATCGGAATGTGCTTAATCATAATATCTATATGTGAAATAAAAGGTAAACGGGGCGTTTTTAGAATTAAGGCTTTCTTAATCTCTTTTGAGGAATCTTTGCTACTTCTTCATAGGTTTAGTAGAAAGAGATTGAAATCCTTGGTTTTAGAAGCGTGAGTTGATTGCATTGCGTGGGGACACGACAATGGTCTCGTCTGGGGTATTTTGATATGTGCTTAAACACATACCTTTTCTATATCAAAAACAGACCCAAAATAACCAAGAAAGAGCCGTTTATTGCTAACATTTGCGTGTTTCTTGAGTTTTTGTATGTGCAGGTGCGGATATGACATAACAGACAAAAGAAAGCCAAAACCGAAGAAAACCGAGCACGAGAGAAAGAAGAGCGCCAAAGCCGATGTCGGGGATGCTATTTCAGGGATTTTAGTGCTTAAAAGATTAAATTACGGAGTACGGGACATGATTTGAGAGTTTATCACAATTTACCGTTCACGTTACCAATTTTCACAACCAACCCCTCATTTTCCCAAAATAACAAAACTCACCCTTCACTTTACCCATTTTACACAATATACCCTTAAAATCCTATTTTTCACAATCACACTTTTAGTCCTTGGTTTTTACAAAATTGCATAAATGGTCCTTATTTACTTAAATTCGGATTATACTTATAACTAACCAAAACTAAAACTAAACCAAACCCTTTTATTACCCAAGCCCATACAATCCAAGCCTTAAAGCCCATCATCCATTACCTACCCAAGTATATACCCCAACCCGTATCCCATTTTATCACTTAGACCCGGTTAAACCCCCTACTTATCCAACCGGTCAAACAATATCACCTAAGTCAAAATACACTAAAATAAACCCCCTGTACCAAAGCGCGCCCAAACAAACACCAATTCTTGTTTACTACCATCCTTCACTTTTACCCAGCATCCCCAATTGTTACCCGTACTAAAAAGCTTCTAGAAAACCCTCTGACACGTCTGACAAGGGAATGATATGAGGATTGCCAAGCTGGCACAAGGGAAGCATCTCATTGGTGGAACCACATCACCATATTGATCAAACGGTTGATAATGATTAGAATGAATCATCAAGGAATCAATGGCAGAGATTAGAGTTCTGGATCCTTCTGAGATCAACCCAAGGCTCCTTCATCAGGCTATATAAAGACCTCCTTCATCACAATTTTCCTGGTCCAATTTCTCAAGTCTTAGAGGAATTTTTGACCTTTTATTCTCATGTCATTTAATCGTTTTTATAGTGTAATTGTTATGTTAAAATGTAATTTCATTTCAATTGATGTAAGTTTGCTTTTGGTTTAATGCAATTTAAGTTTACTTTGTCAAATTCATTTGTCTCCAATCCGTTTTTCAGTTTTCAATCACTGCTCATTTAAGCTCATATAAGCTTGTTAAAGCTTGTATGAGCTCACTTTTCTCTTAATTGTTCTTAACTTCAGTTTTTAAGCAAAGTCAATATTAGTCAAAGATCAAAAGTCAAATTGATTTCTGGTTAATTTTTAGCTTTAATGTGTTAAAAAGTTGAGGTTAGTGTTACTTTGTTGATTGTGATTCAGTCTTAGTCATATTCCACATTGCTCTAAGGTTCATCTGCATTACATATGTTTTAAGGAGTGTTTGGCTTTGTTATAATTTTCAAGTATTAATGATTTTTGGTTTATAAAATCTGAGACGGAGTTTGTCTACGGCCAACATCCCTACAATGAAACGACCGATTTCCTTAACCAATCCCCATACCATGAGACGGAGTCATACTCTTGTGAGTACTGTGGAGGTCCTCACCAAGGTTTTCAATGTCAAGCCCAATTTAACAATACAACATTTGGTTATGAACCTTATCCATATAGTTCACCAAACCCATCACTACAATCATACTGTTGTGAGTATTGTGGAGGTCCTACGTTAATTCGATTGTCAAATGCAAAATCCAATTGTTTACGAGCAAGTTCCTTATGACTATTCTTATGACCCATCTCCACAATACCAAGAGATTCAACCACAACATCCACAAATTCCTCAAGATAGTTTCCAAAGATGTATTAATATACTCGAAGAATTTATGGATAAACATGGTATCGAAAAAGATCCTCATCGAAAAGCGTATGGTGAATTACTCGAAGATCGAGCATCTGCGAAAGATCTATGTTAGAATTACTCGAAGAAGAAAACGAAAGCGGCATTTCAGATTGAAAAATGTCTTGAAGAAATACGGTGAGGAGCAAGCACTTGAAAGACGTGCCCAATGGCTCGAGACTTACATTGACGATGATGATGAGGATTCCATCCAAATGAAAGAATATTATACGAGTTTTTGGTGAAACCCTCCGTTTGAGCTTTTCATTTCCGACCCTTCCCTTCACTCCGCCCGGTTGAGAGAAGTGGACGTCTTTGGAAGAGGTCGATGATTCTATGCCTTTAATAGTTGTTGATCCCGTTGACTCTCATATGGGGACGAGCCTCTAACACTATTCGGAAACGAATCGTCTAGTGTTGAGCCTTGACCCAATCCCAGTGAGTCCGGGGATGTATCTAATGTGATTGTGATTCTCTTTTATGTGATTCTCTTGACATCTCCGAGGTTACTTCCGGGATTTTCTCAAATCCACTTTTTGAATTCAAAGATGACTATACCTTTTGTGAAGTTAATCCTCTTTTCGACAAAGATTTTGAGTCCGATTCGAGAACCACAAGGAAGTGTTGGATATTGCTAGCTCTCGAGCACACCACTTGTCCCATCTCGTGTTCGACCTTTCTCTCCGTCATGTGATGTTATGCAAGATGAAGAAAGTGATGAATCCGACAGCGAAGATATTATGGAGATTGATGAATTGCCTAAAGTGGTTGAAGATGATATTCTTGATAATTAGCCTTATGATTCGATATGGAAGAAATCGACTTATTTCTTGATGATCCAATACCGCCGGGTATTGAGAGTGACGAGTGCGACTCACGATCAAGATGTCCTTTTTTCTTGAAAGCTTGCTAAATGATGATTCTCCTTCCTCTGTTGAGTCGACCCTCACTTATCCCGTTGAGCCCACATGTGAAGACAAGATTTCAACCCGGGATATCGTTGATGAGTTTTATGCTAAAAACGTCATTCGAGATAAGGATCCTCCGATGGATGCCTTCGTTGATGAGCCTTTGAAATACACCTTTCGTACCATGGACTCGGTTCTTCTTTGGAGTATTCTTTTATCGATCCTTCATCCCTTCGTCCGCCGGCTTAAAACCTGGGATGATGGATCGATCTTTCATATGCCTTATGTGAGTTTGGGAGGATTTATTTCTTATGTGCTTGAGCGAACATTTTCTTTCCTCCCAACCCACCTGATCTCATTCTTTTCGGGAATGAGGACACGTTGACCCTGGTATCTCTACCATTTTCTTCCCAAGGACAAATGAATTCGGGGCGAGTCAGGGCTAGCGACTTCGTTTAAGAAAACGATGGCGCTTAGGTGGGAGGCACCCCATGCTTATCTCTATCTTCTTCTATTTTCTAATAAGTGACGTGAAGGGTTAGCCTCTTCGATTTCTCGTGTTTGGTTGTTTGTGATGTTGTGTTTAGGATGTTCCGATATGAAGACTCTCGTGCTCGAAGTTTGTCTTTTCTCCACTCGAGTTTCATGATCGTCTTTGATGGAAACCGATATCCGAAATCTTTTCGACTAACGTTTATCTTTGAGCATACTTAATAAACGGCTTTTAGATTTTAGTTATTAGCCTTGCCTTTAAACATTGAGGACAATGTTTCGTTTTAGTCTGGGGTGGGTAATCTTCGATTTGATTTGACACTTGCTTGTTTTTCGTCAGATACTCTAAACCCGTTTTCCTTAGAAAATGAAAAATTGTGCTATAAATGAGAAAATTTAAAAAAAATTTTAAGCTTTTGTTAAGTCTTTTTGATTGAAAAGTTTGCTAGTCTCTTAGACAAGAAGCTATAAAATGCGAATTCTAGCTCACAAGGCCAAGAATTTGAAAGTTTCCCTGAGTGACTTTAAATATGCATTACTTAATTTCATTTAGACAAAGCATTTGCTAAGTTAATATATGTTTTGACACCTTGTTGACTTTCCGCTGGTGAGTAGGAATAGAATTGATTTGACCTGCGTGTTGAGCCCTAGCTTGTTTCCTTAACCATAGATAATCTAAAAATTATCAGCTAAGCATCCGCGGATCTCATTATTTGGGATTTTAAATTTGCGGAGATCGAGGAATGATAGAGTTACTTATGAGTTTAGATGCTAAGCGTGGAGTAGTTGGTTCTCTTTAGAGCCCATCGAAGGTACTTATGGCTTTTTGTTCCCACAAAATTGATTCACCCCATATTTATCTAAATAATAATTAGAGATGTTGAGTTTTTGACGATAGTTAGTTCTTTATTCTTCTTTAGAGAATCTTTGCCCATGAGAGTTGGGTACACATCAAGGATCATTGTAGGTGTTGGTGTAATAGACAAGCTCGATTCACGATAGTTTGCTTGCTATTGTTTCTATTGTTATAAAAGCCGTAGGATTCGGAGTTTGGCACAAAATTAACATGAAATAAAGCCCAAATGTATTAAAGTTGAAAAATCCAAAGCCATAAAAGTTTTCTATGTCCGACGGTACCCTCGTTGTCATGGACTTCTAAAAAGGTTGAGGAAAATTCAAAGTCATATTATGACTTCTGATAAAACGGTAATCCCGTTGAGTTAGTGGTTGAAAAGACCAAGGGCTTGAATTGCAAAAATGCAAATGTGCTGAAATAAGTGTTAAGCCAAACTTTGAATCCGGAGATATCTTCCTAAATCATGTTAAATTAGGACCTTGATGTGGACCTCATTCTTGTGTGCAAACGCTTTTCGAGGAAGATGGATAATTAATTAGCGACTTAGCTTTATATCTTTATCGGAATAAAAGTTATCGAAACGAGAACATATGAAGAAATTCATTTCTCACAAAAATAAAAAATCTAGAGGAAAATAGGAAAATGGAAGCAAAAGGTAATTACACAAGTAACTTCCATGGGTAGTGTTAGCATCTAGAGTCATATTTAACAATGATTTCGATTTTCCGCTTAGTTTGGGGACTTGTGAAAAATCAGGGACGATGTATTCTATCCGTATGGTCACTTCAGCTTGTGTTGTGTTTCCTACTCTGTGATCCTAACGTGTCGTTTGAAAAATGTTGGAGTTATTGATCGACATGAAAGTTCAACAAACCGTCACTCATAATCGGAATGTGCTTAATCATAATATCTATATGTGAAATAAAAGGTAAGCGGAAGTTTTAGAATTAAGGCATTCTTAATCTCTTTTGAGGAATCTTTGCTACTTCTTCATAGGTTTAGTAGAAGAGATTGAAATCCTTGGTTTTAGAAGCGTGAGAGTTGATTGCATTAGCGTGGGGACCGACAATGGTCTCACTGGGTATTTTGATATGTGCTTAAACACATACCTTTTCTATATCAAAACTGACCCAAAATAACCAAGAAAAAGCCGTTTATTGCTAACATTTGCATGTTTCTTGAGTTTTTGTATGTCTTGAGTGCGGATATGACATAACAGAGACAAAAGAAAGCCAAACAGAAGAAAGCAGAGAGAGAAGAAGCGCCAAAGCGATGTCGGGGATGCTATTTCGAGATTTTAGTGCTTAAAGATTAAATTACGAGATGGGACATGATTTGAGAGTTTATCACAATTTACGTTCACGTTACCAATTTTCACAACCAACCCCTCATTTTCCCAAAATAACAAAACCCACCCTTCACTTTACCCATTTTACACAATATACCCTTCAAATCCTATTTTTCACAATCACACTTTTAGTCCTTGGTTTTTACAAAATTGCATAAATGGTCCTTATTTACTTAAATTCGGATTATACTTATAACTAACCAAAACTAAAACTAAACCAAACCCTTTTATTACCCAAGCCCATACAATCCAAGCCTTAAAGCCCATCATCCATTACAGTATATACCCCACCCGTATCCCATTTTATCACTTGACAGGTTAAACCCCTACTTATCCAACGGTCAAAACAATATCACCTAAGTCAAAATACACTAAAATAAAACCCTGTACAAAAGCGGCCCGAACAAACACCAATTTCTTTTTTACTACCATCCTTCACTTTTACGGCATCCCCAATTGTTACAGTACTAAAAGCTTCTAGAAAACCCTCGACCGTCGACAAGGGAATGATATGAGGATTGCCAAGGCTGGCACAAAGGGAAGCATCTCATTGGTGGAACCACATCACCCGTATTGATCAAGCGGTTGATAATGATTAGAATGAATCATCAAGGAATCAATGGAGATTAGAGTTACGGATCCTACGAGATCAACCCAAGGCTCCTTCATCAGGCTATATAAAGACCTCCTTCATCACAATTTTCCTGGTCCAATTTCTCAAGTCTTAGAGGAATTTTTGACCTTTTATTCTCATGTCATTTAATCGTTTTTATAGTGTAATTGTTATGTTAAAATGTAATTTCATTTCAATTGATGTAAGTTTGCTTTTGGTTTAATGCAATTTAAGTTTACCTTGTCAAATTCATTTGTCTCAATCCGTTTTGATTTTCAATCCTTTGCTCATTTAAGCTCATATAAGCTTGTTAAAGCTTGTATGAGCTCACTTTTCTCTTAATTGTTCTTAACTTCAGTTTTTAAGCAAAGTCAATATTAGTCAAAGATCAAAAGTCAAATTGATTTCTGGTTAATTTTTAGCTTTAATCTGTTAAAAACTTGAGGTTAGTGTTACTTTGTTGATTGTGATTCAGTCTTAGTCATATTCCACATTGCTCTAAGGTTCATCTGCATTACATATGTTTTAAGGAGTGTTTGGCTTTGTTATAATTTTCAAGTATTATTGATTTTTGGTTTATAAAATCTGAGTCTGAAGGTTTAAAAATTGTTTTTAGAACTTTTGTTAGTCATAGTTGGAAGTCTGCAATCCTAGTGTGGAGTTTTCCAGTTTTAAATTTACTTATGTTCTCACTCCAGTTTCTGTCCACATTAGTTTTTAATCTGTTATGGTTTAGGTATAATTTAGGTAAGAAGTTAGTATTAATTGATTTTTCTAGTTCTGTTTTCACCATTGATTACATGATTTCAGTTTAAATTCCACCTAGAAGCTTTTTGATAACTAAATTTGTAGTCAAAAGTACCCAATCTGTCGCCTTTCTTTACCTGCGTACATGTGCTTAGATTGGTTCTCATCGGCTTACTTATTAGCGATTTTCAGTTTCTTGAGATACTTTTATTGTTGGATGTTAGTACCTTTAGGTAGCCTTAGGTCTGGACTTTACTCAATCTCCTTTAGATAGATCATTAAAGCTTATCGGTAGTGCTAAATTAGATCGCTAAGTCCTGCGGCGTAATTGTTAATTTTTCAGCTACTAGGCAAATGTGATTTTTAAGCTTTTAGTTGTAGATAGTTGGGTAGCTTATTGATTCATAAGGTAGAATGTAGTATAGGTGCTGTAGGAATCTCCTCTAGAAGTCCTTTGTAGCTTATTTAGGTACTCAACTTAGGCCTGCAACTAGCATTTTTTTCCCCCTTTATGTCTGTTCTGCATCAGTTAGCTAGGTTCCCTAATAGCTTTTAGTTTTAATTTTTAATTTCATTATATTAGGTCCTCTTAAGCTGAAACTTTGGACTTAAGCTGTTTGGTTGGTTGAGAACTCCATGGCCATTTTAGTTTATTTTTAGGAATTTTTCTAGCTAGCTTAATCTAGGCTTAAAGTTAGTACATTAGGACCGTTTGGCATTAGTTAATCTTAAGTTGTTTTTGAGCCTAAATGCTTCTTGCCTGTGCTTTTAGGGTCCCATTCAGTTGCATTAGCATAAGTTAGGTTAGATTAAGGCTAGGGTAGCTTATAGTAGCTTTTGGATAGCTTATTGCTCATTTTAAGTGCTTATTCATTCAAGTAGTGTGCCCAGATCATCGTTCTTGTGATCCAAAATAGTTTCTGTTATTTTTCCTGGGTTCTCAGTATTATTTTATAGATGACTGGAAGTTTTCATATTTTTCACTGTTCATTTGCTATTTTTCTGTATTTTATGTCATTTTCTAGCATTTTTAATTAGCATTTAATCCAAATAATTCAGAAAATTTTCAGAAAAATGCAATTTAAATTTTCTTAGTTTTAGAAAAATAAAAATGTCTTAAAAATTATTTTTCAAGATTTTTCCTAGTTATTTTAGTATTTTCTAGGAATTTTATTAGTTTTTAACAGTATTAAATTCATAATAAATTTAGAAAAAGTCAGACAAATGTGATTCCAGTTCTGAAAATTCTTTTTAGTTATTTAAGATTTTTGAAAAATAGTTTTGTAGTTTTCTTGCATGTTTTCCTAATTTTTAGTATTTTAGCTCTATTTTAAATGTTTAAAATTTAGTTTTTAATTCAAAATAAATCAAGAAAAATCATAAAAATTAGTTTTAATTCTTAAATAGTTTTCAATTGCATATTTAGTCATAATTACTTGTTTGCATCATAGATTCTGTAGTTTTAATTGCTTTCCTTATTATTCCTTGCAGTAGTTTAGATATCCCCAATTTCCTTTACCCATTCAGATCAATCCGCGACGTGAGTTGTTAAACTCCATTCATCCCTCGTTGGGAAAACGACCCGGGAAAATACATACCTTTGTATTTCTTCGGAAAAGATCTTGTGTACGAAAACGACAAATCAATAGATATGGGTATACTTGGGGGGTATCTAATGGTGGCTACAATAAACTGAATATGAACGCATACACATACCTCACGAGCCATCAATCTCCGAACATTTTCAGCATAGAATATTGGAATATCCGTCTCTTCCGTGAGGGATAATAGTACGGTAACCTTGTTACCGTCAAATAATATACAAATTGACACAAAAACAAATTCACATGGCCTGCACGAAAATGGAGAATATATCGGAAATTTCAGGAAAGATGAAGCATATAAATAAGTAATTATTTTCTAAACAGTAAAGGTGTTTAGCTTTTCCCGATAGAGGTCTTCATATATTAAGAACTCTCCCCAAAATAGAATCCCATGCAGGGCTAATTCTCTCATAAAGATATTTCAAAATAATTGGAAGAACATGAGCTTTTGCAAAAAATGCGCATGTTTTAAATGGAAGAATGTAATCCTCATTTCTAGTTGTCCCTTATGTATGAAGAAAATAAATACAATTAGACAAACGCGAAAATCAATGAATAAGTGGGTGTCCGAGCATCATGATTAATTATCTTTTCAAAAGAATATATGACGGGCCTAATCATCTTTCCGTGTAGGATAAAATAGACAAAAAAACTACTTGGGAATTTAAGGTGTAGTGGTAACCTGGAAAAAATCATCATAGGTGCCTATTTATCCTCGTGAGCCTCCTGAATTCTCTTATTCACGACAGATGCAAGTAACAATGTATAAAATGCAACATGAGTTACATTTTGATGCCCCTCTTTTCTATCTATAAAGGTTTGATCAATCCAAAATTACCCATTCTCAGCAACTATAATGGTCATCATCATACAACCTTATGAGCTGCTATATGTGAATTTCTCAAATGCTTCATATGAAGAGATGACAACCTCGGGATCTTTCAGTGCTTGGTTTTTAGATTATACAAATTTTGTTTCACCAGTAGGGGTGAGCAAATGGACCGAGACCGACGGGCGAGACCGAACCAGAAGCGAACGAATTTTAGAACGCGGTCGGTTCTGGGTTCTTCATTATTGGAAAGTGCGGTTCTCGGTTCGGTTTAGGTTCGGGCCGTGAGTATCGGTTCTAGAACCGAAGAACCACTACGATATAATAATAATGAATGCATATTGTACTGAACTTTCATATTCTGTTTAAAAATAACTATCACAACAAATAAATATGTAATTTCCATTTCTAAGTTGTCAAGATGCAAATTATTAAATTAAAATACTATAGCTAGCATACATTATTTATATTTCATACTTAGATTTAAGTAATTGGTCACATGAAGTGCTCCCATAGCAAGTTTTATATTGAAGCGCATACGAAAATAAAGCATTAAGTTTATGTTGTAATAAAATGGTTCTAATGGGCAAGAACGAAATACCGAACGGAACGCGAGACATGCTACTCGGTCGGTTCTCATTCCTGTTTATTCATTTTTAGTTCTCGGTTCTCCAGATTACGGTTCGGTTCCGTGCGGTTAGGAACGCGCTCACTTATTCACCACCACTATCGGACCTCAAAGAAAAAAATTATCAAATTTTTTTTATTACTATATTAATTTTCCATGTATAAAAAGGTGTTTGGTAATCATATTTTTCATGCTTAATAGTTTATTATGTTTCCCTATAAGAACTCAAATGATGTTTGAATAATCTAAATTCCATGGGCTTATAGCCTTTTTAGAGGGAAAATAAGCTATTAGCATAAACTCCTCAAAGCTTTCTTAATAAATATAAGCTTATTTTATGTGCTTAATAGGTTATCATGTTTCCAAATATGTCGTTACGTTCAACGACATTTTTAAGCTTTTTGTTGACTACCAAAATACATATTTAAGTTTGTTTTAATTAAACATATTTAAAATAATAATAATTAAAAGATATGGCACAAGACTTCATCTCCTACTCAACCATCTAATGGTATGTGCATTTGCATTCATGCATGTTGCTTCTTTGAGAATCTGTTCATGAAGGTCCGAAAGAATCTGTTCTGCCGAAAAACCAACCACCAAGTAGTGGAAAAAGTGAGAAAGTAAGAAAACAAACTTCAAATTTTATGGTCTTACCGTTTGCATTCATGCATGATGCTCTTTTATGGTCTTTCTGCTACAATGTTTATGGAACAAAATAAATAAAAACATGACACACAACACCTATTTAACCAAATATATCCAACACACATGACCAAACTACTAAAAAATTGGCCAAGAAGTCATTTTCACATATATATTATTTTAGGAAAATGATAAATGGACCAACATAGAGCAAAAGGAGGCAATATCGTAAATGTATTTAATGCGATAGATGTGATACATTTAAATCTCCTTTATCTTTATTGAACCCGTGTATCATCACTCATTATTTTAAATACATAAAAAGCAAACTTGGACGACAAACATTCTCACATGTCACACAATTCAATGCACAAAGCGATGATATCATTCACATCATTTCTGAAAAGATGCTTTTAGCGTCTAAAGAATATATATATATATATATATATATATATATATATATATATATATATATATATATAAATAAAGGGTCGATCTAAATTTGCACCTATTTTTTCCTTTAAGCTAGCACCATCTTAGGCCAATCATTGGCTTTTGATTTTTTTTTTTGTATAATTTTATTTGTGTAATGTATATATATATATATATATAGTGTTTTTATTTGTAGAGTATATATAGTGTGTATTTATTTGTGTAGTGTTTTATATGTATAGTGTATTTAATTGTGTAGTGTTTTTATATGGTATTTATTTTACGTTATGCTTTTTAATTGTGTATTTGTTTCCATTTAATTAAACAATAACAATAAAACATTAAACAAGTAAAACAACAATGTTTTCAATATTACAACGAAATACTTTCATGAAGATTATTAATGTCATCTATAAGCTCATAGAGATTATTACTCGGTGACATGCGTGATCAACTGGATTTCTTGCCAATTCGATGATGCTCCACGCCTTTATTTTGCCGCAACAAATTGTTTTCGGCCAATAGCGTGTTGATCGTTGTATCTTTAGTTTTAGCAGTTTGAGCCTGCGTTGAAGAAGAGGCGTCACCAAAGTACTTTTGTTGAAATATTTCCTTCCACATGAAGTATCGACACCCATAGTCTTTAGTCCCTGGCTGTTACATGACGAAACAATTATAAGAAATGTATTCTAAACAAACAAGTTATTGATATATTTACGCAAATAAGCAAGCGTTTAATTATTACCTTTGAGAAAGGACATGCATAATACTTTGACCACAAGTTTTGGGCACGTAGGATGTTTCAATTATTAATCCCCGTTGACAACGACACAAGTAAGGATTTTGTTGTTGCATCTGGCCAAAAGAATTTGTATTATTATTCACAACATAAATTAGTAATATCATGGTTCACAAGAACCAATCTTGTTATAGATTAATAGTTGATACATGGTTCACAAAATTACAATATAACTAGAAACTAAGAAATCTGTAACAAAAGATGACGAAGAATCACAACCGGAGACAATATTTCTGCTGAATCGGGAGAACCTCTTAGCGGAAGACACAAAAGAGATTGTGAATTGGTTATACATACAATAGGACGGTTAATAGATGTAGCAATAACCATTCCCAGTTCTGGCATAGTCATCCAATAACGCCGGGGTGCTGCACCCCTAAACCAATTCATCGAGTTACGTATAGATGTAAAAGAATCACCCCACAGTTCCCTGTAAGCATGATTTCAGCATGATTTCCGGATATGTTGTCCACAAGGCATATGACGTCGGGTGAACAAAAAATATTTCATCCAGTTCATTTGTGTGGTCATTTATCCTAGGGTAATATTTATCCTAGGGTTATATGTTAGGGTTAGACATTAGACGTTCAACGGATGAGTCGATATGTTAGGGTTAGACATTAGGCGTTCAACGGATGAGTCGATATGTTATGGTGCACATTAGGCGTTCAACGGATGGGTCGGTATGTTAGGGTTGGACATTAGACGTTCAACGGATGAGTCGATATGTTATGGTTACACAGTAGACGTTCAACGGATGGGTCGATATGTTAGGGTTAGACATTAGACGTTCAACGGATGAGTCGATATGTTAGGGTTAGACATTAGACGTTCAACGGATGAGTCGATATGTTAGGGTTAGACATTATACGTTCAACGGATGAGTCAATATGTTATGGTTACACATTAGACTTTCAACGGATGGGTCGATATGTTAGGGTTAGACATTAGACGTTCAACGGATGAGTCGATATGTTAGGGTTAGACATTAGACATTAGACGTTTAGCGGTAGATTGCACCCAATCAGTTAAACCAACTTCATTACCGAACACCTAAAAAATAAAAAACAAAACAACTTTTACAACTTTTATTTTTAACAAACTTTTACAAAAAATACATTTACAACTTTTATTAAAAAAAACTAATACAACAAATACTCTTTTACAAACAATTTACAACTTTTATTAAAATTTAACAACTTTATTTTAAAAAAATAAACTAAAAATTCACTAACTTTTATTAAAATTAAACAACTTTTATTAAAATTTACAACTTTTACAAAAAATTTACAACTTTATTAAAATTTACAACTTTTACTAAAAATTTACAATTTTTACTAAAATTTAACAACTTTATTAAAAAAAAAACAAAAAAACAAAAAAACAAAGTAATACCACTTTTGCAAAACCAGGGTGCGCCCCTGTTTTTACCCACTCTCCCCACCCCACTCAATCATATTTCTTTGTCTCCTCCTCTCTCACTCTCTCACACACAAAGACTGTCTCCTCTCTCTCTCTAAAATCCGTCTTCTCCGGCCAATATTATGGTCTTTCACCCAATATACCAAACGATAGATCGGGAAAAGTTGATCATTTTAACATAGGGCACGCGCGGTATTTCTCACCAGCCCTAGATCTAAACTTTTAGATTCGGTTTTCGTGATGGTATATGGGTGAGTATTCTTTGTGAGTTACGTGATGTTGTTGTTGGTACACTTATTATTATTTTTTTTTGATGTTTGATGTTTTCAAATGTATGTGCTATGCTATCAGCTGTCTTCTTCCAAAAACAAGAAAACTCATATTTTCTAGAAAGTGTAAAGTGTAAAGTGTAAAAAATCTCTCATTGTCAAGTAACCAAAATAGTAAAGTGTAAAGTGTACTCATATTTTCACGGTAGACATTTTTATCTAGAAGGGTAAAGTGTAAAGATTTTTTCACGGTAGACATAGTAAAGATTTTTTTTTTTTTTTTTTTTGAATTAAAGTGTATAGATTTTATGAAATTACAGTCCACAAATAATACTATTTTAGTCAATATTTTTGTAAATGGGTTACAGCTTCGTGTCATATAATGGGAGATCGAAGGTTTTGGTATTCTTGATGTTGGGTTGATGTTGTTGTTGGTATTCTTGATGTTGGGTTGATGTTGTTGGTATTCCTGATGTTGGGTTGATGTTGTTGTTGGTATTCTTAATGTTTGGGTTGATGTGGTGGTTGGTATTCCTGATGTTAGGTTGATGTTGTTGTTGGTATTCTTGGTTTCGATTTTTTTTTTAAGATCTGGTTTAAAAAATTCGAGATACGGCGATGATGATAACCGAAACCGAATTGACGGTAAAGTGAGATTTTATCACTTTGCAACCTTCGGGTTTGAGCCTAAAATTTTACGAGGCGATGATGATTTTTAGCCTAAAAATTTTTCGAGCGATGATGAAAACCGAATGGACGGCAAAGTGAGATCAATCTCACTTTGCGAAACCTGAGGCTCAAAATATTTCACTACGTTTTTTTAAGTTTTAAAACCGATTTATAAAGAAAAAAAGCCTTGTAAAAAGTTATATACTTTATTCAGTAAAAAAAATAAAAGAAAAAAACCTTACTTTTATAAAAGAAATAAAAGAGTAAAAGTAAAAAAAAAAAAAAAAAACTTGTAAAAAAAAATGACAAAAAAATAAAGAGTAAAAGTAAAAAAAACTTGTAATAAAACGAGAAAAAAAAATAAAATTTTCAATCATTGGCACGGAAACCAATGTCTTAATGATTGGGTGGAGAGAGAAAACCCCAACACCCCCTAAAATTTTTCTAGAGGGTGCAAGGATAGCAGGTCCCAAATAAAAAGTGTTATGAAACATTAAAAGTGTTTTTAGTGCAAGAAACATAATGAAAAATATATACAAGTACTTACATTTGTAGGGAGTAGACCGTCTTGTGTATGCGTGAAATCGTACATCCACTTTAACCATAATACCTGCTCTCTCAACCACTTTATTGTTGATTGCGCTATATTTGAATAACAAGTATATTCATATAACAAATGCATCACCAAAGTAAATGTGTCTACAACCGGGTTTAATCATTATGTTATATATTTTGAAATTTGGGTTGCCTTAAAGTTCAAGAATTAAATCTAGTTAAAAGGGTTCGAATTTAAAAAATTTAACACCATGTTCGATTTTTAAGTAGTACGGAGAAGAATAAAGAAGTATGTAACCAAAAGAACACCACAAATTTATTTAATTTGTCCCAGTGTAACTAATAGATTGAAATAGAATTTAGTTAGATGACTTACATTCACAAGTTGCATTTCAATATTTGTAAAGACTTTAAGAAAAAAATAAAAAATATTATGCATTAATTTACATCAAAAAGACAAAAAAAAAAAAAAAAAAATACACAAATACAAGAAAAATTCTTATTGTTGAACATTCTTTGTGAACTCGTAGGTAGACACAAACTTCCGTTGCTTCATTTTGTATCGTACATGTTGGAATTCAAAATAACTTCAAGCTTTGTTGATGGAGAATTATAAACAGGTTCCGTTTCCACAAATAATGATTGAAAATGTTAGCACAATAATATAAGGGATATAACAAAGAAGAGAGTAACATTATGGTAACTTTTCTGATGTATGGTTTAAGATAAATCTTATCTTTCTCGAGAGCCTTCTCATTCCTTAAGTACTTTTGGACATTCCTATTGCGGTTATCTTATTTAATTATAAACGGGCTTAGAAAATCGCATTTGTTGGAATATGTGGTCTCTATTAAACTTTTAAAGACCTAAAACAATGACAATGTAGATAAAAGGTGTCATATAATGTGAAATCCGAATAGTGGTTAGTTAAACAAAGTAACAATTAATGTACTTACATAGCAAACCTAGTCATTATGCGAATATCGAGCCATCCATTGGTAAACAATAGTATTGATTCTGCATTATGAATTGCAATGAGGAAACACATCATCTATAGTAAAGACCTCGGCGTTGTAGTTTGTAGTTTTCGATTTAGTAGGATCATCATGAGACTTTAGTCGACTTAAGGCATCCCACACAATAAATACATTTCCGATTGCAATTCATCTTGCGGACTCAATTGTCATTGTTTACCAATGGATGATTCGATATTAACATAGTGACTAGGTTTGCTATGTAAGTTAATTAATTGTTACTTTATTTAACTAACCACTATTCGGATTTCACGTTATATTTCACCTTTTATCTATATTGTTATTGTTTTAGGTCTTTAAAGACGATTGTAGAGACAACATATTTTAACAAATGAGATTTTCTGTGCCCGTTTATGATTAAATGAGATAATTGCAGTATAGATGTCTCAAAGTACTTATGGAAGTTGAAGGCCCTCAAGAATAACAAGATTTGTCTTGCACCATACATAGAAAGGTACCATAGAGTTACTCTCTTCTTTGTTGTTAGGTTCCCATTTTAGTAACACAAGCATCAATATAAGAAATAGAGAAGAAGAGATCGGATGAACAACACACACACACACACACGTATGAGTAATGTGAAAGGTTATGCGTAAAGGTGAAATGTGAATTGAACAACCAACCTTCAAGTGAGGGTTTACAAGAGTATTTATAGGAGGGAACTAGGGCAACACACCAAGTTCCCATCCTTTCCTTATTATGCTTGGGCCTAGGCTTATGGGCCTTCTACATAAGCCTAAGCTTAATAACAAACATAAAGGCCATAATTAAGGTAACTATTACATATTAATTACTAACACTTTAATTCTAGTTTAGGAGTGATTCTAACAATCTCCCCCTAAGTGTTAGTGATTGATAATATAAACGTTGTAGGTGCTGACGTAATAGTAGCTTTGGCGTCTTCGACATTCTTCTTCTTGTGAGAAGAATTGCCTCGATTCGAACAATCTCCCTAGTGTAGAGAAATTGTTTCCTTTGAAAGTTCGCTTTGGACGTCATCATTTTCTTTGTTCTTTGTGATAGTAGTGATAGTATGTTGTTGTTGTGCGCAGGTGCGCTCGTTGCTCGGTGTCTCCACGTCTTTCTTCAACATGCTCACCACAGCTCTTTAACATTGGGTTTCAGTACTGATGTAGTTCTCTTAGTCTTTAAACTTTGTAGATTCTTTGACTTTGATGAAGAATCATTCTGACTTTGTGTTGCCTTTTGAGAGAGCTTCCATTAGTGATGTTGTTGGTATGAGCATGTGAAGAATCAGCACGATCAGTCCGCTCCAGAGCTTCCATAAGAAGAAAACATAAGAAAGGTTAGTGATAAGCGGATTCCAGCACTTACAAGTTTGAACTTCGAGAGTGTTAACAGCATAGTGTGAAAACACAACTCTAATTCTCACAAAGACTGTTCTGAGCGGAGTCCCACAAGTGAGATAACGCGATGTACCGAAGTACACCTACGGTTCAGATGAGTTCTTTGAGGTACCCAAGCATCACCTCATAACTGTAGACCGTTTGAGACATACTAAGCGTAATCCACGGGGAGTTACCGAAGTGACCTGCTGTCGAGTACTGTTTGATGTTGACCACGGTAGGAGTTTCCATTCAATCAATGAGGATCACATGTGTGAACCTCTCATAAATGTTCTCGACAGATTGCTAAGATCTGTGAAGGACACGATAATGTATCACTTGCGTCCTTATTGTTGAACGACAAGTGATAAAGTGTCAAGTGTACCTAAGAGATCTTTTGATGAATCTCGTGGCTCTAGACTCAATAATGCGCTTTGGTTTTCCTGAGCGGAGACTAGGGAAAGGGTCTCTTTCTTCAATACCAGCGATCTTTAAGAGAAAGCCGATAGTTTATGTAGGGTTCCCTGTGAGAATGAAACAAGTTTCTGTTGAGAGAAACTTGAGTGGCTAAGAAGGTTTAGTGCATGCGTCACTGGGTCCATGGCGACTTTGATCTTCAATACCGGTGTCATCAAGTGACAACCAGTAGCATATGAATTGAACCCGATGTACGCCTAAGTTGAATAATCTTGAGGGCTATTTCTTTTCACCCTTTTCTTTGCATTTCTTTTTAATTCTTCAACTCTTTCTTTCTCCGATTCTCAATTTCTCCTTTTTATAATCATACCTAAGGACTTCTAATTCTAACTATTGGTGGTGTCCTTGGGTAGATCCTTCCGGCTCTGGCGGATCATAGGACGGTTATTCTTAACCTTAGTCACCTTATAACACCATGACTAACCTATGTTGCCATAAAATCAATTTCATGAAAAATCTCTCAAAGTGGTTATGAGTAAAGACATTTTGTACTCTGTGAGTTTAATATTTTCTTGAAATACTCCCCCTCCACACGTGCTTAAGTATTTTGACAGAAATTTACACGGTGAGAGAAGAACGCGCACTTTTGAATTGATCAACTCATGATAGACAATCCCCCGCGAGACACGGTTACGTTGCATAGCTAAAGAGTTACATTGTCAGCTTTTAGGTGACAACTAGTTCTAATAACTACCTTGAAGGTGTGGACAATCCTCGAAAGTTTGTCAAACCCGTCAAAGTTCATGTCTACCAAGAGTTTCTCGAATGGTACATTCTACTCGGACAAGTCCTTTGCGAGACACATTTACATCACTAGCGAACTAGCTTGAAATTATTACCGTCTGGACAAGTCTTTTCGAGTTACTAACATTTAAGATCTCATCAATTCATTGGTTAAGTCTGTAGTACGACGATTCATTTGCAATTTCACAACATATTTCTTATCACATAATTTTCTCCCCCTCAAAATGGCATATAAATGTTATTTTTGATGAAATTTTGATATGGAATATGACCATTTTGAGTTTTGTAGGAGGATTTCTACGAAGAACAATTTTGTGAACAAAGATTTTGGTTGACGAATACTCCCTCTCAACAAGTGATATAAACTTTTGAGGTTTTGAAAATCGTAAGGGGAAGTACTTGTTCTTTTCAGCAAAACTTTGGAAAATGAAAGTTTTGAAAAGTTTTACTCAAAAGTAAGAAGCTTTCGCTCCTTTTATAGGATTGTGGCACTGAAGCTTACCACAGGGTCCTTTCATTACAAGTACGGGTTGTACACTGTTATGTGTGCATAAGCCATTGTCATTAAATAATCACACATCCAAATCAATATAGAAAATGAAGCAGTTTAAGGGTACGAGGAGATTGGTAGTCCAATAATAACTCGAGGAATGCGAAGGGCGTTGATAGCTGTGAGAGTAATCTGGGGCGACCACCTACAAAGCTCTCCAAAGTTCACGGCGGTCCCTTCTAAACAACCTTTCATCAATCCGCGTGATGATTCTCTTCACATCCCGTCTCTCTTGAGAATTCCATCTCTTTTGTGACCCAATGCCTTGTTGTATCGCCTTTAACCTATAAGCTAAGCTGTCCCTGACTTTCTTCAGTGTGTGATCTCCAAACTTATGAAGATCTCTACACGCCATCAAGCAATTGCGATGAAGTTCACTACAGATAAACTACTCCAAACGGTTTCTTGATGAGAGTGTATTGTGGAAGATGGTTGATGTCGAGAAGTTCAGTGAGTGCAGTGAGCGTTGACCGTGTCGTCTGATTCAACAACAAGTTTTGAGATCTTCTACGTTCTTGGAACACTATGCTTCTGATGAAGATGAGCAAGGACTTGATGTATTCACGTTGGATTTCATCGAAAATTGTCTCATTCTTCCCGTACCTTGGCAAGATACGATCTTCAATGTCGTTGAGAGACAAATTACGAAAGTCCGCTTCACGAAATCATAGTCCCTTTCGTCTTGTCTTTTGACCACTATTTTGTTGAGAAAAGTGTAATCCCATTTAGACGAGAGAGCTACATGCTTAACAGCAACGATCCCTTTATCACTATACACTTCATGTTTAGACCTTCGTACCTGGCAACTTTTGTAGTAGATTCTTCGGCGTTCCGGCCAATGGTGAATCCCATACATTGCATCGATGTCATACCGTTCCACACTGTTGGCAAACATGTGGGTAGCCTTTTCCTCGATGGCTATACAGTTGGAGTATATGGCTGCACGGAACGAGAAGTGTAAGTGATGTAGCATATTTCTTTGAACCATCGCTACCGTGTAGAAGAAATTCCAGGCCTTTGTGGAAAAAGTAGCAAAATGGAATCTTAGGTTGATCTGGTTGGCCGATCGTTGGTAAAGGTCAGTCCGGTCGGTGTAGTATGGAGCATTGTCTTTTAGTGTGAAGTCAATGTTAGCTTCAGGGTTGAGCCAATCGATGTTGTTAGACATGGCTCGTGCTATGTTTTCAAGATGGTATTCAACTTCGATAGCACTTTCCGAGCTGTCTTTGAGCAATTGAAAGGCTTCATTCTTGATACGTTTTAACTCTGACTTGGTCATCTTCTTCACCTGAAACTTCTCTTAAAGTAACTTAGCATGCTCCAATGTTCGACCTTCTACCATATCTTGATCATCAGTTAGGGCGGGAGTAGCATCAACAAGTGTAGAGAACCATTCAAACTCGATGTCATCTTCATCTAGCCATGAGAAGACATCAGCCTTAGGCGACTTCTTCATCTTCTTTGGCCTAGATGAGGATCTTTTCTTTGTTGAGCGGGGAGAGGTGGGTTGTTGTCTGGGGCTCGGTATCTCTTCATTGTTACCACCGGTGTACTCGAAGTGATCACGGTTTTCTCTGTTGCGAGGTGGTAACTCGAGTCCTGAGTTTTATCGCAAATGAACTTGGTGGAGATCTTCTTTCAGTTGGAGTCTTTTGGGTTGGTGGTGGCATTGAGGAAGATTCACGGACATCTTTGGGCGTTTAGGTGCGGAGTCCTTGTCCTTATCATCGTCATCTCTTGGTCGTTTAGGTTGGTATGCTGATTCTTTGCATGATGATCTGAGTTGATAATCTAGTAGACCTTCAAAAATTTAGCTTCATCAGTAAAATTTGCAGATCGTTTGACATTTGCATCACCAATTTAGCAATTAACTCGGTTTGAGAGATCGATTCTTTGGCCATTATATGTTTAACCAACGCGACGATATTTGGAGTAAGTTGTGCGGAAAATAATTCTCTTGTCAAACCGAGGGACGATGTCAAGAAGAAACTTGTGAGTATATTCTCTTGCCGTCTTCTCCAATTCCTTTTGGAAATCTCCTTTGATAAACTTCTGGATTTGTTCCCTTTCTTTCAACAACTCGTTTATCCCGTTTTGAAGAAAGTTGATTCTGTCACTGAGTTGATTCATTTTTTGTTGGTTACATCCTTCCGTACTTTCTGCTTGACACTTTGACAATCTTGCTTTAGCCGAGATATCCAAGAGTCAGTTGGTTTCTTCACAGATTTAGATGTGGATCTTGTTGTTCCTTTGGATGGTGGAATTAAAGAGTGAGAAGACGAGTCTGATGATGAGGAGATGTGAGGTGGCTCAGGGTCCTTAGGTGGCTCAGAAGTTTCCTCCTTGGAGCATGCGGGACTGTCTAGAAGAAAATTATCATAATAAGTTTCTTCATCATTTCCAGACTTAGCCGTTTCATCAGCCTTAGTATCTTCACCAGAAGTTTTCTCAGTCTTTTCCGTGTCTGGTTCCTTTATGTCAAAGTCAATGGAATCCTCAATCTGCCTTTGTTGTTGTTCGTGGGTGATGGTGGTACCAGTTCCCTTATCGGGTTGATTAATTGCATCAGGAACTAGTATAGATAGTGCACCACTACTTGACCCTCCGGGGCCACGAGTTTGATCCTTTACAAATTCATCGGCAAGATATTTGAGTGTGAGGTTCTTCAACTTCTTTTGATATTCTCTTTCCTCATCAATGGTTCTTCTTCGAGAACTTTCCTTATCATGCTCAAGCACGAAGTTTTCCTTTGCCTTTTTAGCTTGTTATTTGGAGGAGGTTTAGCTACTGTTGGAGTGTCATCGATTCTCTTGGTTTTCCTAGTAGGTGTACCAGAGGACTTTTATCAAGAAAACCTACTTTTCCTTCATCAACCGCTACCAGATACCTTTTGTATGAATAAAGTTGTTTGACTTCATCTGTTAGAAGGTGATCGGCAACCTGCGCACTTGTTTCTTTGTTGTCAATTCCTTAAATCATTTGTGAGTGTAGGTTCGTACAACATGGAGTGATT
Organism: Chrysanthemum makinoi; assembly: GCA_910596185.1. NCBI lineage: Eukaryota > Viridiplantae > Streptophyta > Magnoliopsida > Asterales > Asteraceae > Chrysanthemum > Chrysanthemum makinoi. Next base: position 85,866,370 of record OU343218.1, on the reverse strand, counting down.
GTTGGGGTCATTGAGTCTCAAGGGATATCGGGATTATTCCTAGAGCTCTTTGGATCAACAGTTTGGTATATCTGATATATGGGATCTTTGAGCCAATCTTTTTGAGGAAAGACATCATGTCATCCCATATCAGAGCTTCAACTTCAATGTGTTTCATGTTGACCAAAGCCCAAAAGATCTGTAGTTCCATGAGCTTGGGATGCTCATAACCACTATCACGTCTAGAAACGGATTTGGTGATGATAATGTAAAGGGTTCTCCATGGCTAAGGAATATTCTTAAGATCCACGTATGAATGCTTTGTGATTACTCATGAAGCTTCGTCATAACCAATGTCGATCATGAATTGCAGAACGGCCTCTTGAGTTGGTGTGGCATTGTATTCAGTTGGCTCGATGACGGGAATGAGAAGAATAGCCCTTAAGTCTGGCGGTATGATGGTGACTTGTTTGTGGTTGGCGTCATGTGCAACATTTTGACCTTTGATCTTTTGCATTGTATGCCAAAATTGGTGAATGTAGATCTCAAACCTTTATGCTTGAGGTGGTGAGCAGCATGTTACGATAGGGGTGATTCTTGAGAATGTCTCTACAATCGAGACAAGAAGACTCACGAGTAGGTGAGACTATCAAAATCAACACGAAGGTTATTCTTTCCTATCTTCATTGAACAATGAGGGAAGAGATCTTCAATGGTGAGCGTTTGGTGCTTCCGTTTTTGCATTTGGCGTCCATGGCGTGATCGAAGATATTTAGCCAAAAGAACCAACATATCGAAATACATTACGTTAGTCAACAGTTGGTTTTATTGTCTAATTATTGAATATGATATGTCGATGATTGTTACGAGTCCAATGTCACTTATTTGTCCAATAGTCCAAAGACGTCGTGATAATTATCGTGAGTTGGTTAACTTTGAGTTTAAAAGTCAAGTTTTTCACTTATTTTTCACAATTAAGCGTTTAAGCTTATTAGTGACATTATTGGTTTAGGTGGCGTTATGATTTATTTATTTACAAGTTTGCACGCGTAACACTTCATAATTAAGGTTAAAACTAGGCTTAGGCGTAGAAATGGCAAGCTTATGCGTAAAAAGGAGTGATTATCGTAGCGTAAAAAGCTTATGCGTAGGTTCTTGACTTCGTGAAATATTGCAGTAGGAAAAGGCGGCCTATAGTAAAAGCTTACGGCGTAGCGTATATGGAACCTTATGCGTAAGGCTTACTCGTAAGGTCTTATCTTAGTGGGGATTCTTTGTTACGCATATCCTTCACGAGGATCGCGTAGTCCCAATGTAGAACCTACGCGTGGCGTTAAGCGTAAGATTTCTCTACGCATAACATGCTACGGCGTAAGGTGATCCTTATCGTAGAATGGCAAGTAACCTTGATTCGAGTTATACGCAGCGTAGAAACGAAATAAATTTACCATATTACCAATATTAACATATACATTCATTCCTTTTCAAATCAAATCATGAATACTCATTCAAGCAGTTAAGCGTAGAAACAGGTTTCTCGTAGACCTAAAACCCTTAAGTTCAATTTCTACAAGTAAGATATTTAGCCATAGGAATTGCACCAAACTTTTTCTGGGATGTCTAAGAAGCCTATTGAGTTGTTTTATCCAAGTTTTAACATCAAAATCTAAGCAGATTAAAATTACCCAAATACTAAGAACATAAACCCTAGTTTTCAAATTTAACACAGTTGGTGTTTAGGTAAGTTCCGAGCCTAGATATCATCAATTTAACATGAAGCGACATAAAACAAGCAACTAATTAACCGATGTTACACGAAAATACCCAAATTCACGCATAAACCCTAGTTTTCAAGAATCATTCAATTCGAGTATCTGGGTGAGTTTTAATGATGGAAATGGTTTCAAAGTGATTAGATAAATGTTTTGAGACAAACATTTAAACCAAAAACACTCAAACATGATTGTGTGTTCATACGCTTATGCGTAGACCGCAAAATCATCCATAGAAAAAAATATAACTGTTGGTTTGAGAAATGATTCAAAACCTATGTTTAGATGATTACTAAGAACGTTTAATCACTTACAAATTGATGATCAAGAACACGGATTTGATGATTGATTATTAGGCGTAGGATTTGGTTGGTGTGTAATAAATGTGTATGAGTAAATGTGATTTTTGGAAGTTAGGTGAGATATTTTGTTTAAAATACTTTGATTTTTTGACACATTTAGTCCCTGCACCTTCACCATTTACATCCAATGTCCATAACTCCCATTTTGGTTACCAAAAGAAAGATATTTGGAAAGAAATTTGATGACACTCCCCCTCTACTTAATGAAATTTTATAAATTTTAGTCCGAGTGTCATGAAACGAGAAATGTGACCACCATTAATAATAAACAAGCAGGGATAAGGTAACATGCAAGTACAAGGTTTTATGAAACCGAAAAATATTTGCTTTCTCCCCTCAACACTTGATACGGAAAAATAATGAAGTTTGAAAGAATAAAGTGTTGACGGAAGGATTGTACTTGCCATGTTAAAAGAAATAGAGATAGAAGAATATTTTGTTGTTTTTTCGATTTTATATTTTTGTATTTTGTTTTGAAAATATTTACAAAAGAGGTTTTGGTGTTTGACTGGTTTTAAGAATGTTTAAGAGTTCATCAGTTCCTCTTAGGTCAAACACCGCATGCCAATCCGGTGGACCAACTCATTAAACCTAGCACGAGCTAAGGCTTTGGTGAGAAGATCCGCGTTGGTATTTAGTACCCACAAAGTATAATTCAAGCTGTACCTTGTTCGCGTGGTCCTTGATGAAATGATATCGAAGATCGATGTGCTTTGATTTGAATGTTGAACGAGTTACGCAGATCGCAATAGCACTCCGATTGTCGCAGTACATCGAGTTCTATCAAATCGTAACCATAGTCTTTGAGTTGTGTTCTCATCAAATGACTTGAGCACAACGCAGACATGGCTACATATTACCTTCTGTTGAGGGCGGCTGATGTACAATCCGCTTCCGATTGCCATGACACCGGTTTATCACCAAGAAATTGTAATGCTCGAGGTACTTTTTCGTGAATCTAAGCATCTGCGTGATCGAGCATCCGAAAAAGCTATTAGTTCAAAACGAATCGCCGGATACCAGATCCCCAAATTAATGGTTCCCGATGTATCGGAGGATTCTTTTAGCCTCGAAGGTGGGTTTCATTGGTCTCGACTGATAACGGGGCGAGATATCTGGCAAAAACAATATCGAGGCATGCTAGTTGTTAGATACATGAGAGACCCAATAATACTACGGTATTTGGTAGGGTCCACCAATTTCCCATGTAAATCAGCGTCTAGCTTGTTGGTATGAGCCATTGGTGTGGCATAGGTGTCACAGTTTTGCATTCCAAATTTGTTTAAAAGTTCAAGGGCATATTTGGGCTGACTTAGAAAAATACCACGGGGTGATTGATGAACTTGCATTCCTAGAAAGAATGTGAGTTCACCCATCATTGACATTTCAAAATGTTTTGTCATAAGTTTTGCAAAAGCATTTGAATATTTTAAATGTGTTGACCAAAAAATGATGTCATCCACATAGATTTGAACGATTAAAATGTGAGCCCTGTGATATTGTATGAAAAGTGTAGGGTCGACCGAGCCTTTGGTGAACTTATTGGCAATTAGGAAGGATAATAACTTATCGTACCACCAGGGAGCTTGTTTGAGTCCGTACAGAGCTTTGTTCGGTTGTAGACATGGTTCGGGAACTCGGGATCCACGAATCCTTCGGCTGGTGACATAAACCGTTTCTTTCGGTTGCCCATTGAGCGGTTTTGGCGTCCATCGAAAGACCGTTATATTCATATGAGCCGAACGCTAAAATATCGAACAACCTCAAGACGAGCAACGGGCGAATGATTCTTGAAGTCAGAAGGCTCTGACTTTGGTAAAGACAACTCAAATCTGTTGATAGCGGTGATTTGCTAAAAAAATCATATGGTTATCAATGTACCATGGTCTTACACACCAAAACATTCGGCTACTCGAGAGTTAATGGCTTTGGTAAAGAGATCTAAATCCATTAAATTTTCAATGATTCACCTCTCACGAGAGTTAACACACCTGGAAGTGATGAGAATAGATTGCAACTTAAACTGAATTAATGTACAAATTGTCATATGTTCTTGTGTTCTTGAAAAGATGGAGCTTGTTGGATGATGCTGTAAAAGAATAATCCTAAAGATACTTTGATAAGCACAGAAACTCTGAGAGATACAATCCAAAGACTAAGACATAATCTTTTCTTAAAGATGAAGCTGTTAAAGATAAATTCACAAAGGAACTTGAAGTCAAGCTAGTAGAATTCAAGTTAGGGGAGGATGTTGGGATATGAAAGTCTTTGAAGATTGACAAAGTACTGAAGATTGATAAAGTATCTGTAAACTACAAGTCTGGAAAAATTCAAAGAGTCAAAATACTGCTAAAGATAAAGTCAAAGTACTGCACATGAAGTCAAAGTACTGCAAGAACAAAGAACTGTTATATTCGTTTATAGAAAGTCTTGTAATTATAGAACATTCAGTATTAGATTACTTGTCATACGAGGATACAAATTGTAAACCGACTAGGGATATCCTTGAGCCTATAAAAGGACCCCTAGATTGGCATTAGACGTACGAGTTCATAAGTCTTAGAGTTTACGATTGCTTACAAGTTATTATTTAGAGTTTTAGAGAAGTTCGATATTCTTAGAGTTGTTTAAGTATCTGCATAATAAGCAGATTTAGAGTTAATAATAAAAGTTATTCTTCTTAGCTTTGTTAAGTAAATTCGCTTACTTAATAGAGTTTGTTCAGTGTTTCTTTGTTAATAACTTAGGATTTATCGGAGGTTGTTAAACCTTAAACAAGCTATTTAAGTTAGTTTGGTTAGAGTACATCGATCCAACAAGTGGTATCAGAGCTTGTGTGGAAACTCTGACTAAGAAGAACCCCTACTACAACAAATACTAAAGATGTCGACTGAAGCTGTTCCACCACCCTCAATCACCTCACTCAGGATTCCAATCATCAAGAAGGGAGAATATGATTTATGGTGCATGAAGATGAGGCAGTATATTGCCATTACAGACCATGCTCTATGGAATGTAATTGTTAATGGTAATGAAGAAGTCCCAGAACCTATTGATGTTCCTGGACAACCCAAAGCACCTAAGGCAGTCTTACCAGCAGCAACCTTAAGGAATCAAGAGAAGGCACTCAACATTCTCTTGTGCGCCATTCAGATGGTCATCTTCTCAAATTTCATGATGCTAAATATGCAAAGAAGCTCTGGGCTGCTCTAAAGACAAGATTTGGAGGGAATGAAGCTTCTAGAAGATGCAATCTGTGAAACAACAGTTTGAAAGTTTCACAGTTGGTGAAAGAGAGAGTCTTGATGTTGCATATGATAGGTTTCAAAATCTCCTCAACATGTTGGAGCTATACAAGGCCAGTATCAGTTGAAGATGCTAATCTGAAGTTTCTAAGGAGTTTGCCATCTACATGGCATGTGATTGCTACAATGATCAGAGGACAACCAGGTTTGGATGTCATGGACTTTGATGATCTCTACAATCATCTGAAGGTGTATGAGCATGAGATGAATGGCCAAACCAGTTCCAAATCACATAGTATTGCTTTGTCATCGAAAAGAAGGCGATACTTCCACCAAAAGTACTACTTCTCCTCAAAGTACTGTTGCTCAAAGTACTGCTGTTTACACCCCCCACCTATGCTCAGCAAGCCCCACCAACTACTACTATGCACTCAGATGAAGTTGTATGCTCATTCTTTGCACAATAAGCTAGTTTACCTGTCACTTATGAAGAAGATCTAGCACAGATTGAAGAAGATGCACTTGAGGAAATTGATATCAGGTGGCAAGTTGCTATGATCACTGCAAGGATCAAGAAGTACATGAAGAAAATAGGAAAAAGCATTGATTTTAAACCAAAACAGGGAATAACTTTTGGCAAATCCAAAATTGAATGCTTCAATTGTCAAAAGACTGGACACTTTGCAAGGGAGTGTAGGTTTGCTAAGTATCAAGCAAACAGGACATCTGAGAAACCAAAGCTTGAACTCAAAGAAATTCCAATTACTTAAACAAAGGCTTTGGTTGCTCAAGAGAAGTTATCAGAAGTTGAATGGAGTGAAGAATTTGATGATGAACCAGTGACTTACTGTATGGTAGCAGTGGAAGAAGGAGCTGAAGAGTCAGTGGAAGAATTGGACTGGAGCACTGCGTTTGATGAAGAACCGAACATCTTGATTTGGAATCCAGAGATTGTCTAGGAGAATTTGATTGGAGCATGGAAAGTGAAGATGATCTGTTCAACTTACAATGGTGGCTACTTCACCAAGTTCACCTCCTATCTCAGAGGTATGCTCAAATTGTCATGATTTTTATCAAAAATTACTTGGCAGTTATGTGATTGAAAGAGATAATTGTGTTAGGGCTAGGTCTGAGGTAGCTGGTTACCAAATAACCTTAGAATCTATAGAAGCTGAATATGTAGCTACTGCAAGCTGTTGTGGACAAGTTTTGTAGATGCATAATCAACTCTTGGACTATGGGTTCAATTTCAAGAATACTCCTATCAATATTGATAATGAGAGTACCATTTGTATTGTGAAGAATCCAGTTTATCATTCCAAGACCAAGCACATACAGATTAGGCATCACTTTATCAGAGATTGCTATGAGCACAGGCTCATTAATGTGGTTAAGGTTCACACAGATGATAATGTAGCTGACTTACTCACCAAGGCTTTGATGTTTCAAGATTTAATCACTTGGTGGTGAGCATTGGCATGATTAACTATTGAGCTACATTTAAGGGGAGGACTATTTAGTATTAGTATAGTCCTATCCATTGCTTGAGGGGAGGATATTTATGTATACTTAGCTTATACAGAGGAATTTGGAAAAGTACTGTTTTTTATGAAAGTACTGCTTGGAAAGTACTGCTTGGGAAAGTACTGCATACGTGGAAAGTATTGTTTGTCTTATTAAAGTACTGTTCCAACGGTAATATTGAGGGGTAATTAATTCTAACGGTAACTTTGTTATTATGGGCTATGATTTTTTTAAATCTCCCCTATAAATAACTACTCTCCGATTTTCCCTCTCATATTGATACTTTAGAATCTTTTCCATATTTCTCTCATCGCCTCTATATTATTCGATTATATCTCTTATTGTGCTCACATACTCAACAATGGCGAATCGTCCTTCAGTTTCAAAGCACAATATGGTGGCTAATTTAGATAAGACTGAAGCGAATGCACTTTTTCATGATATCATTGATTATCTTACTGGATCGCCAATCAGTTATGCTCTTTTGGTGAAGCCGGATATAATTGAGCCCTGGATTCAAGAATTTTGGGCTACTGCTATGGAAAATATGGAGAATGATGAATTTTATATTAGAGCTACAGTTGCTGGAAGAACTGTGAAGCTTACTGAAGAATCCATTAGAGAAGACTTATTGTTTAATGTTGAAGATGGGGCTATTCGGTTTGATAAGCAGTTGATTTCGGATACTTTTGGACATATTGGTTATGAAGGGTCCTTAAATGAACAAACATTTAGGAAACAACTCTTTTGCCCTCAATGGAAATTTTTAGTGCATGTGTTGCTTCACTGTATTAGTGCAAAAAGTACTTCATGGGAGCAATTTGGATCAAACATAGCATCTGCTATTGTGGGCTTAGCTACAGATCATATTTTTAATTTTTCAAGGCTCATTCTTGATGGAATGCTTTCTCACATCACTCATGGTTCCAAATGGCTAATGTATCCAAGGTTTGTTCAAGTATTCCTCAATAAACAACTTTATGATGTTCCTAAGCCAACAGATCTTTTACCTGTTGTAGTTCAACAAGCCAAAATTTTTACCTTTATGGCTAGGAAGAGTGATCTTTTCACTGGAATAGACACTCCCTTAACTACTTCTATAATGGAAGTTGTTCAAGCTGTTAGAGCTGATGCTGAAGAAGATGAAGCTAGTGAAGGTACTGCATCTGCAAGTACTGCATCTCAAGGTACTGCTTCTCCAAGTATTGAAGTTCAAGAAGATGTTGCAGTTTCACCTTCTCCATCTCCACAAAGATCTGTTCCTGATTCTCAACCAGAGGAACATTCACCAATTCAAGGATTATTCACATACTATATCCCCTGAGGGTTTAACATTGGATAATTATGTTTTGACACGGGAGTTGGTTAAGTTGAAAAAGACTACTGAGGCTCAAGCTAAGCAGATTAAGAAATTGAAGCTCAAGTTTCGAAGGCTCAAGAATTTTGTTTGGCCTTTGGTTCAACATCATCGTATCTGGGTCAAATCTTAAAAGAAGGAGCAAAGGCAATCTAAGAAAACCAAACGCCAAAAGGTTCACCAACAATCTTCTGTCCAATTGGGGAGGAATTTAGAAGAAGAGAATTTGAAAGAAGATGTTGTTAAGAAGAATGAACCTGAAAGTAGTGAAGAACATGAAAAGACTGAAGAACAGGTTATTCAAGAAACTGAGGAACAAGTTATTGATGTTCCAGTTCAAAGTACTGAAGATCAAGGTACTGAAGATCAAAGTACTGCTTTTCAACAACAAGGATCATACAAGCAAGATTTGATTACTCCAAGGTTGTTAGATTTGGAAGAGGAAGCTGGTCCTTCTACTTGTACATGAAGAAGTTGTTGGTCCTCAATGTTATACAAGAAGAGGAAGCTACACCCAAACCTATCCATATTGCAAGTGATGATGAAACCATTGCTGTAATTTTGCAAGGTTTCTCACAACCAAGGGGTGGTGTTAATATTCCAGGAGTGCAAGAAGAGGAACAACAAAGAACTTCTCAACCTACAATTGATCCTAAGGATAAAGGTAAAGGTGTTTTGGTAGAAGTAAAGAAGAAGAAACTAACTTTAGCCAGATAAAGTGCCCGAAGCTTTGAATGAACAATCAACTAGAAAGATTCAAGAGGAATTAAATGTTAAAGATAGAAGCTCAGAAAGCTGAAGAAGCTCGAGTAAGAAGCAGCTAAGAAGTTGCAAGAGGAATTGAATCTGAAGCGATGAACCATTAGAGTCACTATTCTGTTAGATTCTTACCAAGAAGGCCAATATAAAGCTAGAAGCAGAAATGCTATGATGGCTTATCTTAAAAGTCAAGGGTATAAAGGATTGCAGAGGTTTAATTATTTTGAGATGAAACGATTGTATGATCTGCTAGAAAGCATAAGAAAAAATGTTGAAAGCATCAAAGATTTTAGAGATGAAGCTACTTGGAAAGAAGAAGAGAGAAAGAAAAGTTTAAAAAGAAAAAGAAAAACTGAAGTTAAAGATGTTCAGTTCTCAAAGAAAAAAAAAGTTGAGTTAAGATCTGAGACTAGAGATGAATTGAGAAATTATCTAGGATAGTAGTAGATTTTGAGTATTATAAGGAAGATGCTGACATGAAGATGAACAAATCTCAAATTATTGCTTTTGAAGTTGTGAAATCCAAGATGGATGTTATCGATGTTTCATAGAAGATGAAAGATTCAGAGTGTTCAACAGGCTATGGGATTTATTGCACATCATAGATAGAGTAGATTTATTCTATTTATATCATGTGGTGCGAAGTTACTTTGAAGAAAATCCATTAGAAGGAATTGGTTTAGTTCTACTTAGAGATCTCACAACTGTATGGGAAACTGAAGAGCAGAGCACTGATGATATTTGGAAGAATCAAGAGAATTGGAAAATTGTTTGCTGGAGATTCTTTGAAGAATCTGGAGTTCATGTTTTAGAGCTGGAAAATGGAACAATGATTCACATGTTTGCAAATAGAAGATATCCTCTTACAGTTGAGCTTATGAGAAGGATGCTAGAGCATGGAATGGAAGTTGAAGAGGATAATGAAATTGCTTGCATGGTCATCAATCTGTTTATCAACTGGACTACTATTGCTGATGAGGATGAATAACTGGTATGAATTTTCATTGAATAAATTATTTTTTGATAAAACAGTACTTTATTCAAAGTACTGCTGATCAAACAGTACTTTCATCAAAGTACTACTTGCAGCTTTTAACCAGTTAAATGATTTTTGAAAGAAACCTTTTGTTAAGTAACAAATATTTTGAAACAAAGGTTGAATAAAATAAATGGTTTTTGAGATGGCAACATCAATAGGTCATCAATCCACCATGGTTACAAAAGGATTGGCTAATCCATGAGCAAACGGCTCTGGTAAAGATATGACAAATCCGTTTTTAGTTAACAACTTGCTAATAAGTTGTATGGTAATCAACTCACCATATCAGTTAATGTGAAGAGTTGGTTAGCCCACAAGAAAATGACTTGTGGTAAAGGTTGTGTAAAAACCATTATTGGTAATTAGTTCACCATTAGATAAAAGAACTAACTAGTCCAGAAGGGTACAGCTTTTGGTAAAGACAACTCAAATCTGTTGATAGCTGGTGATTTGCTAAAAATCATATGGTTATCAATGTACCATGGTCTTACACACCAAAACATTTGGCTACTCCAAAGTTAATGGCTTTGGTAAAGAGATCTAAATCCATTAAATTTTCAATGATTCACCTCTCACAGGAGTTAACACACCTGGAAGTGATGAGAATAGATTGCAACTTTAACTGAATTAATGTATAAATTGTCATATGTTGTTGTGTTGCTGAAAAGATGGAGCTTGCTGGATGATGCTGTAATAGAATAATTCTAAAGATACTTTGATAAGCACAGAAACTACAGAGATACAATCCAAAGACTGAGACATAATCTTTTCTTAAAGATGAAGCTGTTAAAGATAAATTTACAAAGGAACTTGAAGTCAAGCTAGTAGAATTCAAGTTAGGGGAGGATTGTTGGGATATGAAAGTGCTGAAGATTGACAAAGTACTGAAGATTGATAAAGTACTGTAAACTACAAGTACTGGAAAAAGTCAAAGAGTCAAAGTACTGCTAAAGATAAAGTCAAAGTACTGCACATGAAGTCAAAGTACTGCAAGAACAAAGAACTGTTATATTCGTTTATAGAAAGTCTTGTAATTCTAGAACATTCAGTATTAGATTACTTGTCGTACAAGGATACAAATTGAAAACCGACTAGGGATATCCTTGAGCCTATAAAAGGACCCCTAGATTGGCATTAGACGTACGAGTTCATAAGTCTTAGAGTTTACGATTGCTTACAAGTTATTATTTAGATTCTTAGAGTTGTTTAAGTATCTGCATAATAAGCAGATTTAGAGTTAATAATAAAAGTTATTCTTCTTAGCTTTGTTAAGTAAATTCCGCATACTTAATAGAGTTTGCTCAGTGTTTCTTTGTTAATAACTTAGGATTTATCTGAGGTTGTTAAACCTTAAACAAGCTATTTAAGTTAGTTTGGTTAGAGTACATCGATCCAACAGTTGGGGTCATTGAGTCTCAAGGGGATATCAGGATTATTCCCTAGAGCTCTTTGGATCAACAGTTTGGTATATCTGATATATGGGATCTTTGAGCCAATATTTTTGAGGAAAGACATGATGCTGTCCCATATCAGAGCTTCAACTTCAATGTGTTTCATGTTGACCAAAGCCCAAAAGATATGTAGTTCCATGAGCTTGGGATGCTCATAACCAGTATCACGTCCAGAAACGGATTTGGTGATGATAATGTAAAGGGTTCTCCATGGCTAAGGAATATTCTTAAGATCCACGTATGAATGCTTTGTGATTACTCCTAAAGCTTCGTCATAACCAATGTCGATCATGAATTGCAGAACGGCCTCTTCAGTTGGTGTGGCATTGTATTCGGTTGGCTCGATGACGGGAATGAGAAGAATAACCCTTAAGTCTGCTTGTGTGATGGTGACTTGTTTGTGGTTGAGCGTCACTGTCACAACATTTTGACCTTTGATCTTTTGCATTGTATGCCAAAATTGGTGAATGTAGATCTCCCACTGTAGCGAATTGGTGAGCATGTTTTGATAGGGGTGATTCTTCAGAATGTCTACAGCAATCAGACAAGAAGACTCCGAGTAGGTGAGACTATCAAAATCAACACGAAGGTTATTCTTTCCTATCTTCATTGAACAATGAGGGAAGAGATCTTCAATGGTGAGAACGTTTGGTGCTTCCACGTTTTGCATTTGAGCGTCCATGACGTGATCTGAAAGATATTTAGCCAAAAGAACCAACATATCGAAATACATTACGTTAGTCAACAGTTGGTTTTATTGTCTAATTATTGAATGTGATATGTCGATGATTGTTACGAGTCCAATGTCACTTATTTGTCCAATAGTCCAAAGACGTCGTGATAATTATCGTGAGTTGGTTAACTTTGAGTTTAAAAGTCCAAGTTTTCACTTATTTTTCACAACTTATTAAACGTTTAAGCTTATTAGTGACATTATTGGTTTCGTGGCGTTATGATTTATTTATTTACAAGTTTGCACGCGTAACACTTCATAATTAAGGTTAAAACTAGGCTTAGGCGTAGAAATGGCAAGCTTATGCGTAAAAAGGAGTGATTATACGCGTAAACATAAGCTTATGCGTAGGTTCTTGACTTACGCGTAAGAAATATTACACGTAGGAAAAGAGGGCCTTATGCGTAAAGCTTACGCGTAAGCGTATATGGAACCTTACGCGTAAGGCTTACTCGTAAGAGTCAACCTTATGCGTAGAGTTACTTGTTACGCATATCCTTCACAGGATACGAGTAGTCCCCAATGTAGAACCTTACGCGTAAACGTTACGCGTAAGATTTCTCTTACGCATAACATGCTATGCGTAAGGTGATCCTTATGCGTAGATGGCAAGTAACCTTGATTCGAGTTATACAGCGTAGAAACCTGAAATAAGGTCACCATATTACCAATATTAACATATACATTCATTCCTTTTCAAATCAAATCATGAATACTCATTCAAGCAGTATGTAGAACAGTTTACGCGTAGACCTAAAACCCTTAAGTTCAATTTCTACGAGTAAGATATTTAGCCATAGGAATTGCACCAAACTTTTTCTGGGATGTCTAAGAAGCCTATTGAGTTGTTTTATCCAAGTTTTAACATCAAAATCTAAGCAGATTAAAATTACCCAAATACTAAGAACATAAACACTAGTTTTCAAATTTAACACAGTTGGTGTTTCTGGGTAAGTTCTGAGCCTAAATATCATCAATTTAACATGAGAACGACATAAAACAAGCAACTAATTAACCAGAAATGTTCACACAAGAAAATACCCAAATTCACGCATAAACCCTAGTTTTCAAGAATCATTCAATTCGAGTATCTGGGTGAGTTTTAATGATGGAAATGGTTTCAAAGTCATTAGATAAATGTTTTGACACAACCATTTAAACCAAAAACACTTAAACATGATTGTGTGTTCATACGCTTATGCGTAGACCACAAAATCATCCATAGACAAAAATCTAACCGTTGGTTTGAGAAATGATTCAAAACCTATGTTTAGATGATTACTAAGAACGTTTAATCACTTACAAATTGATGATCAAGAACACAGATTTGATGATTGATTATTAGGCGTAGGATTTGGTTGGTGTGTAATAAATGTGTATGAGTAAATGTGATTTTTGAAAGTTAGGTGAGATATTTTGTTTAAAATACTTTGATTTTTTGACACATTATTCCCTGCACCTTTACCATTTACATCCAATGTCCATAACTTCCATTTTGGTTACCAAACGAAAGATATTTGGAAAGAAATTTGATGACACTCCCCCTCAACTTAATGAAGTTTTATAAATTTTAGTCCGAGGAGTGTCAGTAAACCAGAAGTGTGACCACCATTAATAAATAAACAAACGGGATAAGGTAACATGCAAGTACAAGGTTTTATGAAACCGAAAAATATTTGCTTTCTCCCCCTCAACACTTGATCTGGAAAAATAATGAATTTTGAAAGAATAAAGTGTTGACGGAAGGATTGTACTTGCCATGTTAAAAGAAATATAGATAGAAGAATATTTTTGTTGTTTTTTCTGATTTTATATTTTTGTATTTTGTTTTTGAAAAATATTTACAAAAGAGGTTTTGGTGTTTGACTGGTTTTAAGAATGTTTTAAGAGTTCATCCACTTCCTCTTGGGTCAAACACCGCATGCCAATCCGGTGGACCAACTCATTAAACCTAGCAGGAGCTAAGGCTTTGGTGAGAAGATCTGCCAGTTGGTATTCAGTACCCACAAAGTATAATTCAACTGTACCCTGTTCCACGTGGTCCTTGATGAAATGATATCGAAGATCGATGTGCTTTGATTTGAATGTTGAACAGAGTTGCACGAGATCGCAATAGCACGTCGATTGTCGCAGTACATCGGGATTCTATCAAATACGTAACCATAGTCTTTGAGTTGTGTTCTCATCCAAATGACTTGAGCACAACACGCCAACATGGCTACATATCTGCTTCTGTTGAGGACAGTGATGTACAATCCTGCTTTTTCGATTGTCATGACACCAGTTTATCACCAAGAAATTGTAATGCTCCTGAGGTACTTTTTCGTGAATCTAAGCATCATGCGTGATCAGCGTATGAAAAAGCTATTAGTTCAAAACCAGAATCCTTCGGATACCAGATCCCCAAATTAATGGTTCCCTTGATGTATCGGAGGATTCTTTTAGCCTCAGAGAGGTGGGTTTCAGTTGGTCTCGACTGATAACGGGAGCAGAGATATACGGCAAAAACAATATCAGGCATGCTAGTTGTTAGATACATGAGAGACCCAATAATACTACGGTATTTGGTAGGGTCCACCAATTTCCCATGTAAATCAGCGTCTAGCTTCTTGGTATGAGCCATTGGTGTGGCATATGTGTCACAGTTTTGCATTCCAAATTTGTTTAAAAGTTCAAGGGCATATTTGGACGGACTTAGAAAAATACCACGGGGTGATTGATGAACTTGCATTCCTAGAAAGAATGTGAGTTCACCCATCATTGACATTTCAAAATGTTTTGTCATAAGTTTTGCAAAAGCATTTGAATATTTTAAATGTGTTGACCCAAAAATGATGTCATCCACATAGATTTGAACGATTAAAATGTGAGCCCCGTGATATTGTATGAAAAGTGTAGGGTCGACCGAGCCTTTGGTGAACTTATTGGCAATTAGGAAGTGTTAGGAATTGGAAATTCCATAGTGAAGTGTCAGTCACCCCATCTATAGTCTAGCATATGTTAGCTCGTAGACATTACGTTATTTACTAGTTATTAGTTAGTTATTTAGTTTAGTGCAACACCGTGGAGGAAGGACGGGTCTTTACCCACTGTATGCCTGATCCACAGTCCGAAGGAGGACGTTTATTATGTAACTATAAATACCCTCTACCTCCCAAGGTAGAGGGTTGGACCTTTCATTCATCTTAATCTAACCTTCTATGTTTTCTTTCACTTTCTCTCTCTAGAAAGGCTCCCACTTTCTCTCTCTAAAACCTCTAAACAATTCGACCCATATTATTGTTTGTTATGTGTTTATGAAATCCAATATGTTACAATTGGTATCAAGAGCCATGGTTAGATCATCTCTTACATATCTTTGGATTTCTAGTGGTTTTTAGGTAGTTTTTGAGTTTGAAAAAGTTTAGTGGTTTTTGCATCATTTGGTTGATTTCTAGTGTTAAAGTTTGGATTTTGATTGTACTTTTGTGTTTAGGATCATCATAAGTGTTTAGGTTTTGATTTGGAAGGCTTGAATCATCATGGTTGGGTTGTTTTTGGATTGAAAAGTGGTGTTTTTGAGTTTTTTTTTCTTGCTAGCGACTTGAGCCACGGAATATTATTCTTGGTAGCGACTTGCTTTGTAAGTCTGTAGCGAGTTGTAGTTGAAGTGGTAGCGACTTGGTGCTTAGCGACTTGTCTATTGAGACAAGCCGACAAATAGTACAAGTTAGTGTATTCTCCACTACGGCTAGCGACTTGGTGAGGTTAGCGACTTGCTTCATAAATTGTTAGCGAGTTGTAGTGTAAATGGTTAGCGACTTGGTGTTAGCGACTTGGACCTTAGCGAGTTGCTCTTTAGCGACTTGACTGTGTAGCGACTTGGTGCTTTAGCGACTTGTGTCCAGCGACTTGGGTCCTAGTGACTTGGTCTTAGCGACTTGGTTCAAGAATTCTTAGCGACTTGTTGACTTTTCCAGACAAAACTTCAAACGGCTATAACTTTTGATCCGTAACTCCGTTTTCAGCGTTCTACCCATCAAAACGACCGTGATAACGAGGAGAATGTCACGCCGAATGAACTAAAGGTCAACCTTCGAGGGCTAAATCTGCTCTGAACAGAAGTTATTGAGGTTTTTATGTTTTTAGACCTAAATTTCTCGGGAAAATCGTGCATAAACCAATCCAAATCTCAACCAAACAACATCTCTGCTAATCCTACAAACAATTATATGTCCTAACACACAATTGGCTATCATTTTGACGATCCATCAGTCATCTTAACACGTTCCATTGGTCATTGCTTAACGGTTTGGTCTTGATTTTAGTAAAATCCCGTGAAAGATTCTATTTCTCGGTTTAAATCATAGACTTGTAAAATCCCGTAGATTCATCAACATCATGTCTTACACTCCTGATTCAGTGATTTCAGAAGTACTCAAACTGTATGATGCTTTAGACAACCATGAGAATATTAGCTATACTGAACGGTTACAGATGATGGAATTAATCAATGATGATTTGAGTTCTTCATGCTCTGAGTCCAATGAGAAAGATTTGCACTGTTCAACCTACGAGAATGCCATGCAAAAGGAAAGCAGCATTGAACCTTATCAACAACTTCACTCACACCTCATGTTACTTCTACCCACATCAATGGAACGAACATGTATTGCCCTCTTCCGTCAGGACTTATCCACATTAACAGGGAACTCTGTTGTTAAACCTAGAGCAATTGGAGCTACAACTTGACAAAGGGAAGGTTCATAAGGATAAGTCCAGCGCTGCACTTCAAGTGATCTACAAACACTTTCAGTCATTCATTAGAAGGGAATTAACATCTGATTATGATCAAGACATGACTGAAATGTCCTTCAAGAGACACACGGGAATGGAAATTAGCGTGTTCACGGAGACACTTATCCATCTCATGGATAATGTGGAGAAGTATATTGAGGAAGTTACTTAGAAAGATGAAAAAGTAGATGAGAGTCGGGTAAAGTTGAGAGATATTTGTGACAAGTCGGGTAATGTATCAGAAAGGCCGGGTGTTGCTGAATGCAGAATATCAGAAACAACAAAGAATGATGTAACCAGTGCTCGAACTCTGTCACACAAGAAGTGGATGTTGTGATTAGAAAGGCAAATGAATCTCGGGTACAATCAATAAATTTTTGTGTTGAGACCGGTATGGCACCAGATGTTGGATCAGTTGACACTGAATACAGAGGCTCGAGACGAGATAAGCTTGAAACAGCCAGGTTCGGTGACTCTTGTTACACATGATGTGGATGCAGATATCGGACCAGAAATTGAACAAGTGTCATGTAATGAGGTACCCTTTACTGTTCAACACAATGCATCTGCTAAAGTACTTAAACAAACTGATCATGATGCTGAACATGACTTTGATAAATCTTCTGAATTGAGTCTGAGAGTAAGTGTTTCAAAACAAAAGATATGGTTGATAAAAAGGCTTTTGATGAACTTTCAAACAAATTCTCAAATCTTGAAAAACATTGCATTTCACTTGAAATTGCAATACAGAGTAAAGAAGAAAGTTTTCAACTTAACAAACCATGTAAAAATCTGGAACTTCCTGAATTTCGTGAACTTTTTGAAATTAACACTTTGAAAGCTCAGCTTCAAGACAAAGACTCAACCATTTACAATCTGAAGAAACATATTTCTGTCTTTAATGTGAAAAGTAATTTAGTCATGAATACACAAGACATTGATGATACTATAACAAGAAATAACGAATTGTCAATTTATGTGGCTAAATTACTAAAGGAAAATGAGTCTTTGAGAAAGAATCACATAGAACTAAGCGACTCTGTAAAAGAAGCTAGAACTAAGTCAATGGAACAAACAAACCCTTTGATAGCAAAGATTGATGAACTCAAAGCTCATCTTCAGGAAAAGAGTTTCGCCATTGTTGCCTTAAAGAATGATCTTAGAAAACCGTAGGGAAAAGTGTAAACACTAAGTTTACAAAACCATCAACCTTGGGGAAGCCAGTTTCTCATCCCACTAGAGACCGGTCCGTTGTTAGGCAGCCTACTGCATTTAAATCTGAAAGAACAAAATTTTCAAAAACACGGTTTGCCTCCCAAGTTGATGAGAAACAAGTTTTGTCAAAACCAGTCACTTCACCAAAGTTATCTAAGAATAAGGCTTCTAGCTCCGTTAACTCTCAACACGTAGCCACGTCTACTCCCAACACCTCTAGGATTAGTTCGAAAACAGTGTCAAAACCAAGCATTAAAACCCATAATTCATATGATATGAATGACTTGTGGAAGAACTATTATCTAGAAAAAGTTAGGAAAAAGGCACAGATTCGAAAAGACGGAATTTTAGGTGCAAGACCTAGGGTGAGGAATTCTACGAGATCTCAAGACACTGCTAGTAGTTGTAAACCACTACCTAGGAACATTCATAAGACTAGGGATTGGTGTGCATCAAAGAGTAGTTATGTGCATAAGAATGCTAAGCATGTAGAAAACAAAACTAGAAATTCTGTGTTTTTTCTACATAAGAAACATTTTCCTAATTCACATGCCAAGGTAAAATCCACTAAGACTACTAACATGGCTAATGTTCAACATGTGATGAAGCAAAACAAACCTAAAACTTCACCTAGATGGATCCCAACTGCTAAATCTTTAGTAACTAGGAATAAGGATAAGTCTCCCACTATGCATAAGAAGCCTGACAATCCTAGACCTGGCCATAAGTGGATACCATCTGGTAGAATGTTTAAGGATGCTAGACTTAGGTGGATACCTACAGGAAATCTATTTTCCAATGGCAAAATCAAGGTTGACCGTGATGCCCCAAAGAGTTTGGATACTAATATCACTAACCCATATATATGCAAACAAGCTTGTAATGTTAGTGCAGGTATTCCTTACTCGATTCTGAGATGCTTCGATCCTTCAATGCATGGACTGGCTTAAAGTATGGATAACAAATGGATTGATATCTCATAACTCACGGGTCCAAGTAACTCAACCTTGATATTCAAACTGGCAATGACGTCTGTTCACATTAGTTAAGGCCTCGTTCTTCATCATTATGGCGTCTGCAGATAACACTTCAGGCCCCATACTTCACAGAAAAGAAAAGTGTACGCTTCAGTGCGCTTTATCTTCAAAAGAAGAGAAATCTTCATGTTTATGACCATTCTCATCGACACTCTTCATCAATATGCTTCATGCTTTTTCCATGCGCTTCAGTCATCAAGTGAACTGGACTACTGACAATTACTCTTATTCCACTTGCTCAATATAATGAAAATGGCGACATCATGTGCTAATTTTGCGGGGGAGAAGAGTGAATAGAATACATTTGGATGATAATCACTTATTTAATCAAGAATGGCATCTCCGTATGCAATTCTTGAGGGGGAGAAGAAGTGTGAGTTTTTTGCATGGTTGATTGATATTTGAGAATATATGGTCAAACGGCTCCTAACTCATGTAAGAACCGAGCTTCTTCTTATAGGATCATCTTCACATGTAGTTTCTTTATGTAGTTTCTTCTAAGAGCCGTTGGTTGACATCTTCACACGGGATGATATGATTAAATGACATAGTGCTTCTAGTTGCTGGGCTGATTTCTTTGATGAACATCTTTCTTCTCTTGTTTGATTGGGAGGGATTTTAATTAAGGGGATTTGCTATTTACAAGTTAACGGGAATGCCTTTGGTGTGAAGAAGATGTTAATTGTCTATTTCCCCATTCGGACATTCTTGAAGAAGGTCGAGTCTGATCTAATCTACATTTTATGCTGCATGTTAGAAGACTAAAGACGAATTGCATTTGATGATCTAAAGACTTCTTCTTAATCCGTGCTGAGAAGAACACTTGAAAATCTTTGTCAGTTTAGGGGAGAGCACTAATTTGGGGAGATTGAAAAGCCAAATTTAATCCCCAATTAGACTTGCTCATATTCTTTAGCAATGATTCATTGCTTGATTTTTGATGACACTCCTCCTACGCCTAGTGCTTCAATTACTAAGGATAACTGGGATTCATTGTTTGGGATTCATTGTTTTTCAAAGATATGTTTGATGAGTACTTCCAACCTCTAACGAATGTTGATCATCCAGCAAAGCTCATGCTCGGTTTCTCTGACTCAACTAGTTCACCATCTAAGAAGTACTTCTTTAGAACTCTCAAGAAACCTTATCTCCAGTTACTTCACAAGGCATTGATAATGACTATCATGATATTGTAGTTGCACTACTGAATAATGATCCGCTCTTTGGTATTCCTTTGCCAAATCTTCACGGATTATTGTTCATGAATAATGATTCGCTCTTTGGTATTCCTTTGCCAAATCTTCACGGATTATTGTTCCTCTCATTGTGCACGCTATAAATCAACCACATGAACATTAGTAAATCTTCCAGATCAGCTTCTACATGTATACCTTGAGGAAGAATGCATTGATGTTGAGGAATCATTTGCTCCGGTTCATTCATTCGGTCAATGTTCATCCAATTGTATGTTTATTCAAATGTTGGACATTTGACACAAGTTGATTACTTCAAAGGTACTCTTTTATCACTTATTTGAGGTTGAAGTTGACATTCACAAAGGCGTGTTCTTATTTGATAACTTGCTCGGGCTTAAGAATTTGAGTTGAAGTCTTGGGTTATCTAGTTACCAGCAGTCGAGGTGGATGGTTGAAGACCTGGTTAACTATCACTATTAGGAGTTACTTTGTTTTACTCAGTGTCACACGCATATGTCGGTGTGGATAATCGCAAGAGGTGTTAATGTCTCATACTTTGCTTGAGTAGTGAGTACTTAGAAATTTGCTTGAAGCATAAATTCTTGACACCGTTCTTCCATTATTAAGTGCAAGCTTAAGATACAAATGTGGAATTTGACTTCAGTTTCAAGTTTGGTATATCGGGTATTCTTCATCAGTGGTCACTTCAAATTGTCTACATATGGGTTGATAAAGATAGTCAGAGAGAGTTTCCGTTGCAGTTGATTCTCACAGGATTCATTTGGGCTATTTGAGTTCTTCTCACAAGATTTCGAGTTTTTGGGTATATTATGTTTTCTTTGAATCTGAGGTATCAAAACCGGCAAGGGGAAAGGAGACATATATCTAAAAGCACAACGAGTACACATGATGAAATGACATTTGCCTATGTCGAAGGACTAGGAATTTAGGATATGATTGTTAGGATTAGATGATTAGAGTTTGATGAACACATTATTCCCATACCTTATGTGATCTGATTGAAATGTTGAATTGACTTTTATTAGTCGATTGTTGTTTGGGTGATGTCGACCACCATATATCTGTATGTGTGTTCACTAACGAATGCAGGTATATTGGTATATAAGAATGTTCCCGATCCGGATCCCACAATTGATGATGATTGGATGCTGAAAGGAAAGGGTAACTATTTTTTTTTGGGTTCACAAATGAAGAAACGGAGCTTAATTGGACTTCCAAGGAGAGTTGGCATAAATGCAACGTAAGAGGTCTTACTGCATCAGCAGATGGTTTTCTTCTAAGTGATTGAAGAAACGGAGCTTAATTTGACCTCAGTTGGCATTCAAAATGCAACGTAAGACGAAGTCTTACTGCATCAGCAGATGGTTTTTCTTCCAAACCCTACAACAACAAGAACGGAAGCTTCTCAACCACTAATGTATCTTTGTGCAGGATACCATTTTTTAAAAAAAACATTTTCTAAAACTTTGAATAAAATTGTTTTTGAAAATGGAAAAATATTGTTTTGAAAATAAATTGGACTAAATTTTGAAAATCACCGGACTTCTTTTTAACAAAACCTAAGTCACTCAATTATTGACTTCTGTCATGGATTGAGGGGGAAAATAATATTTTCTTACAATATTTCTTCATAAAAGTTTCGGTTTATACATTAAAATGTGGTGATCTAAAGATTTAATGTTATGTCATGGTATGATTTTCTTTAAAACTCAAAGATCTGTCAAAATGAAATTCTTTATGTTCTTGTTTGATTGTGAAATTGTTTTATTTTACTAAAATATCTCTTAAAACAATCATACCTGATACTAACAATCTTTAATGTCTTAAAATGGTCCTTATCTGTCATTTTTCAAAGTCAAAATCTTGCCACGTCTTTCCCCAAAATTTTCTAAATGATTTAAATCTTTTGGGAGCACAAATCTCAAATGGTTTGAAATTTGTTGATCGGGGGAGAGATCGTGATTTAAATCTCAAATCTGTTTTAATGGAATTGGTTTTAGTCCTTCAAAGGCACTCCAGCCTCCATGTGCCAAACGATTTCAATATACATAATGCACATGTTGAGGGGGAGCATTTATCCAAAAAACAAGATGAGCTTTTAAATCAGGCACATTTTCTCTCATGTTTTCTAAACCTTATTTAATCACGTGGGAGAATTTGTGATTTAATAATGAAATTTGATAAAAGGTGATTATTTTGATTCAATTGTGCAGGCTGCTCTTTCATATGTGCTAAACTCTTTCGAATCACGAAGCACATATTGAGGGGGAGCATTTTAAAAGAAAATAAACTATCAAGATACAAAAGCTTTTATGTTTTAACATAAAGTACCTTGATTGAGTTTTCGAATGGTTTCTTAATGGCTTGTGTGATCGTAAATGTGCTTCAAAATAACTCTTGCCTCTATGTGATAAAATGATTTCAAATATCCTACGCACATATTGAGGGGGAGAATTTACCAAAAGAAATTCAAATGGCTTTTTCTACGGAAATTGTGATCAAGAAATTATTTCAAAGAACTCTTGCCTCCACGTGCTAAATAATTTCAAGATCATAATCACATGTTGAGGGGGAACATTTCTAAATGATCAAAACTATTAAGGTACAAAATGCTTTGATCTCGTATCACAAGTACCTTGATTGTTTTTCCAAATGATTTTTCAATTGGTTTCAAGAAGGAAAGAACAATACCATAAGACCGACCAATTTACTTTATGCATGGTGATATAAGGATGGTTAGGTTAGGTATTCGTTCCCACGATCCCGCCAGAGCGGGAGGGATCTACCCAGGGACAATCCACTAGATAGTGTAGAGTCTTTAGGTATGATGAAAAAAAAAGAGAAAAATGAGAATACGGGAAGAGTGAGGACTGAGATTGAGCTAGAACTAGAATAAACCCAACAAGGTTCTAGTTATGAAGTCTCGGTAAGCACTGAAGGGGCTGAAGAATGAAAAAGAAATGAATGAGAAAAGGGTGAAAAGAAATAGCCCTCCAATAATTCAACCTTAGGGCAGAAACCGGGTTCAATACATATGCTACTGGTGTTTACTAAGGTAACACTGGTATTGAAGACAAGACGTCATGGACCCAGTGACGCACTGCACTAAACTTCCCAAGCTACTCAAGTTCCTCTTAAAAGGACTTGTTTCATTCTCACGGGGAACCGACATTATCTATCAACTTTCTCTTAGAGATTGTTGATATTGAAGAAGGAGACCCTCTCCCTAGTCTCTGGCATAGGAACCAAATGTGCACAATCGAGTCTAGAGCCAAGAGATTATCCATAATATCTTATTAGGACACAAAATTAATGAAGGCTTGCTGTTTCACACAATGTGGAAAGTAAGTATATATTAAGAGTCCTACGCATTATCCTTGTGGTATTGCCGAACATCCGAGTGATATGTAAAATATTCACGATGAAGATGGAAATCCTTCTAGAGCCAACATCAAAAAAGCTCTTGGTGGGTGACATGTGAGATCTTTCCAAAAGATCAAACTTGTGACAACTGGACAGAAACGATGGGGCGATTCATTCTTGAATCAAACTTGGTCCAAGAAATGGATTGACAGATACCTTTGAAAAACCGGTCGTTGTGCTCAACAATTCTTTTCTCTAGCACATCGGTTGTGTATTAATATTTCAAAATTAGAAGGGTATTTATGATTGAAAAATACTTTTGGAAAAACCATTCGATGTGCAAATCTTCTTTTCTCTAGCACGTCGAATGTGTACTCTTTTCAAATACAAAAGGTATTTTTGATTGAAAATTGATCTTTCTCATAAAACCTTTGTCGTATTGCAAAACTCTTTCTTCTAAGCAATACGCGATTATTTTCAAATCACTTTTCATCGATCAGTGAATCTCAATTCGCTGGTTCACTCACTCCGTGTTGTCTTCTTTGAGACGTTCTGGTTTGAGAACGGCTAGAACAGCTGCGAACTTAAGGAGATTCTGAATCCTACGATCATGAACCGTGGGCCATGTACCTCAATTCAACGAAAGTGATCAAAGACACGTTCGAGTGTTTTATTGCTAACTGTTGTTTGCATGTACATTTGGACGGTTGCAGCTGATCAGAATTGAGGAGTCAATCCAAAGCCGCATGCTCACAGCGTCCACACTTAATTGAAGAAATCATGACGGGTGCATATCTATAGAACCTGGCTCTGATATTTTTATACTATGTTTCCGCTACGCTACTGCAAATATCATGAGCCAGTAAAGCTTCCGCTACTCTGATGGAAAGATGTCATGATCCAGAAAGTGCGAGCATGTCGGTCCGAAAGTAAGAACTTCACATGATGGCAACACAATAAAGGGTGATCCAGAGATTTACTGTCACTGATGATCTCAAAGAAAGCTTAAAGATCATCAAGATGTGGATCAGTTCAAAGACCTCCACTGAAAGTACAAAATAATCGGACAATGAAGAGTCACTACAAATGCACAAAGAATGTGGACATTGAAGAATTGAAGTCTACGAGCTCAGAACAGAAGACTAATTAGAATGCTAGGATTCAAAATGTAAAACATGGGGTGACCTCCCTTAGGGGGAGATTGTTAGGAATTGGAAATTCCATAGTGAAGTGTCAGTCACCCCATCTATAGTCTAGCATATGTTAGCTCATAGACATTACGTTATTTACTAGTTATTAGTTAGTTATTTAGTTTAGTGCAACATCGTGGAGGAAGGACGGGTCTTTACCCACTGTATGCCTGATCCACAGTCCGAAGGAGGACGTTTATTATGTAACTATAAATACCCTCTATCTCCCAAGGTAGAGGGTTGGACCTTTCATTCATCTTAATCTAACCTTCTATGTTTTCTTTCACTTTCTCTCTCTAGAAAGGCTCCCACTTTCTCTCTCTAAAACCTCTAAACAATTCGACCCATATTATTATTTGTTATGTGTTTATGAAATCCAATATGTTACAGGAAGGATGATAACTTATCGTACCACGCCCGAGGAGCTTGTTTGAGTCCGTACAGAGCTTTGTTCAGTTTGTAGACATGGTTCGGGAACTCGGGATCAACGAATCATTCGGTGACATAAACCGCTTTCTTTCGATTTGCCCATTGAAAAGCGGTTTTGACGTCCATCCGAAGACCGTTATATTCATATGAGCCGTGAACGCTAAAAATATCCGAACAACCTCAAGACGAGCAACCGGAGCGAATGATTCTTCGAAGTCTATACCCTCTTCCTATCCATAACCCTTAGCCACCAGACGTGACTTTTTTCTGATTACGGTTCCTTCAGCATCCAATTTGTTTTTCCAAATCCATTTTAGACCAATGGCGTAGACCCCTGTTGGTCTTTCAACCAGTTCCCATACTTCAAGACGTTTGAATTGGTTGAGTTCTTCTTGCATGGATTCAATCCAATTGTCTTTTGTCATTGCATCTTTAATGTTTTTAGGCTCAGAGTGGCAGATAGTGAGTGCATAAATGCAATGTTCACCATCTGTGTGAAGACGTTGTCTCGTTACGACTGGTTGATTCGGGTTACCAATAATATTCTCAAGAGGATGGTCTTTTGTCCAACGATGTGTAGAGGGTTGATGTTGGTATACATTGTGCAGATTTTGAGGATTCAAATGGCTTGTAGATGATTCCGCAATAACATGTGCAGCAGTTTCATTAGCAAACAGGTTAAAGAACGCATTTGGATCGAAATCTGCAGGTGGGGGTACTTCATTAAGAACATCATCAGCTGGTTCAGCGTCATTGGAATCAGTTTGTTCAATTGTTGTTGTAGAGTCAACTGGTGGTGCTTCTTCAACAGTGGTTGTTGTAGCAGGTGTATCGGTATTGGAATATGATCGGGTTGAGCAAAGGCGGAAACATCGGATACACCTGGAGCTCGTTCATCAATGTCATCACTAAACAGCGGAGCAAATAACTTTTCCATTTGTTGACGAGTAAGTTGAGGGCTTGATTCAGCTGATGATGGAGTTTGAGGGAAGTTTAAACGGTTGTGACCGGGTTCCAAGCTGTTATGCTTAGAAGCCATTGCTGTAAGCTCATCGAAATTTGCATGAATTGTTTCCATAACCTGCTTTGTACGACGATTCCAGATCCGGTAACCTTTAGAATTATCACAATATCCAATAAAGACTCCAATGTCAGCTTTGGATTTGAATTTTCCAAAGTCATCACGATCATTATTCGGGTAGCAAAGAGATCCAAATACATGAAAGTGTTTGAGATTCGGTTTTCGGTTGTGGATAAGCTCAAAAGGTGTTTTGTTGTGGCGTTTTGTAATCATTGAACGATTCTGAGTGTAGCATGCAGTTGAGACGGCTTCAGCCCACAAGTAATCTGGAAGTTTAGCATTGATTAACATTGTTCTTGTAGCTTCCACTAACGTACGGTTCCGTCTTTCAACAACTCCGTTTTGTTCTGGTGTGCGTGCAATAGATGTTTGATGCTCAATTCTCACTTTCTCATAAAATTCATGAAGAGTTTGATTCACAAATTTAGTTCCTTTGTCTGTTCTGATTTGTCGGACTGTATTCCGGAGCTGAACTTGAATTTTCGTGAGAAAGGTGATGATCATCTGTGCTTGAATAGTCATCTACAATTACCAGGATGTAGCATTTGCCATTAATCGTTTGCACACGCATCGGGCCACACAAATCCATGTGAAGAAGATGAAACACATGCTGAGAGTTGTGTTCCACCTTTGAAGGAAAATGAGCACGAGTGCTTTTCCCTTGTTCACAAGCTGAGCAAAGGTGATCTTTAGAATACCGGAATCTCGGGAGACCTTCAAAAAGTTTGTATCGAGCAAGGTTGGTTATGGTTTGAAAGTTTAAATGTGAGAGACGTCGGTACCATAGCCAAGATTTTGTTGATGTTGCCTTTGAAAGTAGACAAATAGGAGATGAAGCAATCATGTCTTGCATTGAGATTGTATCTGAGACTTGAATTGCGATTGCCAGACATAAGATCGTTTCCTTGTAGATCACGAATGAAACAAGTTTTCTCCCGAAAAGCAACTTCCAAATCTCCATCACAGAACTGACCAACAGAAAACAGATTGTGACCGAGACCTGTCACATAATAAACCATGCTAATTTCGATGTTTCCATTGATGTAATCTCCGTAGCCCATGATAGATGCGAAGTGATCAATCCCGAATCTGACAGTGCCAATGAACTTTGCAATAAAGTTTGATAACAGTTTGAGATTGCCTATCATGTGTCAGGAACATCCACTATCAACAATCCAAAAGATGATATGTATCACCTGCATTACACACAGATGACACAGATGGAATAGAAGTAGATGTGGAACCCGAAGTGTTAGAGGGTTCCGAAGCAGTTATAGTAGAAATACACCTGTCAATGATTTTAGGCATCCATTTAAATCCTAGTGTATTATGAATCCATTTCTGCCATCTCCAACTAGTCTTTGCTTTAATCTTAGTGAATGCACTAGGTAGTACTACATTCCTTGGAGGTGATCTTTGGAACTACAGGGACATTAATGCGTTTCTTAGAATCTAAAGAGGGCGGTTTACCAAGCACAGACTTAGAAGCATTAGTGGGCCTAGAGGTATTCCGTTTCTTAGGATTCCGTAAACGAGACAAGATAGCTTTAGCAACACATTTATCATGACAATTAGAAAGCATACTTTTACGACACATAACACAAGAGGCTTCAGACTTAATATCAAAAGTGCTTAAAGGTTCAGCATTCGTTACAACACTTTTCCATTACATTTGTCGGGCAATATCTAAAGTGGGTGCAACATGGGTCTTATTCAAAGTCCTAGGGTGTTCTTCTACTTCAACATTCTTTATTGTTCTTTTCTTAGGTCGCAACTTCCTATTCTTCCTTGTATTGCTCCTAGGAACGTGAAGTGCGGACGTTGGGAAAAGAGGCAACTATTTCTGTTTCAGTAGAGGGAAGCACATTAGTTTCTTGTGATTTGTCAGTAGGCATTCTAGTGTCACTTTTTCTAAGTGTTACAGGTGCAAGTTTCTTAATGTTGCTAAGCTGAACATGTTTATACTTTTCTAACTTCTCCTTTAACTCAATGATAGTGTGCAACAAATCTTGATTTTCAGAACGAAGATTTCTAGAAAAATTCATGACTTCTTTAGTGTGTGCAAGATAATGATCAAGTTCGTTTGATGCTTCATCACGAGTCTGTTTGAGTAAATCAAATATGACACCATATTCCTTTTTAACTTTTGCAAGTTCTTGTTCATATTTAGAGATTTGACATTTCAAAGACTCGTTTTGATCATCCAGTTGCTCAGGTTTTGAATTAAAGGTTTTTGCTTGCAACTGAGCGATTTTGTTTTGCCAAGCGAGTTCACGAGAATGACAATCTTTTTGACACCATTGAAGACGACGTTTTGCATTTGAAAGCTCGTTTAACATTCGTTCATTTTCAACTTTTAAAGACTCGATCTGATGCACATTATCAGTATTCTCAACAATTTCAGTCGCAGAATCAGAATCGTGAGATATAATCAGATGCATATGACAAAGAATGAAATAACACAACATTATGGATATCATCATAGATAACATCTTCCAAGAGTCGATCAACATCTTTTCATAACATTTTCTTTTTATGTTTTGTATTAGAAATAGATGTTTCTGTTTTCTCGAAAACGACTTTCATCAATCCAAGTTCCTTATGAAATTCCATTTCCCAATACAATGCACAATTTTTCAAATTTTTAACATGGGGTAAAATTCTTTTCTGAAAAATATCTCTTTGTTCTCACACCTGAGGCGATTGAAAATGTTCAACTTTTATTTCAGAATGAAATTCAATCTCACGTTCTAAAAGTTTAAGGTCAGAAGTGAAAATAACAAAATATTGAAGAATTTGACGATTTTCTGGTTTTGATTTTACTTCACTGAGTGAAGGTAAAGGACCATAAATTTGTGCATAATTTGGTTGGGGAGCAACATTAGAAGACTGGTCGTTTTATGATAATCACGGGTGTGTTAGAAGAATCCTATGGTGTGACGAAAGTGACCGCTTTTGAATAGTTAAATGGTTTGTTATAAACAACATTTTCTAATTTCGATCGACTCTCGTCTTATGCATCTAATTCCTCTTGACGATGATATTCAACAACACTCATAACAGAATCATCAATTTTATATTACTGCCTGGAAACTTGAGGATTTGGTTTGAATGCTTTGGTTGAAAGCTGTGGTTTGTAATCAGCAAGATTCGGTCCATATCCATTTGGATTGGGTTTTAAAGTAAACTTTTGAATAGTTGTGATTGACTCACCATGTTTGTAAACAACATTTCCAAACTCTTTGAGTTTGTTTTGTAAGCCGAAAATTTCTTCAAGATGGTCATCTATTCGGTTCGTTGAATGCTTTTTGTATGCAGAGAACTGTTTTTGACAAGTTAACAACTCAGCCTTGGATTTTTGAGTTTCCAAAGTAAGAGCGTTAAGTTGTTGTTTATGTTCATGTTTCAGTTGTTCTATTTGAGACAACAAAGCATTCTTTGATGCGGCTAGATCACGAATCTGTCGTTCTAAAGATTTTTCGTTTTGATGTGATTTAGCAAAAGCGGCTTCAAAACCTTTTTCACGGTTTTCTTGAGTTTTGAAAAAATTGAGTTGTCGTTTTAAGCATTCAATATCCCTGGTTAACAGTTCATTTTTACTGTGTAATTGCTAATTTAATGAACGACATTCATCCATTTAGGATAGATAATCTTTAATTAAGAGATCAACATCTGGACTAGGTGAAGTTCGTGTTCAACGTGAGTCACAGCATGATCACTATTCAGATCCTCAAGTATAACCACGAAGTCAATTTGAGTATCAAAGGTAACCATAAGATCGTCTTGATCGTCAAATGTAACTACGGGGTCTAGTTGAGAATCGTCGAATGAGATGTGGGCGACTCATTTTAACATTCGAGCCTCGCGGATTCGGATGTTGGCGGAGATATTAGATCGAGAGATGAATATGGTTTGTTCGGGTACGAGACAAGCCATCGATGTCATACACTGGACACGTGTCACTCATGTGGAGCTCGTGCATATTAGCCATCAACATAACTGCTGCATTGGCCTGCAAGTCCTCCATATCATCATCCGAGTGCGCATCGCCATTAAGGTCCGTTCTTTGTCTGTGAGAGTTCCACCAGCTTCATCCTTAAAAACCAAAAGTAAAGCCTCCTTGTGATAAGCACTGCCCCTAGTCCTCGGCTTTGGGCATGCATTAGCCAGTGTCCCTTCTCATTACAGTTGTAGCGAAGACCATTTATCCCATTCGAGCATTACCTGTTCAACCACTTGAGCTCTCTATTGTGGAGCTCCCATGTTATTCCTACCCATAGCATTAAACCCTTGACCACCGCCCATCTGCGACCATAACCACGATTCGAACTTCAACTCATCCATTGTTCACAACAGCCTGATTCCTTGTGTTTGATGAGGAACGAATGCGATTGTTGGATTTGTTTGTATAACGACCAAAAGCTTTAGCAATCATAACAAATCCTTGTTGCAATGCATCGAAAGCATCTGAGTCCTCATTAGCTTCACTGTAAAATGCTTGATCATTGTTGTTGTTGTATGGAACCAATTGAGTTTGTTGAGATTGTTGCTGTGACGGATCATATGGTGTGATTGTGGCAGTTGGTTGAGGAGCTGGTTGAGGAGGATAACTAGTTTGAGCCCACAAAGCAAGTTGTTGATTATCCGGAAGTGAAGGTGAAACAGTTTGGCCATGGATAACCCTTTCCTTATCAACTTCTTTTTGATGAGGCTTCAAATAGTCGTACAACAATCCGTATGTAGCATGATGAAGATTCTTAAACGCTTGAGGAGGAAAATGACATACTTCTCCCAATCAGGACCAAGACTACTTAGGAACTTTGTATTGACAGCAATTCTTGGCATGATGATGTTGTGTTTATCCAAATCATTGATGATGTCGAGAATCGATGATGATAAGACTCTAGTATCTCTCGAGTTCAATCATGAAGTGCTCATAAGGCAAGTAAATTTTGGATTCCATATCCTCTTGATTGAGTGCAGTGCCTTCCATGAGAAGATGAATATGTTCCCACATTGCTTTTGCGGTCTTTTGAGCATCAACACTTCGAAGAATTGGGTTTGGTAATCCTAAAAGGATATATTGCATTGCTAGCTCATCAGCTTCGTAGTGTAGAAGTTCATCACCAGAAAGGTCAGTAACAGATGCAATGTTGGTGAGATCATCTCTTGGTGGAACAACATTTGGATCTCCGGGCGTAACGACAATAGGCATCTGTGTTAGGACCGAAAAATATAAAGATTTATGTGGTTTGGAGGTCGGGGTTGGTGGAAGAAGATGAGGATCTTCATCCTTTTTAGAGAGAAACTAGAGAGAGGGAGGAGAAAACACAAGGTTTATTAAGAAACACACACAATACAATACACCAAATGATTCACCTCACCCCTCATGGAGAGTCATGAGGGGTATATATAGGCCCTATCTTTGTCACTTAAACGATACTAGTCCCTAAGGGCAAAGTATACTACGCGTCTAGTCCAATTCACGTAAGTCACGTTATCTTTAGAAAAAGCGAGGCTAACAATCTCCCTCCAAGATAGCGTCCCACGTGAATGGTTACAATGAGACCTATAAATACAAAACAAAGTAAATAACAATAGTAATGAACAATGTTGACTTTCTTGAAGCGCAGAGTCTCAGAGTCTAGATACTGAGGCAAACTTGAAGTTCTCACTTCCGATGACCTCGGCATTTTATCTTTGTGAGCACAAATTCTTGTAGCTCTGAACTTCAACTTGGTCTCTAGTTAGGTTATTACTCCCTCCTAACTAGTGAGCCTTTTTCTTTTATGCTCCCTCCTGAACCGACAACACTCTTCCAACACGTCTTTAATCTTCAGACCTTGGAGAAAGTAAACTCTGGAAGCACAATGGTTGTCGTTCTGGGAACATCAACATAACTCACTTAGTATTGCATCAAGTTGGTAAAAACCCGATGTACACCACACTACTTCCTTCTTGTCTTAAGAAAAAATCCCTTCGTAATCCAAACACGAAAGATGAAATACCAACTTCTCCCTCCTGATGGTTTCGAGCTATCGGAATCATCATAATGTTGCGTACATGTCGTATTACCTTCTTGATGCAATATTAACATCATAGCTTGATCAAAATTCTGTGAGAATATGTCGCAGAAATACTCTCAATAATTTTCTCAAACCAACCTTTAATCGAACCTCCTTTGAATTCACCGGCTAAATGTAATGACCACATATGGAGATAGCCCGATACGACTAACTTGAAAAAGAAGTAAGCATCCCAACTTGTGACTTGCTGCTTGTTCTAAATTTTTGAACAATCCACAGCTTTGTGTGACACTGAGCACAACAACGTAACTCCTTAAAGTGATGGTTACACCTACACTACGACGTAACTCCTTACCAGTTATAACCAGATTTTCAAATTTCATAATGTGCTCCAACAAGTTATCTTGAGACATGCATCCAACCAACCAACGTCTCAAAGATAAAGAAGTCCACCCGTGAAACGTCACTTCAATTCCGCATCAATAATATCGTACAAAAACTCCGTAGACATTTTTCAAATTCGTTCAAGCCGTGAATTTTTGTATCCCTCCGTGAAAATTTTACCATACCAAAATACCACTTATTTACTAAATGTAATCCAAAAGATTTGTTAATTTTGACATCAACAAATGTTCGGATATCATGAATGTGCAATCATATCAACCATACAGGTCCACGTCCAATTGAAAATTGGAGAAGCCCAATTCCATCAACTACTTATCCATATCCGGTCAAAGCCCACAGTAGGTTACCAAACATCGCAGCCCAAGTCCATGATATGAGAAACCAACCCACGATCCAACCCAAAACCAACTGGATATAAAGCAATCTCTTAAACACAGTTTAACCTATACCTAAAAGAACATTACATATCCTTTCACCTAAAAACAATGCCAACTACTTTCTTTCAATCCCCTCACCAAACAGCTCTCATCTCCCATCTCAAATCTTCCTTCTTATCACAGCTCCAATTACATCATCCTCTAAATTCTATAACCGAACAAGAAATCCTTCACTTCATAAGAACAAAAACACATAAACAACCGTTCTTCTTTAATACGAGCACCGATCAAGAACCAATAAGACTGCAAGATCTTTGACATAACGTCACAGGTAGGTTTATAAGTTTTGTGTTTTTGTTTGATTGCCAACGAAGCAAAAGAGAGATTATAACAAAATCTGTTATAAATCTTTCTTTTATATTCGAAAATAAAATGGGAAGAATGATTCCACATGGATCGATGATAATGATGGTCAATTGAGAAATCTTTAAAAGATTCAAAAAAAATTGAACCAAATCTGAGATGTTTGTATATTTTGCATTTATGTTTTTGTCTTGTTGAGATGAATTTGATGAAGATAAAAGGAATTAGGATAGGTATGGATGGATGATGTTGTAGTTGGATTTGTTGAGTTGGGTCAGTTTTTGTTCTTATAGTGCTCGTTGACTGATGATGTTATGGTTGAGGTCGACTGAGTCTTTTGTGGTAAATGGTATCGGTTTGTGGTCATGGTCATTTTTACGCGTAACCTTTCTTTCATTTTCTCTTCAAATCCTTATGCGTAAGACATGGTTTGGTCCTTATGCGTAGCCTTACGCGTAACGTCATGCTTATGCGTAAGCATACGCGTAAACATATGCGTAGGCCATAGGCGTAAGCCAAGGCTTAAGCGTAAACGCATACGCGTAACCCATTCCTTACGCGTAACTTCACAGCTACGCGTAACAACTCTGTAGTTACTCCTTATGCGTAAGTTTAGGGTTTTGACCCTTTGACCACTTTTTCCGACGAGTTTTCCGACTGAAAAATCCGACCATCTTCATAAAATACCCAGAAAAATCCGACCAAAACGTGTTCAAAAATGAAGAAAAACACGTAAAGCTTCAAACTTTTTGCAAAAAACTGAAACTTTAGAACCAAATATACCTTAAACCACAAGAATCTTGAATTTTTAAGTGCAAAAATTAAAGCTTTAAGCGTCACAATATTGACTAACGTGAGCTTATACGCGTAACCCTTCAAAACAAACACAAACACTCCTAAACCATTGTTAGGCGATTGATACCAATTGTTAGGACCGAAAAATATAAAGATTTATGTGGTTTGGAGGTCGGGGTTGGTGGAAGAAGATGAGGATCTTCATCCTTTTTAGAGAGAAACTAGAGAGAGGGAGGAGAAAACACAAGGTTTATTAAGAAACACACACAATACAATACACCAAATGATTCACCTCACCCCTCATGGAGAGTCATGAGGGGTATATATAGGCCCTATCTTTGTCACTTAAACGATACTAGTCCCTAAGGGCAAAGTATACTACGCGTCTAGTCCAATTCACGTAAGTGACGTTATCTTTAGAAAAAGCGAGGCTAACAATCTGGAATGGACCTTCCAATATAACCTTCTTTAAGAACTTTCCATGTGGCTTCTTTAGATCACAAAACCTAAAGAACCTAATTACCCATTGATCATAGTTGCCGGGAGTGAGCATTGGAGGTCTATCAAGTGATCCTACCTCATGAATTGATTCTTTGCGCTAAAGCTTCACACATATTTGCAAACCAAGTCGGTTCCTTCATAGTATTCCTTGATGGATGTTGATTGTAAACGTTTGTGTAAGGTTGTACTTGAAGACTAGGTGGTGGTTGAACCATTTGAGGTGGAGTTGCTCCTTGTTGTGGATAACGTTGTTGATTGAATTGTTGTTGATAAATTTGTTGTTGTTGATTAAATTGTTGATGTTGTGGACTTAGTTGTTGTTATTGTTGATTATAAGTGTAAGGAAAATAGCTAGAGTATGGTGGTTGTGACATGTTGAGAACTTGTGTTGTTAAATGGATCTTTGTAGTCGAATGAAACGTTGTAGATGAAGTATCCTTAGGCGTAGAAAAACCAAGTTTAGGCAAAGTAACACTTAGGCGTAAAAACACCAAACTTACGCGTAAAAGCAATAGTTACGCGTAGGATTAGCTTACGCGTAAGAATTGAGAAACACTAAAGTTATGCGTAAACCGAAAGTTAGGCGTAGAAAACTTAGGCGTAGGATTAGCTTATGCGTAGAACATAGCTTAGGCGTAAGAAAAAATCTTATGAAAGAGTTCTACGATAAGTTTGAGCTTATGCGTAAGATTAGGTTTTGCCCAAAAATCTTTTACACTATCACAGTGAAAAGATATCCAAATTCGAAGTGTTTTCTTAAATAGGCTTATCATAGTCAAGCAAGAAAACAGAGTAAACCGAAGATCAAACCAAGGATGAGTTACGCGTAAAAATAGGGTTTTGTTATGCGTAAAATTTAACCAAAAGTGATTTTTAGCCCAAAATGATTCTAAACCAGATTTTTGTGATGAAACAGCTTCAATATCACCAAAATAGCACGAAAGTGTGAAACTTGATGATCCAAAACTTAGAAACACCTTATGCGTAGAAGAAACTACACATTTAAAACCAAGCTTAAAAACAATGATCCACACGTAAAGTTTAAAACTTTTTGCCAAAAACAGATATTTTAACACCTAAAAACGTTGAAAGTACAAGAATCTTGGATTAAAAGGTGTAAAAAATAAGTTTTTAAGCGTGACAAAGTTAGAAACCGTATTACGCGTAAACCAAAAACTTCAAAAACAAAAGCTTTTCACCCAACTATTTGGCGAATGATACCACTGTTAGGTTCCCATTTTAGTAACACAAGCATCAATATAAGAAATAGAGAAGAAGAGATCGGATGAACAAACACACACGGTCGACACAGCGTATGAGTAATGTGAAAGGTTATGCGTAAAGGTGAAATGTGAATTGAACAACCAACCCTCAAGTGAGGGTTTACAAGAGTATTTATAGGAGAGAACTGTTGGATATTTTAGTGTAATTGGATTAACTTGTTTGACCAATTTTATCATGATAATACATCATTTAGGTTTGGAGGTGCGGAGTGCACACCTACTTGAGTTTATTATGATCTTAGGGGCGAAGCCCCTAAGGAACAGTCCGGCCATGCATGCCCCAGTAGCAAAGCCCCGGCTATTTCTTGTGCTTTGTTACTGTAAAATTTTCTTTGAAGTTGTGTTTCTGCTGAAATACAATGGATTCTTAAGACTTGTGTTTCTGCTGAAATACAATGGATTCTCTGAAGTCATTGATTCAAGTGTTGTTCCCAAATTAAGTTTGGAAATTATGAGGGACACAATTTGACAACTTGGAAACCCTAAAACGGTCATTGGCGTTATTATTAACATGTTTATATACGGTTTATTTGGTCATTATTATAATACTGGTTCATTATATCTCAGATAAACACATACAGAAAATTCCATTCTCAATTGTATCCGATTGAATAATTTGGTAGAACCGAAATCCAAACACAACAATCAATGATTTCTACTATCTCCAATCGAAAGTGATCCACCTACACAAATTGCCTTAACTTGAGATTTGGAAGCATATCCGTTAGTGTTCGTTATTGCGGTATATACCCTACACGTATTAGTAATGTGAAAGGTTATGCGTAAAGGTGAAATGTGAATTGAACAACCAACCCTCAAGTGAGGGTTTACAAGAGTATTTATAGGAGAGAACTAGGGCAACACGCCAAGTTCCCATCCTTTCTTATTAAGAAACCTATGGAAGCCTAGTAAAAAATAACAAACATAAAGGCCATAATTAAGCTAACTATCACATATTAATTACTAACACTTTAATTCTAGTTTAGGAGTGATTCTAACATTTGTTATATCGCTTATATTTTTGTGCTTACATTTTCAATCATTATTAGTGGACATTGAACCTGTTTATACTTTTTCCTCAACAAAGCTTGAAGTTTATTTTGGATTCCAACATGTATAGTACAAAGGTTAAGCAACAGTTTGTGTCTACCTACGAGCTCACACAAAATGTGCAACAGTTTGAATTTTACTTATATTTGTATATTTTATGTCTTTTTTTTTTTAATGTAAATTAACACATAATATTGTTTATTTTCTATTTAGAGTCTTTACTAATATAAAAAAGGAACTTGTGAATGTAAGTCATCCGACTATATTCTATTTCAATCTATCAGTTTTATCAGGACAAATTACATAAATTTATAATGTTTTTTTTGTTTACATACTTCGTTATTCTTATCCATTCTACTTAAGAATCGAACATAGTCATAAAAAATTTCATGTCAAACCCTTTTAAACTAAATTTCATTCTTAAACTTTAAAGCAACCCAAATTTTAAAATAGCTAACAAAATCATTAAACTTGATTGTATAACCCATTTACTTTGGTGATGCATTTGTTATATGAATATACTTGTTTTTCAATATAGTGCAATCAACAAGAAGCTGGTTAAGAGAGTGGATATTACTTGTTGAAGTAGATGTACGATTTCACGTGTAAACAAGACAATCTACTCCCTAAAAATGAAAGTACTTGTATATATCTTTCACTGTGTTTGTTGCACTAAAAACACTTCCAATGTTTAATAACACTTCTTATTTATTTATGTATAAATCCCTTAAGACACCTTTTTAGGAAAAGATGTGAAAGATATCATATTTTGTGCATTGAACTATCTGACATGTGATCATGTTTGTTGCCCATGTTCTCTTTTAATGTATTTCAAATCATATGTATGTGAAAATGACTTTTTGGCCAATTTTGTAGTAGTTTGGTCATGTGTGTTGGATACATTTGGTTAAATATGAGTTATATGCTATACTTTTACTTATTTTGTTCTCCAAAAATTATAAGCGGAAAGACCATAAAAAAGTATTATGCATGGATGTAAACGGAAAGACCTTAAAATTTTAAGTTTATTTTTTACTTTCTCACCTCATCCACTACTTTGGTAGTTGGTTGGTCAGCTAAACAAATTCTTTCGGACCATGCTGAAGAGATGTACCTCCTAACCAAATTGACATGTGGTAAAAGAAAAGAATTATGAATAGTTCAAAATTTCAATCATGACTAAGTGGGTCTCCTATAACATAAACATAGTAATCTACAATTGTCCAAAGACCAAACATAAAAAAATAGAAATAAATAGATATTAGAGAAGCAACATGCATGATTTGCCAACACTGCTTACATATATATTCGTTAAATACTTCATTTTCAAAGATTGATAAGGAACTTAATGTCAATCAACGTTAAAATCTCCATTAGGTGTAAAAACCACCATACTATTTGCACTAATGTATATTATTTCATAGTAAGCTCTATATATTAAAGAGTTTAGTATATATTGTAATTTTTCGAATGTCCCACTATCACTAGTTGTCTCATATGTGAAATTGTTATTATATTATATATATATACTAATTACAAGGGAAGAAAACATTATATATAACTATAGAGCGAGCACATCTTTTGTGCATTAAATGCTAACTTTTGTAAGTTGGCAAAAATAACCCCTGAGGTTTAGGTGTCGTCACAAAGTAAGTCCTTTAGCATTAATTGCTATCTATAGCAATTTGGCACAAATAGTCCCTAAAGTTTAAATGTCGTTGCAAAGTAAGTCCTGTAGAATTAATTGCTATCTATAGCAATTTGGCAAAAATAGTCTCTATCCAAATTCACGTCTACAAAAGCAATCCCGCTGCATCGCGCGGGTTTCCACACTCGTATATACTAATTATAAGGGAAGAAAACAGTAACCACCAAACATTAAATGCAATGTTTCTCAAATTGGCAAAAACAGCCCCTGAGGTTTAAGTGGCGCTGCAAAATTAGTCCTGCATCATTAATTGCTAACTTTCACAACTTGGCAAAAACAGCCCCTGAGGTTCAAGTGTCGTTGCAAAGCAAGTCCTTTAGCATTAATTATCTTTGAAAACTTGGCAAAAACAGCCCTTGAGGTTTAAGTGTCGTTGCAAAGTAAGTCCTTTAGCATTAATTGCTATCTGTTGCAATTTGGCAAAAATAGTCCCTAAGGTTTAAGTGTCGTTACAAAGTAAGTCCTTTGTAGCCGCGAAAATAGTCCCTAAGGTTTTAATTGTATTTGCAAAGCCGGTCCAAACAAATTTTCCGGTCATTCATCAGTTACAAATTCACGTCTACAAAAGCAATCCCGCTGCAACGCGCGGGTTTTCCTCACTCGTTTTGTACTAATATGACTTTTTTGTTACGGCTACATCAGCTAAAAAGCTTAGGTATCTTTTTTTTAGAAAAAAATTTGATTTTTTAAAATCTGACTTATTAATAACACAACACTCCAAGTATGAAAGTTGGTTATTTTACCGGTGATAAAAAACTTTACTTTGCATACTAGTATAAAATAACGTTCACCTTAAAGCTTTGAGAGTTAAGGGATAACTTTGTTGAGTTACCACACCGCTGAGTTATGACATAATTTTGTATCGCTGACGTGACATAGAGTTAAGCCATGACTCTAGGTCATGGTACCGTATGCTCTTAAAGTCTTAGTATACTTTACGACTGGAAACTTCGTGTAACCACAATCTTTAGCCACCAAAACAAATCATACAAATAATTTTCTATACCCCCATGACCGTCACACCCAAAAATAAATAATAAAAAATAAAAAAAACCCGCCAAATTTATAAGTTGTTCTGTAACACCGCTAAATATTTCATATTCATACTCAACAAGAACAACTTCTAGATATGAATGGTATTCAACATTGTGGTTTTGAACTGCAAATTTTAGTACTAAGGTTAAACCCAATGATGAACATGGGAGCAAATGATGGTGCTTAACAGAAGCATTCCGGACTTTTCTGATTTGGGATACGTCGTTACATACCCTTTTTTTTTTTTTTTTTTTAATTATTATTATTATTTTGAATTGTTACTTTTCTTAACCTTTAAAGTAAAATAAGTTTTTATATTAGTCATATATACTAATGTAAATATTTATACAATGAGACAGCATACACGAGAACTATAAGGTATAATCTCACCTTTTTTACTTGATGGTTGGTTCGCCAGCTTCAGACTTTTTTTACTTGATGAACGTAAATAGAATCGGTGGTACGGGATGGTGTTGATAAATATTTTAGACAAGAAAAGAGAAAGGGACGTGTTACACAGGCACCCCATAGTAGGGGGTGCTTGTGTTTTCTCTCTCCCCATCAAATCAATTTCGTCTTATAGCTTGGGGGTCCCCCCTCCATATGCGGCGGCTTTTTTTTTTTCTTTTTTTTTAATTGTATAGTGTTCAGGTATATGTATAGTGTATTTATTTGTGTAGTGTTTTTATATGTATAGTGTATTTAATTGTGTAGTGTTTTTATATGGTATTTATTTTACGTTACTTTTTATAAACTTTTTTTATAAACTTTTTATAAATTTTATTTAAACTTTTTTAAAAACTTTTTTTATAAACCTTTTTTTATAAAAAATTTATAAAAAAAGTTTATAAAAAATTTATAAAAAAAGTTTATAAAAAATTTATAAGAAATTTATAAAAAAGTTTATAAAAAAAGTTTATAAAAAATTTATAAAAAAAGTTTATAAAAAGTAACGTAAAATAAATATCATATAAAAACACTACACAATTAAATACACTATACATATAAAAATACTACACAATTAAATACACTAACCTAAACGCTACACAATTAAATTAAAAAAAAAAAAAAAAAAAAAATACAGCAGCCGCTACTGTTACGAGGGACCCACTTTGAATATTGCCCCACACAATTAATTGTTTAAGTGAAAACCATTTGGGGTGTCTTGCTTGTGCAGGCGTACGGACAAAAAAAAAGAAAAAAAGGTAGTGCAGGCGCGGGCCCATGCCTATGGGGTGCCTGGCAATCATTTCGTGGGGTGGCGCCATATCATCCACCAAGAGAAATCATCGTGAGTAAGTTCTTAATATATTTAGTGTGTGTGTACGCGCGCTTGTTTTGAGATTAGAGTGATTTGAAGAGTGATGGTTTTGAGAATTGGTGTGGGTTTGTTTATAATGGAAAAAAGGTGTGATGTGATTGGTTGAGAGGGGAAAGTGTGGATTGGGATTGTGGGACGTTGATTTTTTAGGTGCGGGATTGAATAGTGAAGATTTGAGTGAGTTGTTGTAATTTGAATTTTTGGGTGTGATGAGGATTGCTAGCGTGGCCCCTTCATTGTTTATATAAGGGAGATGACTTGCACATTCACCTTTTTTATTTGCCCTATCAAAATACAAGTATTCAAAGCTGGATATAAATATGGTACAACTGTTTGATGTAGCGATTTGAGTGTCCCAATCAAATGTAGAAATGTGCAAATCAATTCCTTATATATAAACACAATCCAAAAATAAAACATCACCTTCATATCAAGTCCTAGGAGATATTCGTTAGCGAAACATATAAAGAGAAACCGTTAATGCTCCACAACAAATCAAATCGAAAAAATAAAAAATTATAACAAAGTTTTCCAGCAGGAAAAGATTATAAAACTATTAAACAATCGATTTTTGTACCTTTAAAATGTTTTTCATTAACAATCTTACCTCCATTCAGATTTTTCTGACGAACATTAAAGATTAAACTAAAAGAACAAAATTACCATAAACAATCAAAAAAATGAAAAGATGTTAAAGAACATGTCTTACCGTCTGTAGATATGAAACATTGGCAAACAAACTTGTATCAAAATTGATCAAGAACTGCGAAAGAGTTGATGAAAAGACATGCCTAAGGTTACCCCTAATAACAACCCTCGATAACCATTATTTTTTTTGCTACATCATTTTTTTTTCTTCTGCGATTAAAAACGACCTCACTAAGCCTTCAACCCCTTCATTGAATTTTTAGCATACCATAAGTACACAAAAAATACATAGAGACTCACATAAAAGTACACTTGTTTGTACTTTTATGTGGATCCCTGTGTACCTTTTCGTGAAGCTTTGTGTACTTATAGTGTGCTAAACTTGTGCCCTTAGGGGACAAGTTAGAAAAACCCTCTATTTATTTTATTTCTTTTATTATTATTTTTATTTTTACAAACTAAATTTTTTTGTATGCCGAGTATGTTTGTACTTTTAAATTTCAGAATATATATATTTTCCTTTACACATGGAATTAAATATTTCTAAAAGAAAAAAAAAAACCGAAGACAGAACCATGAGCACCACAAAAATAACCAAAATCCACCTAAAAATTAAATTCGTCACTTTTTTCATCTCTTTGCTCAGTGCTCACTCATTCTCTCCCATCTAAAATCACAAAACCAACACACATGTTCACATATATTCATTATATGGAAAATGAGAAAACTACAGTGACAACATCATGAGATGATGGTGAAACATCCAAAAGCATCAACTATTTTTCTTTCTAATTAGTTTTTTTGTTTGTTTGTGACAAAGTGACCGAGTGTGTTAATCGGTCAGAGTACACGACCCTTAGGCTAACCACAATGGGTCGACCCAGGTCACTACTGCTACCAGCCTTATGGCTCTCAACCTTCACTAACCGAAATCGACACAACAAGGACGACCGATGACGACCTCCTCAACCGAATCGGTCGAGGTGCTTATTGCGGGCAACCTAAACTATCAACACGTTTTTAATATTTTGGGTTGAAGGCTTAGTGAGGAAGGTATCGAAAAACATACCTAAATCAATAATAAAGAAAAACCTGTAGGTATAGCTGTATAGGGTGGTCAATACCCTTAAAATTGTGCTTTTAATAATTAACAAACATTCTATTGATGCAAAGCTTGCCCGAATTCCGTAAAAGAAATTTCAAACATGGGATGTGTTAACTACTTAACATGTTGGTTAAAATAATCATTGTTCTTACATTAAACCTTGATCAAAGTTTAGTTTATAAAAAACAAGTCTAAAATCTTCAAGATCAATCATTTCATAAGTGACGTCGAAATGGTTATGGATTGTGAATCGGGTTTTTTACACCACACCTAGTTCCTTTGTATAATCAAGTAATGGGTAAAACAATCATCCATAGACAAAATATTATGACTAGTTGAATAACACGGTTCTTTCGACCCCAAGATGTGCTTTTAACAAATGACTATGAAACTTGCACAATGATCTTAGAATCAACTTGAAATTGAATTAAAACATGTTAACACAATCACAAACTAATCACATGATAATTAACATCATTTAAGCAAGTATAAAGATGATCATAGATCATAAACCATAATGGCATGCATTGATTTGTAAAACTACTCTCATAAAAGATCAAAACTTGTACTTTGGAATAAGTGAACCTTAACAATGAAGAAATAAAAAATTACTAGTATCATCTTTTAACATAATGTTGAGATAATAATAATAATAATAATAATAATAATGATAATAATAATAATAATAATAATAAATAAATAAATAAATAAAAAATAATCGGGGTTTTCACTAAGTCCGTACTTAACGGTTACGGATGTGCTTGGACCTTGT
Source organism: Chrysanthemum makinoi (assembly GCA_910596185.1). Lineage (NCBI taxonomy): Eukaryota > Viridiplantae > Streptophyta > Magnoliopsida > Asterales > Asteraceae > Chrysanthemum > Chrysanthemum makinoi. The sequence goes on along the minus strand of OU343218.1, from coordinate 85,822,452 downwards.
GATGAATTAGGTTCGGTAGATGATGATCCCATAATTGGCATCGAATTTGTAAAACTACCTAAAAGATCAAAACTTGTACTTTGAGGAGTCAAAAAATTACTAGTATCATCTTTTACCATAATGTTGAGATTAAATAATAATAATAATAATAAATAAAAAATAACCACACAAAACTACAATGATCACCACAATAGAAAAAAAAAGAAACGAAAAAAGAAGTAAAAATATCAAAAACGTCCTTGTGCAGTCGAAATTAATATCAAAACTACAACGATCACAATAGGATAAAAAAGAAAATAAAAAAGAAGTAAAAATCAAAAACTCGTCCTTGTGCAGTCGAAATGAATAGCATATAATGCATTTCTTACTAGGCAGTTGAACTTTTGTACTTGAATTTATGAATGATGAATGAGTAGGTGTAGTAGTAAATAATGTGCAGTCGAAATGAATAGTATATAATGCATTTTTTTACTAGGCAATTGAATTTCTGTACTTGAATTTATGAATGATGAATGAGTAGGTGTAGTAGTAAATAATGCGGAGTCGAAATGAATAGCATATAATGCATTTTCTTACTAGGCAGTTGAACTTCTTTACTTGAATTTATGAATGATGAATGAGTAGGTGTAGTAGTAAATAATCAATTGAAGAAGTTATTAGATATTGAATAAATGAAAGAGAAAAAATAAATAAATAAAAAATTGGAGAAAATAATAAATAATGTTAGCTGAAAAGTGGAAAAGAGTATTTACTCTCTAAGATTACAAGTAATGGTCGCACCGGCTCACCAACCACATCAGCGGCACTTCAACTTCATATCTCCTTTCGAACCCCTTCATCTTTTACCCGTGATGGTCACTACTCCTATCAACTTTCAGTATAATACTAATTTTATAAAAACATACCTTGGTACATCACAAAATAACCTACACACACTTATTCACTCACAAACTAAATAAACAATAATAAAAAACAACACTTGACACAAATACCAAGAGGTGAGGCAACTCAACTTTCATCCCTGGTTTGAGCCTACTCACACGTGACATAGTACTCCCATAATGGTCCTCACTTGTCAGGAACCTACAGTCCTACACCATTACCTTTTGTTTAACAAAATTTGAAAACAAGCACAAGTTAAATTGCTAATTAAAAAGCGGTACACATGCGGCCTATGTTTGAGAAACAAGCACAATGTCTGAAAAAACTTGAAATGTAAAACTTAATGGATGATCGTTAAATATTTAACGAAAATACCTAACATGGAAAAAAAAAGTTCACTACCACTTTTTGCAAAAAAAAAAAAAAAAAAAAAAAAGCTGGATAACTTGATTGGAATGACCCCTAGCTTGGATACCTTTTTTTTTAACCAGTTACCATTTTAAAAACTGATTGTGAAACTTGAGAACAAAAGTACTTCTAATTGGACAAAACGTAGGTAAATAGATTGGTAGACAATAGACGGTAAGTTTTTTATTTATTCTTATTAATTTCTTAATGTTGTTGGTATTATCTATTATGTATTGTTATACTACGTACTATTTAGGGGGTGTTAGCAAACCTATTAACCACTTCTATTAAAGTATGTGAGTTAACTGCATATTGATGTACTATCTTATTCATTTACCGGTTTTCTATGATGTCCGTAAACTTTTGTTAAAAGTATCCATAATTGATCAAGTTGTTGTGTAAAGCTTTTTACTATTTTAAAAAGCTTTTTAAGAGGGTTTTTTGCATTGCATCAAAAGTTTTTTGAATTTTTTTGTAAAATGACTTGATAAATTTAAAGTCTTTTTTGCAACCTTTAGTCATTAAATTTATTATGCATTGAATGCATTAAAGTCATTAAGACTTGATGCAATGTAGATCTTTCAACAAAAATATAGTCAATTGTGCTTTAATTGTTTATTTTTCTACACATATATATCATACTTGTAAGTGGTTGTTCTTAATTCTTATGTGCATATGTACGTGCCAAGAGTTCATATGTTCCACTATTTGAAGAAACACAAACTTTTTTGGAGTAGAAATTGAAAATCAAATGTTATTACAAAAAGGCTACTTGGTAAATTTCATAACTTTGTGAATTATTTTTTCGTCCTCGCAAGTTATATCTTTAATTCTTTACAAAAATATGGAGTCAAGAAAACCACGGGACCAACCTAAGGATTATGTTATAAATTACATAAGTGGTCCTCACTAGGTAAACATTTGGGGAAGCCAGAGAAAGGTCGGAAACGGTCACAGGGGTACTCCGGTTAGGACACGTACATCTAAATCAAAACACTTTCCTTCCCCAGGCCTCGTTCGTTTACCATTTTGAATGCATGCACTTAAACTTGATATGTATTTTGTGTATTATAATCACATATTTGCCTGACATGGATAAAATATGCGTGATTATAAATTATATCGGGACAAAGTCTTGTGCGATTATAAATTCTGGATGAATAAAAAGGATTCTTATATAACTTTCAAATCAGCCATTACTGATGCTTTAAAGTTGTTTGCACTTGATCAAGTTTGGGCGATGTTTTTAGACTAAACTTGATAGCTTGACCAGTGGTAGCTCAAACTCGTCTCAAGAATATTGAGCTTGATCCTGTAACTTGAGTAGCTTGAAAGTATTCATAAAAGCTACTGTAGTTAGCAAAACAAACTTGCTTCCACCAATATAGTATAGGGTTAATGGTCCAAAAAATATACAAACTTTCCACCTTTTACTATTGTGACAATAAACTTTTAATTTTTCTATTAAAACAAAAAACTTTCTTAATGACTCTTATTGTAACCAAAACTGACACGTGGCAACATTAATTAACCCCTTAACCCAAAAAAATCATTTACACTCGTTTCATAATTCTGGGGGACCATTTTTGCCAAATTACCAAACCTAAATACTAATATATAAAAAAAAAGCTTTTTATTAAACATAAAATAAAAAACGTTTTTTTCCCCAAATCTGCTATAAAAACCACCCACATGATAAAAACCATCATCAAGATTTCACTAAAAACACAGTACCCACATACCCAGATGAAAAAGATTATCAAGAACCCACAAACACACAAAACCCAGATCAAAAAGATCATAAAGATGCCACCATTGAACCCAAGAACCCAACTGACCCAGATGAGAATATCAATGGATCGGACCTAAAAGCTACACCTTTAACATCTTCCAAGAGATGGAAAGACATTTTCAAGAAAAACCCAGATAAAAAAGATAAAGAAAAGAAGAAAAAAACCAAGGAGAAATTTTCCGGCGCCGGAACCGGTCCGGGAACTTAACTGCCGGCGAATGAATATAAACTTATGGCCTTTTTCTCGGAGCAGGTCGGCTGGGAATAGACCCAGGACGGTGGTGGCGGTTGGGAACCGGAAAGTAGAGTGCACCGTGTTCAAGAAGCAACTCAACCGGAGACAAGAACCGGAAGTGGCCGAGTAGTCCCGGTCGAGCCGGGGTTCATTTGGGCCGGTCTAGTCTGGTTTGGCAAGGGGCCAAAAGGTTTGGACAAAGTAGGAGTTTGCATGATAATCTTTTGAGAAATAGTGTGGGTCCCACACGTGGTGGTGTATGAGCTGCCGGAGTGGTGTTGGTGTTGCCGGAAGTGTCGCCGGAAGTATCTTTATGTTTTATAAAGCGTTTTTTTGTTTAATATTAGTATTTAGGTTTGGAAAGTTGGCAAAAATGGTCCTCCAGAATTATGAAACGAGTATAAATGAGTTTTTTGGGTTAAGGGTTAATTAATATTGCCACGTGTCAGTTTTGGTTACAATAAAGTCATTAAAAAAGTTTTTTTGTTTTAATAGGAAAATTAAAAGTTTATTGTCACAATAGTAAAAGGTTGAAAGTTTGTATATTTTTTGGACCATTAACCCTATAGTATATACATATGGGGTGTGTAGATATTAGTATGCTATTTGCTTAAGGATGAAAAAACTTGATAAGAATTCAAGGTTTTCAAATAAAAATGGACTTGCTATATGCTTCCAACTCATATTTGTCCACCCTGACACGCTCTTCAAGTGGCTTGTGTTATTGTTTTAGATTGTATAGAGGGGATTTAGATGATATAAGACATGCTACGACTGGTTCTATAGCCATTAGCCAATTTAGTGCTCTGGTTTTAGTATATTTCATTGATGTTTACTTCCAATTTTACGTGCTCCAGCTTAAAATATATATTATCTGTTGGTTCTAATTTTCTACAAAAAGGGATTGGGTTCATAGTATTACAACAATATCATGTGAATGTCTAAAAGCTTAAAAATTGGGTTAAGTTTGAAAGCAGGTTTCTACTTAGTTATTTCATGCATCATACAGTGTGAACTGTTAATTTGTTTAAACTTAAGTCGAATCAATAATTTGACCAAATGTCTGGTGTTCTCAAACTATTTATATAATACAAGTTCTTAACATTAATGAATAATGAGAAAGATTATTCTCCAATTTTTATTCACCAGCTATATCCATTCAAATCAAACGGTTTTCTACTAGAAGCAACATCATTCTCATCTCATGCATTTAAGTGTAGCTTCTTTTCAGTATACGGACACTTAAACTTTTGTGTTGTATCAAAATTCTGTTGGTGGTAATTCGCCCAGGAGCAGGGTAAGATAATCAACAGCAGAAACAATACCAAAACAGGTCACCGGATATCACTTGGAATCGTGTTATCACTTTCCAAAGTAAACTATTTGACCCTGATGCCTGGGTATCACGAATATCTACTTGGGATAAGACCAAATGTATGTTATTGAATTAGGCACAAATCAATAACCCTTTTGCTTATAAGTGTTTTTACATTTTCTGTTTTTTTATATATCTCCCATGCATTCGAGTGATGATCTCTATTTATAGTAGAGATTACTCAACCCTAGTCAATGGAATTTATGTGTGATTAACGGCCAATTAATCACCACATAATTAGCCTCCATAATAATAGGAATAGTGGTTACATGACCAATTAAACATGGTCATTATGTAGTTATAACTGCCACTTGAATAGGTTAATGCCTGTTACAAGTTAATTCCAGTACTACCAGTAGGAACTAGCCTACCAGTACTAACTTAGCACTACCAGTAGGAACTAGCCTACCAGTACTAACTTTGTACTACCAGTAGGAACTAGCCTACCAGTACTAACTTAGTACTACCAGTACTAACACTGAATTTCAGCACTATAGAGTATGGGTGTTCAGGGACCTTATGGGTGTACACTCCGTACCTCCTGACCCATTACCAGGTGTGAACTAATCCCACAAGTGAACTAAATTTTCCAACAATCCTCCCCAAATTTAGTTCACTTCCTTTGCATGAAAATCAAACATCAAACAAAACATGTGCATAAATGAAAATATTCTGAGGATTGAATTTCCATCTTAGTACATTACACATTCAAATATTCGAGAATCAGGGTGTTCTAAAAATTGAACCCTTCAACCCATTTGAATACCTGAAGATAAAATACACACAAGTTTTCAAACACTTAAAAGCTCCTGACACTATACAAGCCATGTGTCCATATCCAAATTCATAAATGTTGTAAGAGCCAAAAGTCCAAAGCTCCCTGAAGCGGCAACACTTCAACATTCACATAGGTGGTTGATGAGTGTGTAAATACTCATCATTTTTGGTCAAATCTGAACTGCAAAAACATCTGAAAACACTCAGAAATGCATCAAAATGATAAAAATATCACAAATAAGTGTTTTATGTGTTTTAAATGCAAAAATATCAAAATCTGGTGAAAAACGTATCAAGTTTGCATAATTGGCAGTTTTAGTCCCCCAAGTTTCAAAAGTTGTCAAAAACAGTCCCTGGTAAATCAAAATAAAGAAAAATATCATTTCAAGTCCCTAGGGATTCTTGAGTTGTCAAAATTGGTCCTTGAGATTTAAATTTGCAAAATTACAATTTAAGTCCCTAAACTTTCAAAAATGACAAGTTCAGTCCTACAACTTCATAAATTACAGATTTGGTCCCTTGGAATATTGGAGATTGGCAAAGCAGGCCCTTGGATTACTTTTCAGAATCTACATGTATAGTCCTTGGATTTCCAGCTTTTACACTTTTGGTCCTTGTGTTACTTGAATATCAAAACCAAACCGGATCCAAATAAAACCCAAGCCCAACTCTTGTCCAAGCCCAATCCCACCCAACTAATACCCGGTCCAATCCCTTTATATCCAACCCGAATCCAAATACCCACGGTTTAAAATAAAACCACCCGCCCCCCTTTTTCCTCTGTCTTCCCCGACCACATTGTCTGCAACACCTCCAACTCCAGCCACCCTACTCCACACCATGTCCCCTCCACCTCAACAACATTCAAAACGCATTTAATGCCTCTTCTACCTAACACTCAACCCCTAACTGGCTTATATAATTTTTGGCGCCAAAACCAATCAAACGGCCAAAAATGGCTCAACTAATCCAAAGGTCCAGATTTTTGATGGGAAGTGATCAGAGGAGAGAGAGAAGACACATGGTGCATAAAAGGAAGCAAGAGGAAGAGAAGAAGTAGTAGATTTTTAGTTTAAAATTTCCCTTATGTCGTTTTTTTTATAAATGTCTTAGTTTAACTTAAAAGTTGTAATATTTTGGTTCTATGTATTAAACTCAAAGTGTTTTATCATTATTATCTGTTTTTAAGTACAAATTCAAAGTTCTCTTTTGATTCCAAGTTTTTATGCTACTGTTGAGAAATTCAGTTTCAATGTCTTAGAACCAATGCTCCTAGTAGCTCTATCTTATTCCAAATAAGCTTGTTTAAGCTTCTTATAGCTTTTTGTGAGCCTACATTCAAGTTTCAAGCAAAATTGGTTTTTGGTCAATGAAAGTCAAACTGGAGCAAAAGTGAGATAGAATTGGATATGGGTTGACGCAGAAATGGATTTGGGTTGATAATGAGCTAGGTTAGGGTTTGGAATAGGTTAGTTGTTCCTGTGTTCAGTGGCAAGCCATTGTGGCTAAGGACCTTTTGTAAGTGATTTTCAAGGTTTCACTGCATAACTTGTAATTGTGGTCATCTATAGTTCAAATCTGTTAATTAAGTTGTGTTTAGGTTAATTAAACTCAGTTTGATCATTAATATTAGCTAGTTTAGTATTTAGCTCAGTTTTTATTGCATATCAGTCAATAAAGTGGTGTTTGGATTTGCTACTTAAATTGTATTAGAGGACTGTTCAGTAGATAGGATCTGTTGGTTTATGCTTGTGTATCTCTATTTGACTCATTCTTTGTCATAATTCTGCACTTGCAAACACTAAAAGTCAAATCCATATCAATCTGCCTTAAACTGCTTAACTGTTGGAGTTTTTGAGAATCAAAATCTTGTTTTGTGTTTAAATAACTTAGAAATAGATTGCAGTAGTTCCATTTCATCTATTAACATCATAATCTGTCCACAAATTGGATTCAAATCTCACAAAAGTCAACATTTCATTTTTACTTCAAAAGTCAAATGGATAAAACAGTTTTGAGCCCAACTGGGAGGATTTATCATTGACTCATTTCTGGGTCAAATTAAGTGAAATTTGGGATTTTAAAAACTTCAGCTGGTCTACTTGCTTATTATCATTTTTGTAGAATTTTGTTAATTTTTTAAAAGCCCCTAATCAGCTTGTCAAGAAGGGCTTATATGCCCTGTGCAGGGGCTGCACAGGTTTTGTGCAGATCTTGCAGATCTTGTCACAAGCTCTCAAGAGCTTGTCTAGGTTTTATTTTTTGGATTTTAAGTACTTGGCCAGGTCTAGTGTAGATTCCAACTTCTGTTTTGCATTTTCAGCTAGTTGGTTAAACTGTGCTTAAGCTCAAAGTAGGTTCCTTAAAACTGATTTTAGCACATTAGCTTAAAACACCAAATCTGTGTGGTTTACATTCCAGTGGTTTAAGCTAGTTAATATTAGTTGCATTTGGATACTTTTAGCTTATTACAGCTTCTTTGTTACTGTGGTGGTCTTTGGTTACCTTTTGGCTTATTTCAAGTGCTTATTTATAAGCACTTGCTTAGCAGTTTCATTTTCTTGCACATAACCCACTGATTTTATATTTTTCCTAGATTCTTAATATTATTTTAGGCTTATCTTGAATTTTTCAGATTTTTCTAGGTCAGTTTGGTATTTTTCTTAATTTAAAACAGTTTTTAAGCAATTTTTAATAGCTTTTAATACAATTAATTCAGAAAAGTTTCAAAAAAAATAATTTTTCATTTTTCTTAAGTTAAGATAAATATAAAAAGTCAAAAAAATATTTTTCTAGATTTTTCTTAGTTAAATTTGTATTTTTGAGCAATTTAAGTAGTTTTAAATAGTTTTTAATTCATAGAAAATACAAAAATAATCAGAAAAATACAAAAAATAGTTTTGAAAATTCTCTTTTGTTATTTTAGATTTTTCCAAGTCATAATTTCTTTTTTCTAGCTTTATTTTATATTTTCTTGTATTTTAGGTTATTATTAAATAGTTAAAAATAGTTTTTAATTAATAATAATTAGATAAATAGTTTTAAAAATAATTTTCTTTTTCTACAAATTTTCTTTTATCCTTAGGTTTGTAAAAATGTCATCTTCATATTTTTAGGATTTATATTGCTTTAGTTTCACATTTTCTTTAGTACATCACGTAGTTTTAAATTCAAGTTTTATAAAAACATAAAATCAAAACATCATTTTGCAAATAGTGATAGCGTTTATTTAATATTTTTTATCTTTTTAATTCTCTTTAATTTGCATTTAAGCCTTTGTAATTATAGGTTTTTTCTGTAGTTATAATAACTCAAAATCTCTTTTCGTTCAAATCTCTCGATCACTATTCGTTTGGTGATTCATCGCATAGCTCGTTGGGACATAACGACCCGGGGAAACCCTATACTCTCCTGATCTTCATTGCATTCGTTTCCAGACTGTTTTAAGTTTGTTACGGTCGGCCATTCACAAGTAGTCGGCTTGAGTGATAAAACTTGACCGTCTGGGAGCGGACCAAATTTTGGCGCCGCTGCCGGGGAGCTGTGCTGATTATCTTCCGTTTAGCAGATTAGTAATTTGAATATTCACTCTTTGTTCATACCATCCATCTATCTATATCTATATATATTTTCTTATAAAAAATCCAAAAAACCCAAAAACATCCAAAAACGTATAAAACACAAAAATATTTTCCTTTTTGTTTCTATATATGTATCAAAGATAAAAATACAATAAGAATTGTCGTTTTCTTTGTTTAATAATAACAACATAAAAGATTACCACCGCAAACCAATGCAGTGTACTACCTAACTGGGGGTACGACCATAATAAGTTCCCGAACCAAAGATTAAAACTTGCCTTTGTGTCCTTGTGAGTGGTGTACCTTTTTCAAAGAAGCCACTCATCTTGTGATTATTGGTTTAAGTTCACTGTTGTTTTGCCTCGATTTTGTTTTAATTGGATTTGTTGTTATATCTACTTATCAGAACCAGAAAACCTAAAAAGATTCTTCTCACCCCATTTTCATAAAATATCTTCATAATTCCCATTCCTTTCCTTAGCTCTGAGGTCTCCCAGAGTTAACTCTAGTGTATCGCACTTTTCGCTCTTCTAGATCTGTGAGCCCATTTAGTGAGCTTGTCAAGATTCCAAGAAGGCGTGTCTGTAGACTTTCTGCTCCATCAGTCGGATCGAGATCCGGGCTGCACACTACTTCCGTTATCATGGCGGAAGAGCCTATGTGTGAGCTTCTCCGGCACCCATCGGCGGGTATGGAGATGCTATCGTTATCCCAACCATTGTGGCTGAAAATTTTGAACTCAAAACCGGTTCTTGAATCTTGTAACCTCACGTCAATTCTATGGTTTTGAGCGGGATGATCCTCATGCTCATATTCGATGGTTTAACAAAGATTGCATCTACCATCAAATACAAGAATGTCCCTACTGATGCTATTAAGCTTCTTCTGTTCCCATTTTCTCTTGAGGGGCAAGCCCGGATTTGGCTTGAAAAACAACCCCTCAGTCAATTGAGACATGGGAAGACCTGGTGAAGAAATTTGTGAATGAATTTTATCCACCTTCCAAAACCACGAGTCTTAAAAATGAAATCATCAAGTTCACTCAAAAATTTGATGAATCCTTCAGTGAATCGTGGGATCGTTTCAAGGAATTACTTCGCAAATGTCCTCACCACGGTTTCTCCGAGTTGATGCAACTCGATACTTTCTATAATGGAGTGAGTCAATCTGATCAAGATTCTCTCAATTCCTCCGCGGAGGAAATTTCTTGAGCAAAACTGTCAAAGAAGCTTTAGCGATCATTGAAAACAAGTCTAAAGTCCGCGACTGCACGAAGCAAGCCTGTTGTTTCCCAAGTCAATGTTGGTCCTTCTTCTTCATCGCCCGTGAGTCAATCTAGCACCGATGCTAAGATTGACAAACTCACGGAAGCTATTCAAGCTTTGGTTCTCTCCAACCAAAAGAAAGTCTCTTTCCCACAAACTTCACCTCCTGCTGAAGTTAAGAAAGTGGAAGTCTGTGTTACTTGCGGTGGCCCCATGCCTATTACAACTGTATGGCCACCGATGGTAACCCTTTGAAGCTAATCTTTGTGGCGGGATTTCTAATTCAAGAGGCAACCAATACCGTGCTCCTATAGACCCGAACCACCGTCCTAACCACTACCCTGGACCTCCTGGTTTCAACCAAAACCGTAATCAAAATCAGAATAGAATGAACCAAGGTTTTCAAAACCAAGGTAATTTTAGTCCAAACAACGGTTTTCAAAATCAAAATCGAAATTTCCAACACCAAGGAAATTTCAGTAGAAACCAAGGTCAGGGAAATTTCAACCAAGGGTATTTTCATGGCAATAATCAAGGGAATTTCCAAAATCAAGGCCCTAATCCTAACAATAGAGGCCAGAATTTTCCTGTGCAAACTCAAGCCATTGTTCCAACTGGACCATCATCGGATGAGTTGTTGAAACAATTCATGAAATCCCAAGAGGAAATGAACAGGTTGTTGGTTAGCCGATTTCGACATTAAGAAGTCTTTAAATGATCGACCCTCGGCTCGGTACTTTACCTAGCATCACGATCGCTAATCCGAGGGGCGATGCAAAGGCGATCACAACCAGAAGTGGTGCTTCATATCATGGACCCGCTATTCCTACTACCTCTTCTTCTTCTCCCCCGAAGGTAGTGGAAAGTGAACCTGAGGCGACAAAGGACCAAGTGCAACCTACTAGCTCACAAAGTACAGCACATGTCCATCCTCAGGTTGTCCCGAAACCCAATACCAATCAGGTTGTTTTGAACCTCGGTTGGTAACCAAATCCAAAACTTCTATTCTTTACCCCTCACGTTTAAATGAGCAAAAACTCCGCGAAAAAGCCAGTCATCAAATGGAAAAATTCTTTCAAATTTTCCAAGAGCTACATTTTGACATAAGCTTGGATGCTATCATCTTGATGCCCAAGTTTGCATCAACTCTCAAACACATGTTGAGCAATAAGGAAAAACTGTTTGAAATTGCCAAAACTCCTTTGAATGAGAAGCGCTTTCGGCCAGTTCGTTAAAAAGCTTCCCGAGAAGCTAGGAGATCCTGGAAAATTTCTTCTCCCTTGTGTTTTTCCAGGAATGATTGAATGCTTTGCCCTTGCCGATCTTGGTGCAAACATCAATCTGATGCCTTATTCAGTATGGAAGAAACTTTCTCTTCCGGAACTTATTCCTACCTACATGACTCTTGAGCTTGCAGATCCTTCTATATCGCGTCCTCTTGGCATCGCCGAGGATGTATTCGTGAAAGTAGGAAAGTTCCATTTTCGGTGATTTTGTGGTTGTTGATTTCGATGCCGATCATCGGGTTCCCCTCATTGTTGGAAGAGGATTCACGAGAACGGGCCGCTCTCATTGATGTATTTGCGCAAGAAATCACGTTACGTGTGGGTAATGAAGCTGTTACCTTTAACCTTGATCAAACTTCGAGGTACTCCTCAAATTATGATACTGAATCAGTTAATCGAGTCGATTTAATTGATATTGCTTCAGAGGAGTATTCTCAAGAGTTTCTTGGTTATCTTCATAATTCTGTGAGTGGGGATCCCACCACATCTTCTCAACCTATCATTGCCGACTCTTCCCCCTCTCTCACTCCGTTTGAGGGAGGTGACTTCTTTCTTGAAGAGATCGATGAGTTTCTAGCTACTGATGAATCAATTCCGCCGGGAATTGATGGTGTTTATGATTCGGAGGAGGATATTCTTTATCTTGAGCAATTATTAAATGAAGATCCATTACCTTCACTCCCTCCGAAAGAGATCACGATTGAGGAAATCAAATCAGTACAAACATCTACTGAAGAATTTCCTGAGGTTGAACTTAAGGACTTACCTCCTCATCTCGAGTATGCATTCTTGGAGGGTGATGATAAATTACCGTCATAATTGCTAAAGACTTGACTGAGGAGGAGAAGACTGCTCTCATAAAGGTCTTGAAGTCACACAAGCAAGCAATTGCTTGGAAACTCTCCGACATTAAGGGTATCAACCCGGAGTTTTGTACTCACAAAATCTTAATGGAGGATGACTTCAAACCAGCATCCAACATCGAGAAGGGTGAATCCAAAGATTCATGAGGTTATCAAACAAGAGGTTCTCAAACTTCTTGATGCAGGTTTAATTTACCCGATCTCTGATAGTCCTTGGGTTAGCCCAATTCATTGCGTTCCAAAAAGGGTGGCATAACTGTTGTCACAAATGAAGAAAGCGAGTTAATTCCAACTCGATTGGTTACGGGATGGCGTGTGTGTATTGACTATCGCAAGTTAAACGAAGCCACCCGTAAAGACCATTTTCCTCTACCCTTCATGGATCATATGCTTGAGAGATTAGCAGGGAGCGAATACTATTGTTTCCTTGATGGTTTCTCGGGTTACTTTCAGATCCCCATTGATCCGCTGGATCAAGAAAAACCACATTCACCTGCCCATACGGAACATTTGCCTACTGGGCGTATGCCTTTTGGCCTATGTAGCAGCTCCTGCACGCGTTCCAACGATGTATGATGGCAATTTTCCACGACATGATCAGGGAAACAATGGAGGTGTTTATGGATGACTTCTCGGTCATTGGGGACTCGTTTCAGACATGTCTCTCCCATTTAGACAAAATGCTTAAACGGTGTGAAGACACCAATCTTTGTCTAAATTGGGAGAAGAGCCACTTTATGGTCAAAGAAGGCATAGTCCTTGGCCATAAGATTTCCAAAAACGGGATTGAGGTGGATAGAGCAAAAGTTGATGTTATTGCTAAATTGCCTCATCCTACTACCGTCAAAGGTATTAGGAGTTTTCTTCGTCATGCCGGGTTTTATCGTAGATTCATACAAGATTTTTCTAAAATCGCTCGGCCTATGACCCATCTCCTCGAAAAAGATGCTCCTTTTATCTTTTCTCCTGAGTGCATCGAAGCTTTTGAAACATTAAAGAAAAAGCTTACGGAAGCACCCATTCTAGTTGCCCCGACTGGGATTTACCCTTTGAGCTCATGTGCGATGCAAGTGATTTTGCTATCGGTGCGGTCTTGGGGCAACGAAAAACCAAGCATTTTCAGCCTATCCACTATGCAAGCAAAACTATGACTGAAGCTCAAACCCATTACACCACTACAGAAAAAGAATTATTAGCTGTGGTGTATGCGTTTGAAAAGTTTCGTCCATACCTTATCTTGACCAAATGCGTGGTGTATACGGATCACTCGGCACTCAAATATCTCTTTGCAAAACAAGATGCAAAGCCGAGATTGCTCTGTTGGGTTCTCCTCCTACAAGAATTTGATATCATTATACGTGATAAAAAGGAGAGAACCTGTGATCATCTATCCCGTCTAGAAAACCCTCACCAGAATGTGTTCGAGAGAAATGAAATAAATGAAACATTCCCTCTCGAAACACTCAATGTGGTTTCTTTTCGTGGAGACTCTTCTACCCCATGGTTTGCTGACTTTGCAAATTTCCATGCGGGTAACTTTGTGGTGAAAGGGATGTCGTCCCAGCAGAAAAATAAATTCTTTAAAGATGTGAAACATTACTTCGGGGCGACCCTACTTGTTTAAAATTTGCGGATCAAGTCATCCGCGATGTGTGTATGGTCAGGAAGCCAATGACATTCTTAAGGCTTGCCATTCTGGACCTACTTGGGGACATCATAGCCCCAACTACACCGCCAAGAAGGTGTTTGATTCCGGATTCTATTGGCCCACTATCTACAAGGATGCCCATGAATTTGTCAAAACCTGTGACGCTTGTCAGCGTCACGGGAATATCTCACAAAGAAATGAAATGCCGCAAAACGCCATTCAAGTGTGTGAGATTTTTGACATCCGGGGCATTGACTTTATGGGGCCATTTCCTTCTTCTCGCGGAAACAAATACATACTCGTGGCCGTTGACTATTTGTCAAAATGGGTTGAAGCTAAGGCTTTACCCACCAACGATGCCCGAGTTGTTGTGAAATTCTTAAAATCTCTTTTTGCTAGGTTTGGAACTCCATGAGCCATAATCAGTGATCGTGGTACGCATTTTTGCAATGACCAATTTGATAGAGATATGCAAAAGTACGGTGTAACTCACCGTCTCTCTACTGCGTACCACCCCCAAACAAGTGGCCAAGTAGAAGTTTCCAACCGAGGGATTAAAAGAATCTTGGAAAGGACAGTAGGCGAAAACCGTGCCTCTTGGTCGGATAAGCTAGATGGCGCACTCACGGGCCTTCCGTACAGCTTATAAAACACCCATCGGGTGCACTCCATACAAGCTTGTATACGGAAAGGCATGTCATCTGCCGGTTGAGCTTGAGCACAAGGCATACTGGGCCTTGAAACATGCCAACTTTGATATTCAGACAACTGGTGATCACCGGAAAGTTCAAATGAACGAATTAAATGAACTCCGTGATCAAGCTTACGAGAACTCTTTGATCTACAAACAAAAGACAAAGAAGATTCATGACTCAAAAATCAAGAACCGCGTTTTCAACGTCGGTGATCGAGTCCTTCTTTTCAATTCAAGATTGAAGATTTTCTCGGAAAATTAAAATCCCGTTGGTCTGGACCATTTACCATCACTAAAGTATTTCCATATGGAACCATTGAGTTATCTCAACCCGATGGTCCAAATTTCAAAGTGAATGGTCATCGGTTGAAGCATTATTTTGGAGAGGACATTCCTCTTGTGGTTGTCCCGGATCTACAAACTTTCCCTATGAACCAATGAATGCGGGGATCGAGTCAAGCTAGCGACTCGGGAATCAAAAACAGTAACATGCCATATGGGTTTTCACCCATATTTCTGACTTCTTTCTATTTTATACCACCCTAGTGTGGGGGGGGGGGGGGGGTTGCCCCACATGTTGTGTATATAAGTTTCCTAAAAAAAAAAAAAAAAAAAATCTTCTTTCTAAAAAAATGGCCGTAGTATTTCCCTTTCACGTTCTTTGTTTGGCATAACAGTACTTACTTTGAATATTGAGGGCAATATTCATTTCTAAGTGTGGAGGGGAATTCTCACGAATTTTATCATGTAATTATACCGCCTAATTGTTGAGTTTATAATATATAAAACATACAATAAACATATAGACATCAAGAGTACACAGCGGAAGACTTAAAGATCATAACAAATAAATTAATTAACTGAAAGTATGCGTAACGTACCTCTTGCGAATTACAAATCCCTTGAACGAGAAAAACAAAGAAGTACTTATTGGTGTAAGAATAATGTCTTACAACCACGTTCTTGTACACCCGAATTAACCAAACGAATCAAGCGATTGCTAGATCTAACACAAGTCCTCGTTTAAGCAAAAGCGAGCGAACTCCTTACAAATGGGGTGTTCAGCCGATTATAGGACAAGAGAGAGGAGAGGAGAGATCTAGGGTTAATTCAATGCACAAGTGTATGAAACCCTAGAACCTAACCCTCTTTATATACTAGTAGGTAAACTTTGGGAACAAGTTAGGTATTGGGTTGAAACCCATTACCCTTTGGTCGGCCATGAAGACAAGCCCAAAGAGAACCCATAACGTTTTTCCAAGTCTTCCATTTCTAGTCCTTCTCTTTTCATTTTTAACGGTCGTTAGTCATTTTTCCGTTAAATACTTAACGATCGTTAACCGGACTTAATGTGCAATAATTAATCGTAAACATAAACATTAATTATTAACTTTAATTCTCATTCGCTAATGTGTGCAATCCCGTGGTCACGAGTTCAAATCCGGACATTCACATGTTTGTAAATATATACATTTCCAACACTAATTCCCCCGTTTTTGGCCAAAATTTTTTTGGAGTAAGTGTTTTTCACTTACTCAGATTACGGTTATCAGTCCACCATGTCTAATAAACAAAAGGATTGACTAATCCAGGAGCAAACGGCTCTTGGTAAAGATATCTCAAATCCGTTGACGGCTTGCAATTTGCCCAAAATTGTATGGTATTCAGCTCACCATATCCTTAAAAGTGAAGAGTTGGCTAGCCCGCAAGTTTATGGCTTGTGGTAAAGGCGGTTGGAAAACCATAATTGGTAATCAGCTCACCAAAGATAGTATAGATTATCTAAGAGTTGGCTAGTCCAGAAGCAAGCGGCTTCTGGTAAAGACAAATCAAATCCGTTGGAAGCTGGTGATTTGCTCAAAATCATTTGGTTATCGGTGTACCAAGGTTCTTACTTGAACTAAAATATTTGGCTACTCCAGAAGTAATGGCTTTTGGTAAAGAGATTCAAGTCCATTAAGTTTTTTTTCTCAAAAAGATTGCTAGGGACTAGCAATAGTTTAGTGTGGGGGATTGATGAGTGTGTAAATACTCATCATTTTTGGTCAAATCTGAACTGCAAAAACATCTGAAAACACTCAGAAATGCATCAAAATGATAAAAATATCACAAATAAGTGTTTTATGTGTTTTAAATGCAAAAATATCAAAATCTGGTGAAAAACGTATCAAGTTTGCATAATTGGCAGTTTTAGTCCCCCAAGTTTCAAAAGTTGTCAAAAACAGTCCCTGGTAAATCAAAATAAAGAAAAATATCATTTCAAGTCCCTAGGGATTCTTGAGTTGTCAAAATTGGTCCTTGAGATTTAAATTTGCAAAATTACAATTGAAGTCCCTAAACTTTCAAAAATGACAAGTTCAGTCCTACAACTTCATAAATTACAGATTTGGTCCCTTGGAATATTGGAGATTGGCAAAGCAGGCCCTTGGATTACTTTTCAGAATCTACATGTATAGTCCTTGGATTTCCAGCTTTTACACTTTTGGTCCTTGTGTTACTTGAATATCAAAACCAAACCGGATCCAAATAAAACCCAAGCCCAACTCTTGTCCAAGCCCAATCCAACCCAACTAATACCCGGTCCAATCCCTTTATATCCAACCCGAATCCAAATACCCACGGTTTAAAATAAAACCACCCGCCCCCCTTTTTCCTCTGTCTTCCCCGACCACATTGTCTGCAACACCTCCAACTCCAGCCACCCTACTCCACACCATGTCCCCTCCACCTCAACAACATTCAAAACGCATTTAATGCCTCTTCTACCTAACACTCAACCCCTAACTGGCTTATATAATTTTTGGCGCCAAAACCAATCAAACGGCCAAAAATGGCTCAACTAATCCAAAGGTCCAGATTTTTGATGGGAAGTGATCAGAGGAGAGAGAGAAGACACATGGTGCATAAAAGGTAGCAAGAGGAAGAGAAGAAGTAGTAGATTTTTAGTTTAAAATTTCCCTTATGTCGTTTTTTTTATAAATGTCTTAGTTTAACTTAAAAGTTGTAATATTTTGGTTCTATGTATTAAACTCAAAGTGTTTTATCATTATTATCTGTTTTTAAGTATAAATTCAAAGTTCTCTTTTGATTCCAAGTTTTTATGCTACTGTTGAGAAATTCAGTTTCAATGTCTTAGAACCAAAGCTCCTAGTAGCTCTATCTTATTCCAAATAAGCTTGTTTAAGCTTCTTATAGCTTTTTGTGAGCCTACATTCAAGTTTCAAGCAAAATTGGTTTTTGGTCAATGAAAGTCAAACTGGAGCAAAAGTGAGATAGAATTGGACATGGGTTGATGCATAAATGGATTTGGGTTGACAATGAGCTAGGTTAGGGTTTGGAATAGGTTAGTTGTTCCTGTGTTCAGTGGCAAGCCATTGTGGCTAAGGACCTTTTGTAAGTGATTTTCAAGGTTTCACTGCATAACTTGTAATTGTGGTCATCTATAGTTCAAATCTGTTAATTAAGTTGTGTTTAGGTTAATTAAACTCAGTTTGATCATTAATATTAGCTAGTTTAGTATTTAGCTCAGTTTTTATTGCATATCAGTCAATAAAGTGGTGTTTGGATTTGCTACTTAAATTGTATTAGAGGACTGTTCAGTAGATAGGATCTGTTGGTTTATGCTTGTGTATCTCTATTTGACTCATTGCTGTCATAATTCTGCACTTGCAAACACTAAAAGTCAAATCCATATCAATCTGCCTTAAACTACTTAACTGTTGGAGTTTTTGAGAATCAAAATCTTGTTTTGTGTTTAAATAACTTAGAAATAGATTGCAGTAGTTCCATTTCATCTATTAACATCATAATCTGTCCACAAATTGGATTCAAATCTCACAAAAGTCAACATTTCATTTTTACTTCAAAAGTCAAATTGGATAAAACCAGTTTTGAGCCCAACTGGGAGGATTTATCATTGACTCATTTCTGGGTCAAATTAAGTGAAATTTGGGATTTTAAAAACTTCAGCTGGTCTACTTGCTTATTATCATTTTTGTAGAATTTTGTTAATTTTTTAAAAGCCCCTAATCAGCTTGTCAAGAAGGGCTTATATGCCCTGTGCAGGGCACTGAGCTGCACAGGTTTTGTGCAGATCTTGCAGATCTTGTCACAAGCTCTCAAGAGCTTGTCTAGGTTTTATTTTTTGGATTTTAAGTACTTGGCCAGGTCTAGTGTAGATTCCAACTTCTGTTTTGCATTTTCAGCTAGTTGGTTAAACTGTGCTTAAGCTCAAAGTAGGTTCCTTAAAACTGATTTTAGCACATTAGCTTAAAACACCAAATCTGTGTGGTTTACATTCCAGTGGTTTAAGCTAGTTAATATTAGTTGCATTTGGATACTTTTAGCTTATTACAGCTTCTTTGTTACTGTGGTGGTCTTTGGTTACCTTTTGGCTTATTTCAAGTGCTTATTTATAAGCACTTGCTTAGCAATTTCATTTTCTTGCACATAACCCACTGATTTTATATTTTTCCTAGATTCTTAATATTATTTTAGGCTTATCTTGAATTTTCATATTTTCTAGGTCAGTTTGCTATTTTTCTTTATTTAAAACAGTTTTTAAGCAATTTTTAATAGCTTTTAATACATTTAATTCAGAAAAGTTTCAAAAAAATAATTTTTCATTTTTCTTAAGTTAAGATAAATATAAAAAGTCAAAAAAATATTTTTCTAGATTTTTCTTAGTTAAATTTGTATTTTTGAGCAATTTAAGTAGTTTTAAATAGTTTTTAATTCATAGAAAATACAAAAATAATCAGAAAAATACAAAAATAGTTTTAAAAATTCTATTTTGTTATTTTAGATTTTTCCAAGTCATAATTTCTTTTTTCTAGCTTTATTTTATATTTTCTTGTATTTTAGGTTATTATTAAATAGTTAAAAAAGGTTTTTAATTAATAATAATTAGATAAATAGTTTTAAAAATAATTTTCTTTTTCTAAAAATTTTCTTTTATCCTTAGGTTTGTAAAAATGTCATCTTCATATTTTTAGGATTTATATTGCTTTAGTTTCACATTTTCTTTAGTACATCACGTAGTTTTAAATTCAAGTTTTATAAAAACATAAAATCAAAAACATCATTTTGCAAATAGTGATAGCGTTTATTTAATATTTTTTTATCTTTTTAATTCTCTTTAATTTGCATTTAAGCCTTTGTAATTATAGGCTATATCTGTAGTTATAATAATTCAAAAACTCTTTTCCGTTCAAATCTCTCGATCACTATTCGTTTGGTGATTCATCGCATAGCTCGCTGGGACATAACGACCCGGGGAAACACTATACTCTCCTGATCTTCATTGCATTCGTTTCCAGACTGTTTTAAGTTTGTTACGGTCGGCCATTCACAAGTGGTCGGCTTGAGTGATAAAACTTGACCGTCTGGGAGCGGACCAGTGGTTCCTCTTTATTCATGCTCCTGCCAAGCACTTTTTCAAAGAAATTAACCATTAAGAAGTAAAGACTTCATCCTCCTTTCAGCAGGTTCTGAGCACAACCTTGGGATGTAAAATAAACATGTGCTCCAGTCCACTGAATATTCAGCTTTCCACATTGAACTCATCTCCTAAGTTTCCTCAGGAGGGAGTTGGGTGTCTTAGCATTCAGTGACTAAGTTGGACTTAAACTCATCCCTTTAGCAGACTTTAAAACCAAGTCTCTAGCCAAACCCTTCATCTAGTGATCAGCTAAATTTTGTTGAGATCTAACAAACTCTATAAATACCACCCCATTCATGATAAGCTCACGAATCATGCTATGTCTGACACCTAAGTGTCTAGACTTTCCATTGTACATCTGGCTATAAGCCTTTGCCAATGTAGCTGCACTATCACAACGGATAGAAATAGATGCTATAGGTTTAGGCCACAATGGAATCTCAAGAAGCAAGTTTTTCAACCATTCAGCTTCTTTACCAGCAGCTGCTAAGGCTACAAATTCAGATTCCATTGTTGAACTGATGATGCAAGTTTGCTTCTTAGATGCCCAAGAAATTGCACCTCCACCAAGTAGGAATACCCAGCCACTAGTAGACGAATTGTCTTCAGTGTTACTGATCCAACTTGCATTAGTGTATCTTTCTAACACTGAAGGATAACTAGTATATGAAAGACTATAATCCATAGTTCTATTCAGATACTTCAGTACCCTCTGAACTGTTTGCTAGTGATGAGCACTAGGATTACTAGTATACCTGCTCAGTTTTCCCACTGCAAAAGCAATATTAGGTCTTGTACAAGTCATGGCCTACATCAGGCAACCAATTACCCTAGAATACTCAAGTTGAGATACAGCCTTGCCATTATTAGGCATCAACTTCTCACAAGTATCCATAGGTGTACTCACTAGAGTACAGTCAAAGTAATTGAATTTCCTTAACACCTTCTCAATATAATGGGACTGAGAGATAGAAATTCTTTTACTTTCATGTTTAATCCTTATACAAAGGATAACATCAGCCTCCCCCATGTCCTTCATGGAAAACCTTGATGACAAAAATTCCTTTGTCACGTTAACCTGATTTTGGTCAGTGCCAAAGATCAACATGTCATCAACATATAGAAAAATGATGACTCCTTTACCAGATTCATCAAATTTGCTATACACACATTTATCAACTTGGTTAAGAACATAACCACTAGTCAAAACCATTTCATCAAATTTTTGATGCCATTGCTTAGGTGCCTGCTTTAGTCCATAAAGAGACTTAATCAGTTTACACACCTTGTTTTCATTTCCAGGCATGATGAAGCCCTGAGGTTGGTTCATATAAACCTCATCATCCAATTCATCATTCAAGAAAGCTGTTTTCACATCCATCTGATGAATAATCAGATTGTAAATAGATGCCAAAGCAATCAGCAGTATTATGATACTGATACGAGCCATAAGGGCATAAGTATCAAAATAGTCTATCCCTGACTTTTGTTTAAAGCCCTGAATGACTAGTCTAGCCTTGAACTTTTCAATAGTTCCATCTACCTTCATTTTCCTTTTGAAAATCCATTGCAACCCAAAGGTTTGCAACCAGGTGGTAAATAAACCAACACCCAAGTGTTGTTGTCCATGATGGAATCCATCTCATCATTGATTGCTTCTTTCCAAAAAGCAATATCCTGGGGCTTCATTGCTTCTTCAAATGTCTTGGGATCATCCTCAACAATGAAGCAATAGGAGTATTGGTCAGAAACCTCATCCCTAGTTCCTTCAATTAAATATAATTGAAACTCAGGTCCAAATGACTTTGGATTCCTGATCCTTTTTCCTTTTCTGAGCATAGGTTCAAGTTGTTGAACCACAACCTCATCAGGGACCACTGATGATTCTTCATCAAGGACATCTGATACACCAATGTCATGAGTTCCATTAGGAATCCTCTGACTTGGTCTAGGGACTGATGAGAATCTATTCTCATCAAAGTTTGGATCCCTTGATTCAATCATGGAGTTAATTGAAACAGATTCATTAGGTTCAATAACGTAGAACCTAAAAGCCTTGGAATGCTCAGCATATCCAACAAAGATGCAATAAATGCCTCTTTCACCCAAAGTTTTCAGCTTTGGATCAGGGAGTCTTACAACAGCCCTACAACCCCAAACCCTGAGATAGTTCAGGTTGGGTTTCCTTTTAGTCCCGAGTTCATAAGGGGTAACCTTGTACCTTTTGTTGGGAAACCTATTTAATGAATAGGACAACATGGAATTAACCATCTCCTTCAGTACCATGTTTTTTCTTTCAAAAATACCATTTTGCTGAGGAGTATAGGGGCAGTTGTTTCATGGATTATATGAACAGACTGAAGATACAGAGTATCCATGTACTCACCTCCCCTATCAGTCCTTAATCTCCTTATCAGGGACCCAAGTTGTAATTCTACTTCAGTTTTAAATACTTTAAATTTATCTAATGCTTCATCCTTGGTATGTAAATATAGACATAACAAAACCTAGAAGCATCATCAATAAATGTCACAAAGTACTTCTTATTCCCCGAAGAGGGAGTGGCATGCAAATCACACAGGTCACTGTGTATTAGCTCCGAGAGTTTAGTTTCACGATTAACACCCTGAAAAGGTTTCTTAGTTATTTTGGTCAACATGCAAGTTTTGCACTTTTCAATGTCCATGTCAAATGCTGGGATTAACCCATCCTTAAACATATCTTGCACCCTTTTATAGTTTACATGGCCAAGTCTATCATGCCATAGGGTAGAGTCAGTCAGGTCAGAGGTGGTCACAAAGGCTGAATTATCACATTCATTAACAATATTAAGCCTGAACATTTGGTTACACAAATAGCCAAAACCAATAAACACACCATGCTTCTATCTTTGCACACATGAACAGTTGCACCAAAGTCAACCTACCACGTAACATCATCATCCTGCACATAATAAGATTCAGATACATATGTAACATAATAAATCTGAAAATAATTATTAAAAATATTCTGACCTTTCAGTGAGTTGGTAGAACCCCCACTCCCTGAACCATTAGTGCATGATCCCTTGGCTTTACCACCAACCTTAACACCTTTGCAATCCCTTTTAATGTGACCATTTTTGCCACATTTCCAACAAGTAGGTGTTGCATTCTTGTTAGGATCTTCCCTTGTGTTATCATGATGTTTACATTTGACTTTGTTGTCATTGTACCTGGTGGAGTTGTTATGCTCCACCATATTGACAACAGATGCACCAGTAGCATTGCTACTCTTTGGCTTGTCATTATCCTGCACCCTAAGAGATTCCTCAATGTGCAGATGACTGCCCAACTCAACAAGAGTTAACTCCTCCTTCTTATGTTTCAAGGTATGCTTGAAATCTTTCCAAGAAGGGGGAAGTTTATCAATGACACACGAGACTGAAATAGCCTCATCCATGTGCATACATTGTTGTGTAAACCTTCCAAGTATACCAAGAAGTTCATTGTATTATTCCATAACTGGTCTTGAATCAGTCATTTTGTAATTTGTGAAATTACTTGCAAGGAACTGCTTACTTGATGAATCCTCAGCCATATATTTGGCGTCCAAGGAATCCCATAGTTCTTTGGAAGATTCAAAATTCTGATAAATGTCAAAGAGTGAATCAAACATACCATTGAGAATTAAACCTCTGCAAATGTAGTCATCATTCTCCCATTTGCTCCTCCTCCTTATCTGTTCTACAGTAGCATCATCCCCATCATCAGGAATAAGTGTGGTCAGAACATAGACCACGATTATGCTTGAAAGCAAGAAGTGCATCTTCTTCTGCCATCTCCTAAAGTCCACCCCTTCAAAATTGTTCAGTTTGGAAAAGTTTGAAGCCATGTGTTTCATTGCAGCAACAGCCATTGATTCTCACAAAATAGTTTACTTTGATTGTTGGTGGTAATTCGCCCAGCAGCAGGGTAAGATAATCAACAGCAGAAACAATACCAAAACAGGTTACCGGATATCACTTGGAATCGTGTTATCACTTTACAAAGTAAACTATTCGACCCTAATGCCTAGGTATCACGAATATCTACTTGGTATAAGACCAAATTTTTGTTATTGAATTAGGCACAGATCAATAACCCTTTTGCTTAGAAGTGTTTTTACGTTTTTTGTTTTTTTATATATCTCCCATGCATTCGAGTGATGATCTCTATTTATAGTAGAGATTACTCAACCCTAGTCAATGGAATTTATGTGTGACTAACGGCCAATTAATCACCACATAATTAGCCTCCATAATGATAGGAATAGTGGTTACATGACCAATTAAACGTGGTCATTATGCAGTTATAACTGCCACTTGAATAGGTCAATGCCTGTTACAAGTTAATTCCAGTACTACCAGTAGGAACTAGCCTACCAGTACTAACTTTGAACTAGCCTACCAGTACTAACTTTGAACTAGCCTACCAGTACTAACTTTGTACTACCAGTAGGAACTAGCCTACCAGTACTAACTTAGTACTACCAGTACTAACACTAAATTTCACCACTATAGAGTCTGGGTGTTCAGGGACCTTATGGGTGTACACTTCGTACCTCTTGACCCATTACCAGGTGTGAACTAATCCCACAAGTGCACTAAATTTTCCAACAAATTCTCTGATTTTAGTGGTTCTGTTTTGCTTCGTGTAACTTGATCACCAAAATTAGTTTTCCATTCACTACTCTAGAGTGCCATTGCCAAATCACAAGCGTTTTCTGGCTCATATTTCGCTTTGTTTAACAGGTGCAAGCAAATTATTTCTTGATCTATTTGTTGACTTTCACCGTAGGCTAAACAACTGTCTATTGAACAATCTGTTCGCGGGTAAGGTCCGTTTGATAAATCTTTTATTGAAAATGCAGAATGAAGGTGTTGTGTAGATACTTTAGAGACCAATTCGGAGAGTTAAACCTTGGCGGCTTCTAGTCCCATTGTACACAAGTTTTGATTTCCTACAATTTCTTGTGCTTTTTCAAGTACAGCTTGTAAGTGCTTCACTTGTGCTTCTATTCAGACCTGTAAGTGTCTTTGTACCTATTATGGTCCATTTAAAGATAACCTAAGTTTTGGACTTCCAAAATTTGTCTTCTTGTTATGTTCATTGTTTTTGGTGTTAGAACATTCTTATCAATAAGTTTTAGATGTAACACAACAATTTGAATGTTCAAGTGTAGAGGTGGCTGACTCTTGCTAATGGGTCAAAATGGACATTTACTGTGCGGGTTGAAATGTGTCGCGCTTGATTGATCGAAACACATTCTGATCAAAAGTCATAATGTTTTTATAAATAGCTCGTTTGTCAAGTATGTTCGGAAAACTTATAGATTTTGAAGAGTAGTATAATTTTTATATTTTTGCATAAAATGAATTATATGGTTTTATACATTAAATATATATATTGGAAAAAATCAACAAGTTTCGATACTTTGCAGCTAAAATTTATTATTTGACCCACTAGAAGTAAAATAAGTACCGACTTGACCCATTCATACATAAATGGGTTGTAATTTCCACCCCTACTTTATGTCTTTATTGACGATGTTAACAGAAACTGTCACATATGATTATACCTCGATTTGCTCATGTAACCTTCGCTGTACTTTGATTTGCATCTGTAATGCTTCGTTTATTTGTAAATTCCTGTATAGATAATTTACTGTTAAACCATGTATTGGAAAAGAACTCGTGTGTTCATCCGAACACAAAATCACACAGATGGTAAACACCTCCGTACTTGTTTGTTTGAGGCCCTAAACTTGAACTACTCATATGGGTTCCATCTGTTTCATCCATTGCGTCTCTTGCTTGTGCGATCATACCTATAACATGTGCACATTATATTATCATGAGTTATCCATCTTAGTAGACATCATGTGATAGAATATTTTATAGGGTGAAAGCTAAAAACACGCAACGTGATTTTTCAGAACTACCGATGTACGCAACGAATTTTGAAAATTACCATTGTACGCAATATACTTTCAAATTTAGAACAATGTACGCAATATGACCGGTAACTAACAAGTTACCAGGTCACAAACTTTCAAAAATGACAGAAATGGTCCCTGTGACTTGCGTTGACTTTCACAGGCCATCCATTGACTTTATTTTCGGTTAAAAAAGTTTCAGTAATGGTCCTTATGGTCATTAACTTTCAGATTTAGTCCGTTTTTTCCGTTTTCATCCTTTTTTGTCAGTTTTTCTTACGTTTTGTCCGTTTTTCTTACGTTTTTATCGGTTTTCATCCGTTTTGGCCCTTTTCTTACATTTTTGTCGTTTTTATCCGTTTTCTTACGTTTTGTCGTTTTCTTTCGTTTTGCTGTTTTCATCGTTGTTTTTACGTTTTGTTCGTTTTTCGTACGTTTTTAATTCGTTTTTGTCCGTTTTTCTTACATTTTGTCCGTTTTTCTTACGTTTTTGTACTATTTCAACATGTTGAAAATTTTTTCCAAAAAGAAAAAAAATTTGGAAAAAAATTTTCCAAAAAAAAATTGGAATTTTTTCGCAATTTTGAAAAAATAAATAGGAAAAAAAAATTCCGAAAAAAAATTAAAAATTTTGAATAAAAAATTTCAAAAAAAATTTTGAATAAAAAAAATATTTTTCAAATATATTATTTTTTAAAAAAATCTTTAAAAAAATATTTGAAAATTTTGAAAATAAAAAATTTCAAATTTTTTTTTAAAGATTTTTTAAAAAAAATATATATTCGAAAAAAAAAATTTGAATAAAAAAATATTTTTCAAATATATATATTTTTTTTAAATATTTTTTGAATATATATATTTTTTTTAAAATCTTAAAAAAAAATTTTGAAATTTTTTATTTTCAAAATTTTCAAATATTTTTTTTAAAGATTTTTTAAAAAAATAATATATTTGAAAAATATTTTTTAAAAAAAAATATTTGAAAAATATTTTTTTTATTCAAATTTTTTTTTTGAAATTTTTTAATCAAATTTTTTAATTTTTTTTCAAATTTTTTTTCGGAATTTTTTTTTCCTATTTATTTTTTCAAAATTGCGAAAAAATTCCATTTTTTTTTTTGGAAATTTTTTTTCCAAATTTTTTTTCTTTTTGGAAAAAATTTTCAACATGTTGAAATAGTACAAAAACGTAAGAAAAACGGACAAAATGTAAGAAAAACGAACAAAAACGAATTAAAAATGTACGAAAAACGAACAAAGCATAAAAACAACAGATGAAAACAGGCAAAAACGAAAGAAAACAGACAAAACGTAAGAAAAAACGGATAAAACGGACAAAAAGAAAAAAAAACGGTGAAAACCGATAAAACTTAAGAAAACGGACAAAGCGTAAGAACGACAAAAAAAAATAGACTAAATCGAAAGTTAATGACCATAAGGACCATTACTGAAATTTTAACGAAATAAAGTCAAGGGATGACCTGTGAAAGTCAACTCAAGTCACAGGGACCATTTCTGTCATTTTTGAAAGTTTGTGACCTGGTAACTTGTTAGTTACCGGTCATATTGCGTACATTGTTCTAAATTTGAAAATATATTGCGTACAATGGTAATTTTCAAAATTCGTTGCGTAAATCGATAGTTCTGAAAAATCACGTTGCGTGTTTTTAGCTTTCACCCTATTTTATAAGCTTGAAAGCCTTACTGATTTTATTCGTCCCACCACCATTTGGTTGTCCACATAGATTTTTACCGAGCCTGCACTTCTGTCAATTGAAAATTCCATTGTAAGTTTAAGTGCTTTTACTAATAACAATTCAAGCATGCAAAAGGATTACACATTTTATTGTATTTGGTACTTTAAATATTAGCATCAATAATAACTTCATTCCTTTCCTCTGAAGGGTAAATAGTCTTTTCTTGATCTATAAAACTGTTTACTCTATATCTTGAAAGCGGGCATGTTGAACACGGGTTAAAGTTATTATATAAACAATCGCATCATGAGAACTTTGGTTAGTGTGTGGTACCTGGAGATGACTCTTTAAGTGGTATAACGTAAGCCCTTGAATTCCCATTAATTTCAAGACCGATTTTGGAGTAGCCTCTGAACATACAAGTCAAGAAAGTCGATCAACTGGAGAATAATCTTTATCTTTACCTTTATCTTTACTACATAAAAAGAAAAAAAAGTCAAACTTGAATTTTTGAAAAAGTGTTGAATGGTCAATGAAATTTGAAATGCCATACTTATTGATATGTTGAATGAAATGTTGAATGTTTAAAAAGGAAAGCATTGGCAAACCACACTCTCATACCATATTTGCATAGTAAACCACACTGTCATACCATATATACATAAAAAGTTTCAATTTGAAATGTTTAATTAAAAAACCATGCGTATTGAATGTGTTGTTTAAGTTAAAAAAAGAAAGTATGACTTTTCCCATAATAATAATGTCATACAAGAATGGGTTGTTTATGTTTAAGAAGGAAACAATTCATAAAGAACATCAATGCTAGGCGGGAAAACTCAAATTGTGGATTTTCAAAATTCTGAAATTATATATGGCAATGAAAGTGTGTTCACGCCCTAATAATGCTTTGGTTGTTGCCTATATAAACAACCGAATGTATAAACAAAACCAATGTACTAAAGTCGTGGAGAAGAAATGGAAATGACAAATCAAAAGAATGTTGATGATGATTTTGAGGTTGGTTCTAATCTTTCATTTGTTTTTGTTATAATGATATACGTACAGATGAGAGTTGTAATCTTTCATTCAAATAAGATTTCGAGGCTGGTTCTAATATTTCATTTATCTTTTTATTGTTTTTTTTACAGCTTCTTCCCAATCCGAACCCTGCTCCACATCCTAATCCTTTTTTCAACCCTTGCATGCTGAAATGAAAAAAAAGTCAAGGTACCCCATGCATGCATTTGAAATGTTTATTATTAAACAACCATGCGTAATGTTGAAATGAAAAAAAGTATATACGGAAATGCTATGGATGTAAACTATACCGTGCGTTTAGACATTGCATCATCTTTTGGAAAGTATTGTTATACGAAATGCTATGGCTGTAAACTACTATATTGAATGCTATTGCAGGCAACTATTAAAGTATTGCTATACGAAATGTGGCTCACTTCTTCAATCTTCAAAGGCGGGAAGTTTAATTTTTATATGAAGTTCAAACTTATGAAAATATATACAACAAGGGTTTTTCCATTGCCTATATAAAAAACCACAATGTAAACATTCATTTCATAATTGATCATACTGATATATACTTTTGTTACAGAAAGAAAGAAATGAAGAAATGGAAATGAACAATAAAAAATGTTGATGATTTTGAGGTTGGTTTCTCTTGTATAATGTGTCGAGTATCTATATGTACATGCTCATATACTTTTGTTCTAAAATCTCCTTTTATTGTTTTTACAACTTATATCATATGTTTAATTTCAAAAAAAAAATCATAATATTCATCAGTTTAAAAAAAAATCATAATGTTGATTAGTTCATCAGTTACTAGTTGTTGTTCATTGGTTTATTAGTTATTTTTATTCACCAGTTAGTATTGTTAATCAATTCATTTGTTAGATCACTCTGTTTATAAGTTTATTAGTTCTTTTTTCATCTTCAACTTGCATATTCACCATGAACAATAACTATAAATGTATTGTGGTACACAAATTAGTGCTTTTAAATATACTTTTATAAGGAAAATCTCTCTTAAACATTTTATCAAACACCTTGTATCCATTAAATATGTGTAAAACGTCATTTTCAAAATGCGACATCTCACTCATATCAAATTGGAATTGAGTGATTCAAATTTCTGGGTAAAGAACGGACAAAATTCTATAAATTCATGTTATAAGTTTTGTGTAATTCAACCTTTAAATTAGACAAATCTAGGGCGGAAGATGCCGAAAATTTTAATAAAATTATAACCTACTTAAAATCTAAAAAAGAAAGTTACAATTTATATATCAAATATATCAAAATGCATATCAAATTAAAGAGAATTAAATTTTGAAAATTATGACGAAATCGATTTTTCGTAAAAATTTGTTATTTAAAAATGGGAAAAGTGTTTCAAAATGTATCCAAGTTACCCTGTTTTACTAAGTTGTGTATCAAAAAATTAATCCTCCTAAACAATGTAATATGTTTACTAATCATACTAACATGTGCATCAATTAAGACTCCCGTCTATTTTTGCTGATGTGGCAAAGTGGAACCGTTATCTTTGTTTTTTCCTTGTTGAGTCATGCCCAAGTGGCAGGGGCGCATATTAACCCGCCAAAAACACACAATACACGCACAACAATCCCCAAATCACACACCACTTTTCCAGAATCATGAATAAACCCTAATTCCTAACACATTACTCACACAACTTTTCCAGAATCATAATTTGAATGCAATTAAAGTATTAAGGTATGTGTTTTTTTAGTTCCAATTTACAAATTGTTAATTTATTACAACTACAGTTTAGGGTTTAACCCCAATTTTGTATTTTGTTTCTTTTAGAATGACTATTCCTGGGCCTGATGGTGTAGAGTTGGATGTTCGGTTTGATGGGATTTTCCTGCACGAACCACTAAGGTATGACGGTGGAACAACAACCAACATATATGTTAGTAGGCTTAAATATGAAGAATTTAAGAGCATGGTAGTTGAGAGAACAAATTGTGCCCACATATTTGGTGTATACTATAGAATCCCAGAACATGATCTAGAGAAGGGTTTAGTGAAAGTAGGTAATGACGATGACCTGATTCACATGTATGACCTCTCAAAGTTGCATGGTGGAATAGAGGTATACTTGGAACATTGTGCCATTGATTTGTCACAGTATTTAGCTAAACCTGACCCTAGTGCAACTAGTGATGGAACATCTAAGAAAATAGGAACACCTGTTAAGAGGCAATGCAATGTGTTTACAGTTGAAGAAATGGAGAGATGGGCTGAGGAGGATGCTGAACAAGGGAGTGTGGTTCATAAGGGTAAAGGCATAATGGTGGTTGAAAGTGATAAAGATAAAGGTAGTGATGGAGATAGTGATAGAAATAGTGATAGTGACAGTGATGATAGTGATTACTCTCAGAAGTCCATTGATTATCTAAGTGCTGGTGAAGAAGAGGTCATAGAGCTTAGAACTAGGAAAGCAAACAAAAGTAAGAGAAAACCAACACCAATTGCAGATGGTTCTGGTTCTGCAAGGAGTAGTAGGGCTGCAGTTTCAAACAAAAATGAAGTATTGATTGAGCATGATGAGTTCATAGGAGATTTATTGAGAAAGTTGAAGGGTGATGGTGATGATTCTGATTTGCAAGACCCATTTGTTGGTGCTGAAGATGTGGTAGAGAAATATCCTACATATGATCCTAGCACACATTGGAGGTCACAGCTTCCAGAGGTAATGAATCTTATTTTTTATGTTCTTGTAATAGTTTGGTCAAAAGTTTGGCTAATATGTTCATTGATTTGAATTGTTTTCATGTAACAGCTTGGGCAAAAGTTTGAGAGTGCAACACAATTGAAGGAATGCTTAACATACTATGCTTTGGCCAATGGATATTCAATTTGGTATGAGAGGAGTGCATCAGATAAGGTAATTGCTGTTTGTGGCCAAAGACCACCAAACCTTAAGGATCCTGATTTAGGCAAACAAAGGAAGCAATTCAGGTATCCTTGTGAAATACCTGAAGATGTACAAAAATGTAGTTTCAGATTATATGCTAGGATCAACTCTGAAAAAACATTTCAGATTATATCTTTAAAGTCTGAACATAATTGTGTGAGAAATTTCAAGTTTGGGTCACTAGTGGACTATAAGTGGATAGGAAAACAGTTTGGTGATAAAATTAGAAAGAATCCAGATATAAAGCTAGTAGATATAGCTGATCTTGTAATGAAAAAGTATAAATGTAGTGTCAGTCCTAATCAATGTAAAGCTGCAAAGAATTGGGCATTAAGTGAGTATGAGAAAACTATAGAACAACATTATGGGCTGCTTAGATCATATGGCAAAGAATTACTGGATAGTAACCCAGGGTCCACAGTCAAACTAGGTGTTTCTGTAACAGATGAGAAAACTTATTTTGATAGGTTTTATGTCTGTTTAGCTGCATTAAAAGAAGGTTTCAAAATTGGGTGTAGAAGTGTGGTTGCATTGGATGGTTGTTTCTTAAAGAGACCTAATCAAGGTGAGATTTTAACTGCCATAGGAAGAGATGGGAACAACCATATTTACCCTATAGCTTGGGCTATTGTCAATGTAGAAAACAAGGACAATTGGGCTTGGTTTTAAGAACTTCTTGGAGATGACTTAGAAATGCCAACTGGCCAAGGTCTCACACTTATGTCTGACCAACATAAAGGACTCATTGAGGCTGTGAAACAGGTTATGCCGATCTGAGCACCGCAATGTGCTAGGCATATTTATGAAAACTTTAGGAAGCAATTCAGTGGACTAGAGTATAGGAATCTGTTTTGGGCAGCCTGTAAAGCTTCATATCCTCAAAA
Organism: Chrysanthemum makinoi; assembly: GCA_910596185.1. NCBI lineage: Eukaryota > Viridiplantae > Streptophyta > Magnoliopsida > Asterales > Asteraceae > Chrysanthemum > Chrysanthemum makinoi. The sequence goes on along the minus strand of OU343218.1, from coordinate 85,789,710 downwards.
GTTCAATAAAATTATGGAAAAGATCAAGGCTATAAACCCTCATGCTCACAAGTACTTGATAGAGAAAAACCCAAAGTCATGGTCAAGGGCTTTTTTGAGTTAGATAGAGGGTGTGAAGCTGTTGAGAATGGTTTCAGTGAGTGCTTTAACTCAGTCTTGGTGAGTGTGAGAAGCAAACCTCTTCTGACTATGTTGGATGCAATTAGAGTAATAGTACTTGAAAGGCTCAACACAATGAGGAAGATTTCTTCAAAATGGAATGATGACATATGTCCATCAATCAAGAAGAGACTGGACATAATGAAGGATGACACAAGGTATGATGCATTCCATTAGTTTCCATTATTTCACTTTTAGTAAACTGTTACTCCCTCCGTCCCAAATTTATTGTCCCCTATTGACTTTTTCGGTCTTTCTTTCTCAACTTTGACTATAAATATTTTTATTTGTGTTATACAATTTTTTATAAAAATTATACCAAATGAAAATACATTTAAAACTCAATCCGTTCATATATTTTTTATCAATTATTATGTAATATAAATAAAAGTACTTAAGGTCAAAGTTAAAAACTAAAGACCGAAAAAGTCAAAAGGGGACAATAATTTTGGGACGGAGGTAGTACTAATTAAATGAAAACTTAAATGAAGGTTTTGGCAAGTGATTCCAGCTGGTGGTGATGCATTTGAAGTTAGATCAGGAAGTGATGCATTCAAGGTTGACATGCAAACTAGAACCTGCATGTGCAGATGTGGCTTATCTGGCTGCCATGTGTTCATGCCATATCTTGTATCTTCAAGGTGAATATGGTTCCAGAACAGTTTGTTCCAAATTGGTTTAGGAAAACTCTATACCATGCCACTTATAATAACTTCTTAAAGCCAGTTGGTGGAACTGACTTCTGGCCAGATCAAAGTCAATTCTCAACTGTTCTACCACCAAAACCCATAGTTATGCCAGGAAGGCCAAGGAAGAAGAGGATCAGGGCAAAAGGTGAAGGTGGAAGTGGAACAAGGGTATCAAGGGTAGGTGGTATTGTAACTTGTCAAAACTGTTATCAGGTTGGTCATAACAAAAAAGGTTGTAAGAATCCCACTGTTCACAAACCTGTTAAGGAAAAAAAAAAGTCTGGTAGGCCAAGAAAAGGAACTACAAGTGGTGTTGGTGGGTCTGCAAATGTTCAAGGAGGGTCTGCAAGTGGTCAAGATGGGCCTGCAATGGGTGGGTTTGCAAAAGCTCAAGGAGGATCTGCAAGTTCTCAACAAGGGTCTGCAAATGTTCAAGGTGGGTCTGCAAATGCTCAAGGAGGGTCTGCAAGTTCTCAACATGGGTCTGCAAGTGGGTCTACAACTTCTCAACATGATAGTGTCAGTGGTGTTCTTAGGGGTTCTGATATCCCAGGATTAAAATTTGCATCAACTCCAACAAGGGCATTCAACAAGGTTGGTGGTGTTCATTTTGCAAGTAACCCAAGTGGTTCACAACCAAGACCATTGCAACCAAATAAATCAAAAGGATTTTCTTTCTGGTTTGGAAATGAAGACAATGCTGCTAGCCAAACAGAAGTCCCTAATGAAGCTGAGGTGCAAGCACAGGTTAAGCCAGTGCAGCAACCAAGACTTAAAATTGCAGTGAGAAAAAGGGGTCCAAGTGAAAGAATCATTAAAAGCAAGTTGGCGAAAACTGTTCTGGGACAAGGAAGCTCACAAAACACTCCAATGAACATAGACTAGTCACTAATTATGTAATATGTATTAAGGTACTGAACTAGATGTATTAAGTTAGTAAGTAAGTTAACATGCCCTCTTTTGTGTATTAAAGTAACTTGGGCATTGACAAACTTTTCAAGCTGTTGCAATATGTATTAACCTACTGAACTAGATGCCCTCTTTTGTGGTTGTGTATGAAGTTATATGACTTGATAAAGTCAAATTTTCAAGCTATGGTTGTGTACTCTGTATGTTCTATTATTTGAATGCACTATTTTGACATGTTTCCTGCAAATGCACTGTTTTTTTCAATGCACTCTGTATGTTCTATTATTTGAATGCACTATTTTGACATGTTTCCTGCAAATGCACTATTGTATTCAACATATCATCCTGCAAATCCACTTTTAGCATCTTTCCTGCAAATGCACTGTTTTTTTCAACCTAGCAATCACTTTCACTTAACTATTGAGACAATTCCAACCATTATAAAGACCAAATATCAGGCACTCCTCATCCATAAGTTTCACTTAACTAGCAATCACTTTCACTTAACTATTGAATCACTTTCACTTTCACTGCAATGAGCTCCAACAAGGGGAAAGAAACCTGCAATGGTGAGCAGAATCCCTATTTTATTTAGTTAATTATAATTTTTATTATTAACCCTTTTTTTTTGCAGACATCATTGTTATTTCTAGTGATAGTAGTGACACTTCAGAGGGAGCATGGTTTAACTATTTTCCAAAGGGCTATCCAAATCATGAAGCTGCAAGCTCAATCCATATTGAACATGAAGACTTAACCCCAAAACAGCTTGCAAGGCAAGCTTATGATGCTAGGAAAAAGGTTCTAGGTCTGCCAAACAAAGAAACTTGTAAACTTTTGGGTATCAAGCCATTTGAACCCAAAATTTCAACAGATGAGTCTGCTAGTGCTTCAAAAGGCAAGGGCAAATGCAGTGGTTCAAAAGGCAAGGGCAAAAGCTACTGAACTAGTTGTACTAGGTGGTTTATGTATGGCTCTAATGCCCAATAATATCACTCTTGTAATCTAGGAACTGAATAATGTAGATTGACTTTCTAAAGTCAATTTTAAGTTACTAATTTTACTTTCTAAAGTGCATACACATGTGACATGCAAACTGAAAACATAACAAAACTGCAACATCAATATAAGAAATTTGCAAATTGTTTCATTGCTAATAACTTGAGTCAAATACCATTACAACAAAAACTACCACAATCCTACACTATACTACCACAATCCTACACTATCCTACCCAATCCTCATACCTAATACAAGACACAAAACCAACAAAACACCCACCAAAATGACAAAGATTCTGTAATACAATTGTAGTTTTGACTTTGTCACTGTCAACTCTTGCACAAGCCTTGCTTTCTCCATAGTTAGCACACCAATATGCTCTTGCATCTCTACTGTTTCACTACCTCTCCTCGCCCTAGCATGCAAATCCAATAGCAACTGCCTATAGTAATCACTTGGTAAATCTTCATCAAAGAACTCATACACACCACACTTTCTTTTCTTATCCTATAGTTAAAACAAAAACAAAATCAGATGTAAAGAAAACAACAAATTCAAAAAATACCCAATTATAAAATTAGGGCTTACATAAATGGGGCAAGCAATAAACCTTTTCCCTGGATTTTCTGGTGTCCACGCCGTTTTCACTGTCAATCGATGGCCACATTCACAAAAAGGTCGAACGTATTGTCCTATTACACGAGGAGTGTCTTTTGCATAAGACATGGTGGTGGTGGTTGTCGTCGTTGAAGTGGTGGTTTTTGATTTGGGGGTGAAAATCTCGTTTCTATATATTAACGGGATAATAGATAGAGGGTATAGTTTGACTGCCACTTGGGCATGACTCAACAAGGAAAAAACAAAGATAACGGTTCCACTTTGCCACATCAGCAAAAATAGACGGGAGTCTTAATTTTTTGATACACAACTTAGTAAAACAGGGTAACTTGGATACATTTAGAAACCCTTTAAAAATTATATGCATTTGAAGTTACAGGTTGAATATAAAAATCGAAATGACTAAAGGGGGAGGAGGATAAATTTGGTGTGACACGTTTACTCTTTGCAAAATATTTCCGATCTCAACTCAAGGTAAAAAAACCCTAGGAGGCACCAACACTTCATAACCGCCAGCAGTAAACAAAACAAATATGGAGGTAATATTTTACTTTTATTTTATTTTATTATAGTTTAGTTGAAATTAGATGTACCTGTTGTTTTCGTTCCAAATGATTGCATGCATGTATGTATTAGAGTGATGATAGCATTGGTGGTAAGGTAGCTGCGTGTTGACTTGACTTAGACTTTTATTTGACTGGCTTTGTTATGCTTTGAGATTTCTTCAATTAGTTAGAAGCCTATACTAACATGTGAATATGTTTTGCAATGTTGCAAATTGCTTGTAACGCGACTCTAATGAAATTAATTGTAGGGTGATTTTGAAATTGATTATACGGGTCATATTGCTGATAACATCTATAAACTTGCACGACTAGGAGTGCATGGGCTAGCCCAAGAAATGGGTGTCGAGGAACAGGTGGTGCAGAACGGTGTTGATGAATACTTTGGACAAGAACAGAGAACTCGGTCTAAAGAAGTTCGTGATATAGTTAGAGGACTAAAAAGAAGCAAAGAAACACAAGGAAACGCAAAAGGAAACGAAGAATCAACAAGAAATCAAAAAGATATTTATTTATTAGAAAACCATTTGTTTCAAGCTCTCCAAGTTATTAGTTGGACTCAAAAACTAAGCTTGAGTGAAATATCATCCAAACATAATGTAACTAGAGAACTCCAAATGTATTACATTAGGCTATTTATTGAGTTCAGGAAATACTTGGGCTATGGAGATGGAGATCGAGATGAAGATAAAGATGAAGTTAGTGATGATAAACTAGAAACTATTCGAGACCCTAAGGAACAAATGGATGCACCATAAGGACTAGCTAAGAACAATGGTATTTCCATTTACGTTCATGCATAGTGCTTCTTTGAAACTCATATTTCTTTCTTTCTTCTTGTTTAACATAGTTAAATTTGGTGGTTCTCTTTTTCGTTGCCTCATTGTCAAATTGTGTAATTTTTTGCGGTATAAAATATCTATATGCATATATATATTTTGGGGCGGTGGGTTGGCGATTTGTTCCCCCGCTCCCCACCCCGAACCTGATAAAAATCCTCGTTAATGCCCCAAAACCAGATAAGCATGCCCCACCCCGCGTTAAAAACTTCGGATTCCCCATTGGGTTGGGTTTTTTTCGCCATCCCTAGCCAAAACCTTATAACAACTCCAAACGTCAATACGTCGTCGTTACATTCATTAACCATCCATTAATCACTAAACCCTAGTCGCAAACCATTTGCTTTAACCAATGTTTTGAAACCCGGTTTGACCCGGCTGGTGCAACCGATTGAACTGGTTCCGGCCTAAAAAATGGGTCAAACTAGCCGGTTTCTTGAATATTTGAGACCTAGTGCGAACCAACGGTTTTCTAGCAACCCTTGTTGACCTGGATCAACATTGATGGTCGGGTTTCACTTTCTATCTTCTTCATAAGAAAAGTGAAAAAGTTAACAAGGTACATTTACCCAAATTTTACGCTCTTTCATTTGTTTCTTTTATACCCAAATATTTCAACGCCATCATCACAAAGTTTCGCCGGCATTAACACTTCATAACCGCCTGAAAACACCCCACAACCACCAGTAGTAATTCAAAACAAATATGGAGGTAATTTTTACTTCATTTATTTTCATTTTTCCATACAGTTGAAAAATTAGATGTGCCTGTTGTTTTCGTTCCCAAAAAGATGTCCTTATTGTTTGAAATGATGATTGTATGCATATATTAGAGTTATGATAGCAATGGTGGTAAGGTAGCTGCGTGTTGGCTAAATTCGAGCTTGACTTGACATTAAATATGAGCTCAGCTAGATGAAATACTCATATTTTTTATTATATTCATTAAAAAGTCTACAATAGTAGTAGTAAGGGTAGCATAGATTGATTATGTACTTTCAAGATTGACTATCGACAATTATTATGATATAGATTTAGAGAAAGGCTAATAATGTCAAGCAAAATCAAGGCTCACAAACTTTATAGGTGACTATTCTAGTATTCAAGCTTGCCTTGGAATTCTACTTGAATAGCTCAAGCTTGACTTGAGTTGACTTGGAATTATATTTGACCGGCTTCCAAAAGCTGGTTATGCTTTGAGATTTCTTCAATTAGTTAGAAGCCTATACTAACATGTGGATTTGCTATAGTCAATGCCATAACAGTAGAGGTTACGAACTGAATATACAAAATATTTGTTCATATTAATTTAAGTGCTCATGTTGAAAACTATGAAATTTTATTGCCACGTGTGAAGTTGTGTTTTGGCATGTCGCAATTTTTTATGTTAAATTAGGTTTAAATGTGAGGTTATTAAGATGTTATTTTCAGGTTTAAAACTGTGAATTTTAGTGCCATGGGTCAGATTGTGTATTTGATGTTTAGTAATTAGGTTATTAAATATGAAGTACCGACTGTGATCAAATTAATTGTAGGGTGATTTTGAGAAAGAAGCTTCATTGGATGAGACAAATATGATGGATTATAGCAGTCATATTGCTGAAAACATGTATAAACTTGCAAGACTAGGGGTTCATGGGTTGGCTAAAGAAATGGGTGTGGTGAAGAGGAAACGAAGAAGATGAAGATGCAAAAACAAAATGTTTTTTTATTAGAACACAAATTGTTTCAAACTCTCGAATATCTGAGTTGGACTCTCGAATATCCTCCAGACATGATGTAACCTTACAAATTTAATTGAAGTACATTAGCTTATATATCAAGTTTAGGAAATACTTGGGTTATGAAGATGAATTTAGTGATGATATTCATCTTCATAACCTAAGAATCTCCTAGACTTAATAAACAAGGGGTTGTTTGAGATAGCATCTTTTAAACTGATTCTGCTTCTTGAAAAAGCAAATCCAGTCTGCCACTCTTAATCCAAAAGAGCAAGAATACATATACCGTTTCTTGTTTCTTACAAGTGTTAGAACTTTCGACAACGACGTTCCAAAGAGTTATAGTTTGTATCAATCAAGCCACGGTAGGGGTTATTCAAGATTGCATCTTTCAAACAGAATCTGCTTCTTGAAAAAGCTATTCCAGTTTTCTAATTTAAAGCAATAAGAAAGCAATAAACACAACGATAATATTATGTCTAACACAATGACCTACATATTAACACAATCCAAAGACCCCTCATTAAAACATTCCATAATTGCCAGAAAACGGACCGGTTAATGCATGAAATGAAAAAACCATTATGCTTCATTAAAAATTCATGTTTTAAACAACTACATCACATGTAATTGGGTTCATAGTATTATGACAATATCATGTGAATGTCTAAAACCTTAAAAATTGTGTTTAAGTTTGAAAACAAGGTTTCTATGTAGTTATTATATGCATCATACAGTGTGATCTGTTCATTTGTTTAAACTTAATTTGTTTAAACTTGAGTCGAATCAATAATTTGACCAAATGTCTGGTGTTCTCAAACTATTTATATAACACAAGTTCTTAACACTAATGAATAATGAGAGATTATTCTCCAATTTTCATTCACCAGCTAAGTCCATTCAAATCAAACGGTTTTCTACTTGAAGCAACATCGTTCTCATCTCGTGCATTTAAGTCTAGCTTCTTTTCAATATACGGAAACTTAAATTTTTGTGATGTATCAAAACCGTCTGATTTTACTAGTTCTGTTTTGCTTCGTGTGCCTTGATCACCAAAATTAGTTTTCCATTCACTACTCTCGAGTCCAACAGCCATCGCCAGATCACAAGTGTTTTCTGGCTCATATTTCGCTTTCTTTAACAGGTGCAAGCCGATCATTTCTTGATCTATTTGTTGACTTTCACCGTAGGTTAAACAACTGTCTATTGAACAATCTGTTGGCGGGTAAGTTCCGTTTGATAAATCTTTTATTGAAAATGCAGAATTTAGGTGTTGTGTAGATACTTTAGAGACCAATTCGGAGAGTTGAACCTTAGCGGCTTCTAGTCCCACTGTACCCAAGTTTTGATTTCCTACGGTTTCTTGTGCCTTTTCCAGTACTGCTTGTAAGTACTTCCCTTGTGCTTCTATTCGGAGCTGTAAGTGTCTTTGTACCTGTTATGGTCCATTTAAAGATAACATAAGTTTTGGACTTTCGAAATTTGTATTTTTGTTTTGTTCAGTGTTGTTGGTGTTAGAATATCCTTATCACTTAGTTTTACATGCAAACACAACATGTAACACAACAATTTGAATGCTCAAGTGTAGAGGTGGCTGACTCTTGTTAATGGGTCAAAATGGACATGAACTGTACGGGTTGAAACGGGTCGGGCTGGATTGATCGAAACACATTCTGCTCAAAAGTCATAGTTATTTAATAAATAGTTGCTTTGTCAATTATGTTCGGAAAATTATAGTTTTTGAAGAGTATTCTATCTTTATATTTGCATAAAATGAATTAGAAGGTTTTATGCATTAAATATATAGATTGGAAAAATCTACAAGTTTCAATACTTTGTAGCTAAACTTTATTATTTGACCCACTAGGAATAAGACAAGTACCAACTTGACCCATTCATACATAAATGGTTCGTAATTTCCACCTCTACTAACAGAAACTGTCACATATGATTATACCTCGAGTTGCTCATGTAACCTTCGCTGTACTTCGATTTGCATCTGTAGTGCTTCGTTTATTTGCAAATTCCTGTATAGATAATTTACTGTTAGATCATGTATTGGAAAAGAACTCGTGTGTTCAACTGAACACAAAATCACACAAATAGTAAACACCTCGTACTTGTTTGTTTGAGGCCCTAAACTTGAACTACTAATATGGATTCCATCTGTTTCATCCATCGTGTCTCTTGCTTGTGGGATCATACCTATAACATGGCACATATATACTATCATGAGTTATCCATCTTAGTAGACATTGTGTGATAGAATATTCTATAAGCTTGGATGCCTTACTGATTTTATTCGTTCCGCCACCATTTGGTTGCCCACATAGATTTTTACCGAGCCTGTACTTCTGTGAATTGAAAATTCCATAGTAAGTTTAACTGCTTTCACTATCATAACTATTGCATGCAAAAGAATTACACGGCTTAACTAGATACAGTACTATTTCAAATAAAAACTTCATGCTCCTCTCCGTTGAAGGGTAAATAGTCTTTTTCTCGATCTAAAAAATGTTTCCTCTAAATAAAGTTGTTATAAACAATCTCATCATGATAACTTTGGTTAGTATGTGGTACCTGGAGATGACTCTTTAAGTGGTATAACGTAAGCCCTTGAATTCCCATTAGTTTCAGTACCGATTTTGGGGTAGCCTCTGAACCATAAGTCAAAAAGTCAATCAGCTGGAGAATAACATGAATACTACAAATTTTCATATATATTCTTTTTTTTTTGTCAAGGTTTTACAAGGAAGAGAAAAAGATAAGAAGATGAACTTACTATCTGCTCCTCCAAGCTGGTTGACTGCATCTATAAACCGCTCATGGAGGTCTGGTGTCCATTTGAGTCGAGGCTTAGCATCAGTTGAAAGAACAAGACCCGAGTTTCCTCTACTATTCCCGCCTTGCAGGAACATTTGTCTTTCTGGTTTAATCGACATCTTCAATAAGTACCCATTAAAGAACAAGACACAAAATTTTTGCAATAAGTTTCATGTCAATTACCTAAAGTATATACCAATTTCATTAAAATGATATACTTTAGTTTCTACCTGCATGCTTTGATAACTCTTGAATCTTGATGATTTCTCAACTCTTATCTATATTATGTATATGTCCTATTTGACCAATTCTTATGCACTAACGGTCTGCTACGCATAACCTTTTATAGCATATGGAGACTGAATGAATGAGATAGGGGATATGACAGTTGTGTTCTATGCGAAGCATAGAATCTTTGTAAGATATATCAAATTCTTTTGGTTTTTCTTGAGCATCACTGACTTTCTACTATTGGAACAAAGTTTTAATTCCTTTGCACTATAGAAAACTTAACATCTTACAATATGTACCCCGAATAGATCCATACTCGTGGTAAAGTAAACGAATCTTATACGCTGGATTTCTGACCTGAATTTTCGGGAATCCACTATCGAAGAACCCTGAAAGGCACATCAATTCGTTCCTCCATTCATCTTTCTTTGAACTATAATATCTTTATACTTTTTCATTACAGTGGTACTTAGCTTTCATTTTTCTCTATTTAGATTATTGAAAAGGACTTGAGGAAATCCAAAGTGGTTAAATCAAATGAAAGTGGAAGATTATGTTGACTCGAGAATCCGAAACCTGGAACTAGATACATACAAGAATACTGAATTTGGAGAAGTTTTTATTATTTGGAGTTGTTTGAAGGGAAGGTATGGAATATGATACACATTCCAGTCCTTTTAATTTAGTCCCCTTCAATAAGTTTGGTACTTATTCAGCCTAGAGGATCTTTTTAAATGGATGGAGAACGACCTTCAAGCAAAAACTTTTGTATTCCATTTCTGTTGGTATAAGACAGCCGGCCACTAAGAATCCGAATTATGGGGCCGTATGAAAAGAAAAAAGAAACAAGGAAATAAAAAGACAGGTTGTACTTGCTCTTAAACTTGAACTTAATGGGGGAAGCACATTGATCAGCTTATTCTGATTCTCTGGTATGAATCTTCACCCATATCATTGATTTATGTGGTAGTATTTGTTTTGATTTTAAATTTCTATTAATTTGTTGGTTTCGTGCAATTGTAGATCTTTGCTTGTTGTGAAGCAATGCTTACCTCATGTGTATGTCATAAAAATGAATTAGTACTATTAGTAACTTGTTCTATTGTGGTATTGTCTATGGACGTTTTAGAATCTCAACTTTTATGTACTATCTATGCGAATGGGATTACGAATGTACATTCCATTTAGCTTATATATTTTCTGGACCCTATTTGGATGTTATGATAAAAAAAATGTAGACACGCTTGACCTACAAATTCAACCATTTTGGCTAATTCATTAACATATATTAGAAGCTGAAAGGCATAAATAGTATGCATGTATGTGATTTTTCATAGCGTAATATGTACATATGCGGGAATTTATTTGCCTAGTGTACATAAATACAACACAATAATATATTATTATGGAATAAATTCGTTTGTTAACTAATGGATGACGGATGTCATAAGTTGATAATTCACAACATTCTAGAATTAATAAGTCGAGCATCCAAGCAAATGCAAGTCCACTCTTTGTAATGTTCCTATTAGCGTCTAAGACAAGCATTTAAAAAACTAGCAAGAATCTCCTTTGTTCTGTTGCATCTATGGGAGTCTTATCTGATAATATTACGATTAAATATCTTAATTTTAAATGCAAATGATATATGTTCCTGTTGGCTTTAAATATCTTAATTCTTTGATGCTGATAACCCCTTGTTTGTATTATAGCATAAGCTGTACCAAGCCAGTTTCATGACCTTCTCGTTTCTTGAAGTTACACTGCTGAATTATGTAAATATCTTGTCTTAGATCTTTATACTTGCAATCACTATTGTGTGTTTGCAAGGAATCTAAGGATATATTCAGCAGTTTGCAAGGAATCATTGTGAAGCCTTTAATTTACTTATAGTTAAAGTGAAAGAGATGTTGTGCGGGTTTTTTTTGTTAAATGAATAGGATATAAATTTTCATAAGGATACTTTCTTGTGCATTGCGAACTTAGCTCTTTACAAATGTAGCTTCATTTCTCTAGAAATTGATCCGCACATGGGTTCATCTGTTCCAGTTGCTCTATTGAGGATAAGGTGGGCATCTTTAAAGATTGATACTCGTTTGTAGTTGTCTATATTAGCAACTAAGTCGAATCTTTGTAGATTTATAGTGTTTTGTGGAATTTATCTAGTGTAGTTCGCTAATGTGATCCGGAACCTTACCCATCTGAAGGATATTTTAATCTAATCTCGACATTTAGTCTTAACCAGACATGTAGAATATGAAACATTATTGGTATTTGTTCACATTCATGTACTTCCAGTTCTGGCTCTTGAGAAGTTTCTACGTTTTAATGTTAAATGAGTAGTTAGAACCAGCTTCCTCCCGCACTTAGAAATATATTAATGCGACTTAAGTTCAAAGATAAGACGTAGGTGTGACCATACATGTCTTCGGTCCATGCAATATAGTAGCAATGTACTTAGATCAACTTGTAAATTTGAACTGATACCTAGGTTAACATGCTTATCTACATTATGCAATATAGTAATGTACTTGGATCAACTTCTAAGTTACTTTGAATAAAATCCAAACATCTAAACAAACATTAAATTTCTTTTTCAAAGGAACTCAACATTAAAATTTTGACACTTTCAAGTAAAGCCAGTGGGTTGAGAATATATGTTTAGTTTATTATTTTCCTCCCAATGCCACAAAAAATGGATTCACCCATCTGTTATCTATTTTTTGTCACATCTTTTTGCTTGAACACGTTGCCTTGTTGTTACCAATCAGTGGGATCTTGCGAGCTCGATGGCGGGTGTTAAAACTAACCAGATTCTTCTTTGATTTTTTCATTCACAAGCCAATTAAGTCCATTTAAATCAAGTTTCTTTTTACATGAACACGAATTATTGTCAATTTGTCACCACGAGCATCTAAGTCTAGCTTCTGTTCAAAATATGGCTACTGATACTTTTGTAGCTCCTGCAGATTCTCTAACTTTACTGGTTCCTTTTTGCTTTGGGTCACAAAATTAGTACTCTCGTCCTTACACGTAACTCTTTGTTCTGTCTAGTTTCTATTGACATTCCAATCACTACTATGAACTCCGCCACTTATGCCCAAATCACATTCATGTTTTGGGTCATATTTTGCCTTCCTTGACTTAATAGGTGCGCACTACTAACATGTAACAAGTTTAATCCGATTATGTATTGATAATCCATTTTTTGAGGTTCAATGTAGTTTAAAAAACTGTTAAATGAAGAATCGATTGGCTGGTTAGTTTCATTTGACACACATTTTATTGCAATGCAGAGTTTAGCTATTGTGTGGATACTTTAGTGACTAATCGGTAGTTGAACTTTGGCGGCTAACACAGCTTTAAGTCCTACTGCACCCAGGTTTTTATTTACTTTGGTTTCTTGTGCCTTTTCATGTACTGCCGGAAAGTAATTCCCTTGTGCTTCTTCTCAGAGATGTGTTTCTTTGTACCTATACCCATCCACAAACAGTTAATTTTTTTGGAATGTGATATTTTCTTGTTATCTTAAATTAATTGATTAGATATGCTTATAATCAAGATTTTATGTGAAGTACATCAATTTGAAAGGTCTATTGTAAAGGAGGCAAACCATGGAAGGTCGGGGTGGTTGGTAACATGTCAAATGGTGATTTTTTGATACGGGGCGAAATGGGTTGGATTGACCTGGACATTTTTTGGTGAAAACTTTCTATTTTTTTTTTCTTAATGTGTATTTTTTTTTTTTGAATAAAATGAATTAGGAAATTTTATGGATTTAATGCAAACTTTGGGTAATCAACCCGTTCCAGTCTCCTGGTAGTGACAATAGATTACCATAATCAATTGATTCATAAGTAATCTGTCAAATTGCCACCTCTACTATTTAGTAAGGGGACTATTGTATATGATCATACCAGGTTTCTCATGTAATCTCTCTAACTGATCTGCATCTGCAGTGCTTCATTTTACTATAAGTTTTTGTATAGCTAACTTTCTATTAGGTCAAGTGATGAAGGAGTATATCAATATTTGAATCATATGTTCAAAAACGTAGATAGTAAACACCTCGTACTTGTATGTTTGAGGCTCGACATTTGAATTGCTCTTACGGATTTCATTTGTTTCATTCATCCATTTGTTTAAGGTGCTACATTTTTTTATTTTATTTTATTTATTATTATTATTATTATTTTTTTATATAATTGAACAATCCGCTTGTCTTTTTTTTTTCTAGATTTAGTGGGTTGCCCTTTCGTTAATCTGGCCTTAAATGGATAAGCACTCTCTCCATATAAACCATTTAACAGAAAAGAAACACATTATATGTGTGGTCTCACCACTATCTCCCCATTAAAACTTATTAATAGAAAAAAGAAACACCCCGTTAGTAAACATCAAGTAACCGAAGACTTTCTATGCTTAAATTTCGTACTGATTATATTGGTCCCACCACCATTAGGTTGCCCACATAGATTTTCACTTAGCTTTTACTTCTGTCAAGCAAAAATGGCAAAATTTCAGCTTAACTTTTTTTTTTTATTAAGAGTAAATTGCAAAAATCGTCTCTAACTATGGCCAAATTCAGACGCTTCGTCCCAAAACTGGAAAGTGCAAATATCGTCCCTGGGGAAACTTTGGGGCAGTAACGTCCTCTACCAGATCAAATGTACTAAAATACCCTTCTCTCTTTATTACTCTTTTCGCCATAAATTCATTCCTTCGTTTTGCAAGATTTTGCAAATTTAGTTATTTTTTTTTTTTTTTTTAATTAACAATTTATTTAGTATTATTTTTTACTTTTCGTCCGATTTTTATTTTCTTTTGCAGGTGGATGAAAGACTGAAAAGATGTTGTCTGACCAGAAATGCCCGCGTTTTGGTTATTCTGTACCTGAGATGGTCTTTTAGTGTTTGTTATCCCATTTGTTTCAGACTGATGGTGTTGTTCGATCGTGATTGCTGTCTGAGTGGACAGTTTTATTTCGATGATTTTGGTTGGTTATTATAACTTGTCGAGTTTTTTTTGTCTGAGCGATTGTTGTTGAGCAGATGTTATCGATAAGTTGCTTGTTTTTGATGCAGCGTTTTTTTTTTAAAAAATACGCTTATGAGTTGTTCGGTTATTACGTTTTCGATGGACATTAATTGCTTTGCCGTTTTAAATACAATAATCCGTGAAAGTTAGTTTGATAAAGTTATTCGATGATAGCACTGATGATAAAGAAGAAAAATAAAAAGATGATACGAAAAAAAAGATTTTATGTAAAATATCGAATTCAAGTTATTGAAATAGCGGACATGCTTCGAAAAAAGTTTTCTGCGAAATTTTAACTTAAAATCGAAAAACTGGACGAAACGTTAAAACGGACGAAAACGAAAAGATCGAACGTAAAATCCGGACGAAAACGAAAATCCTGACGAACGAAAATCGACGAAACGTAGGTAATGGTGACAAAACGAAAAACGATCGTAAACCGCGAAAATCGGGACGAAACGTGAAAAGCGAGGAAAACAAAATCGGAACGGAATGAATAAAATGGAATGGAATGAAAAAATGGAATGGAATGGAATGGAATGGAATGGAAGAATGGAACAAAACGTTTTGAATTAAAATGGAATGGACGGAACGAAAAAGGAATGGACGGAATGAAACGGAATGGAACGGAAAGGAAATGGAATGGAAAAACGGATCGAACATGAACTGGACGGAACAAGGTGGAATCGACCGAACTGATCCAAAACGTGAAAATCTAATAAAACGTGAAAAATCTGACGAAAACGTTAAAAACTATCTAAACGCAGAAAAATCATCGTAAAACGTGAAAACCACGAAAACGAAAATCGCATCTAAAACGTAAAATCGGGACGAAAACGTAAAAAACCGGGACAAAACGTAAAAACCACTTTTAAAATCGTAAAAAACATTACATTTAAAACGAAAAAAATTAATTAATAGTTAATTAAAAAAAAAAAAAGGACTAATTTTGCTAACCCTTTGCCAAATTAGACCATTTAAAAAGAACTCAGGAAAGCAGGCTGTATTTTACCATTTGACTACCCGAATGACCATTTCCAAAGCTCTCATAAAGACTTATATTTGATGGACACTCTTTGGGACCTAAACGTAATTTGCTAGTTTAGACGATTTTTGCAATTTACTTTTATTAATGTATGACTAACAATTCTAATCCAATTCCTGAAGTTAAACCATTCAAACGGCAGCCTCGGGACTGAACCACCAAGAGAGACTCACAAGGGAAACTCCAACTCACTTCCACAGACCAGAGTGAAAATCTGATTGAACTCAGGCCAACTAGCTTTAACTATGTATTCTTAATAACAAGCCTAGCATGCAAAAGGAGTACTCTTACAGTCTTACTATAGAAACTGTCATAAGTGAATACATACCCATGTTAAAATTTAGACAATGATTTTTTCCTTAAAAAATGATTTTTTATTTTCTTTTAAAAAAGAGGGTTATGTTAAAAACACCTTAAGTCTGTTATAAACAATCTCACTAATAGAAACTTTGGTTTTTATGTGCTGTACCTGGAGATGACTCCTTTTAGTGTTTAAAAATCCCATTAGTTTCAGACTGATTTTGAGTACTATCAAACAACAAGTCAACGAACTCGAAAATGCCACGTATACTACAAACTTGTCATAACTTCCCTTTCTTATTTTTTGTCCCAGCTATACAAAAAAGAAAGAAAGTTAACTTATAAGTTGCTTATTTTTTCTCTGTTTCATCTTCTAAAAATAAGTACTTATGAGTTGTTTAAATATAAGTACTTTTAGAAACAATGTTTGATTTGCTTATCTTGTAAAATATGCAATAATACTCACAAAAAGAATAATTTGATAAACATATTCAATGATATGCATTTAATAAAGATTTTAAGTTAAATATGATAGTAAAAACTGATTTTAGTGTAATATCAAATAAGTAATATGAAATAAGCAGCTCCTTACATGCTTATGTGAAAATTGTTTTCTGCTTATTTTTAGCAAAAGCAGTGTTTGATACCAAAATTGTTTTCTGCTTAAAAAAGAGCATATAAGCACAAAAAATTTGATAAACATATTCAATCATATGCATTTAATAAAGATTTTAAGTTAAATATGATAGTAAAAACTGATTTTAGTGTAATATCAAATAAGTAATATGAAATAAGCAGCTTTTACATGCTTATGAAAATTATTTTTCTGCTTATTTTTAGCAAAAAAGAAAGTGTTTGGATACCATTGCTTTTCTGCTTAAAAAAGAGCATATAAGCACAAAAAATTTGATAAACATATTCAATCATATGCATTTAATAAAGATTTTAAGTTAAATATGATAGTAAAAACTGATTTTTAGTGTAATATCAAATAAGTAATATGAAATAAGCAGCTCCTTACCTGCTTATGAAAAATTGTTTTTCTGCTTATTTTTAAGCAAAAAATCAGAAAGTGTTTGGATACCAAAATTGCTCTTCTGCTTAAAAAAAAGCATATAAGCACAAAAAATTCCTCTGAGCTGGTGACCTTCTCCTTTGTGTAACCTTCGTGGATGTTTGGTGTCTATTTGAGTCTAGGTTTAGCATCAGCTGAGAGAGCACGTTCGGAATTGCCTTTACCATTCCCGCCTTGTAGAAACATGTGTCTTTCTGGTGTAATTGGCATCTTCAACAACATTATACCAACAGTCTGCTATACTCTATCTTATATAGGGCATGACAACGAGTTACTGGGATAGGGCACTTGAAAGATGTGTTCTAAATGATGCATAGAATCTTTGTAAGATATATTACATTCATTCGGTTTTTCGTGGCATCATTGACCTACTATTCTTGGAATAAAGTTTTAATTCCTTTTCACTATAAAACGCTTAACAGCTTTATTACTATATGTACCCCGAATAGATCCACAACCTTGTTAAAGTAAAGAACCTTATTCATGGATCCTCTGAACTGGATTTCAGGGAATCCACTATTGATGAACCCTGAAAGACACCTTCATTCTTTCATATATATTGATTTTTGGAACTATATTTATTCTTTTTCATTAGGTTTGTACTTACCTTTCATTTTCCTTTATTTAGATTATTAAAAAAGATGTAGGCGGTAGGGGAAATCCAAAGTGCTTAAATTCAATGAAAGTGAATAAGATTATGTTATACTCTAGAATCAGAAACTTGGAATTAGATACACACATGCAAAATAAATTGTGAATCATATGCTTTCTGTTTGGAATTAGATACACACATGCAAAATAAATTGGAAAATTCTTTGTAATTGGAAAGTTCAAGATCATGAGCATAGACCAAAGGTGCGTTAACCTATTCTTCAAGGACAACCTTCACCTCTAAAGTTTCATCGCTGTAAGCCTAGTTTCTTGCAATGCACATCAGAGTAGTGCAAATCAACGCCATCTCAATCTCCCCGCCACAGCCGAAAGATTGTTCAGGAATAGCCGCCACAGCGGGGGGATAGGTCTACAATGACAACTTGCTTGAGTTGGAAATCCGAGGAAAAAATATCAACACCTATATACAGGCCTAAAGGAGATCAAGACCAAAGGACCATAATATTAAACTGTTTATAAATCTTTAATAAATAAACAAAAAGAGTTAATATTGAAAAATGGCCCTTTTGACCCGTTACATGGTTACAGCCCATTGTGCCCAATCTAGATTGATTGGGACTGTGCCTATAATACAACGGTTAAATTAAAATGGACGAAATGGGTTGATCTGGTCAAACGGGTCAAAAGTCATCCAAAACAGCATTAAAGTTGAGACATTGTCACTTTAGTCTTACAATCCTTTTGTTATGCTCAACATATAACAATGCTTATTTGAATCACTATCAAGGTGATGGCAGCCATGAGGATCTGCAGTCAATCATCGTGGTCAGTGCTTTTTTTCTCCTTTCAATTCGTGTGAAATCTTTTAATGTATGTGATTCTCTGTACCACATAATAAAAAATATATGTACTCCGTCTATGCTCTTGCAATGGAGTTATTCTTGTTTGGGGTCAATTGCATATATACCCACTAAAACTTGTATATTTGCATATATACCCAAAACATGCTTAAGTTGCATTGTACATCATGCATTAAAAACTTGTGTTATGGGGAAATATGCAAATTTTTGAGTTTTATTGGGTATATATGCAATTCCCCCTTCTTGTTTTAAGTTGGGGTCTTTAATGCTGATCACAGACATGCAAGTACATTGAAAGGGCACTGGCCAATGACAGGGGTGGAGATGGCAAATTCGATTGTAGTGATCTACATCAACAATTAAAATAGGTTGCTTGTTTTCTCTTTAGCTATATGATACATGTATTCATGTTGATGTTGGGTGTGTTAGTGATTGATGTGGCCTATCCTGTTTAGTACATATGATACATGTATTCATGTTGAATTATCTAGGTAATATAAAATTATATATTACTTGCCATTATTATTTACACAAAAAAGTACAATCTTAAACTATGTGCAAACATCCTATTAGATTATTTTTACAGTGTAGTGTTTTCCTTTCAAGACAAGCCTTTTTTATACAACAAAGCGCAAGAATGGTGGTTTAGAATATCAAACGTCTCCTAAATTAGATATAGAAATATCAAACCAATAACAATAGAAGCAAAAGTTAATCATCCAAGA
>OU343218.1:85679550-85770403 GCA_910596185.1 Chrysanthemum makinoi | reverse complement strand
AAGTCCATATGTAACAATTCTAGACACTTAGATGTGGACACCATATTTTTAGATTTGTGACTACTATGTGTTTGGTTACCAATTTTGCAAAGCTGATACTTAAGAAGTGTTGGTCATATTTAAGTTTTGGTAATTCCTAACCAATTCTTTTGAAGATAGGTTTTGTATAAGTCTCATATTAAGCATTGACCTAAGCGTCTATGCAAAGAGATGAGCTATAGATCTAATGTTGTTGAGCCAAAGTTTGTCATTATATGTTTTATCTATTTTCATGGCGTATATATTTATTTTTCCTAACTCCTTTAGCTATGGTGATACCATCTTTTAGTATTTTACTACCATTTTCATCAAATAGTACTTTATACTTTTTATCACATAATTGGCTAATACTAAGTAGATTAAATCTTAACCTATCCACATGAGCAACATTTTCAATAGTTAGGGAGTTATGAGCAATCGTACCTTTGCCAATAATTTTGCTTTTGAGATTGCTACCAAAGGTGACATTACCTCCGTCATACTCTTGGTATGATGAGAAGAGACTTTTGTTGCCCGTCATGTGTCTTGAGCAACCACTATCTTTTATCCATTCATCAGGTTCCAATCCAACTTTCAAGCATACCTAAGAAACAAATAACTCAAGCATTTGGTCCCCAATATCTCATGGGTCCATTTGGGTTACACATACCATTTATTTGATTCATGTATGGAAACGATGGGTAAGAGTTCCATGGCATGTAATCAGGAGTTTGATATGGTCTAGGAAAGGTTTGATTCCAACCATTGTGTTGGTAGTTGGGTTGTACGTTGTGGTTGCTTTTAGGAAATGGGCGTTTGGCAAAAGGAGTTTTATATCGTTGTTGAGTAGTTTTTGATCTAAATTAATTATTGACAAGTCCTACTCGAAGTAACGGTGGTTTTAGTTTAATACTATTATTGGTTTTCTTTGTTATTTTATTCAGTCGGATCCGTTATTGCGAACATTCGTTACTGCTGAAGTACCAGCGACACCATTTGCCAACGGACGGAACCCTTATTTTGGTTCCGTGCGTCCGTGATGATGCTGCAGCTTTTGACGAATGTTCGTCCTTTCGACGTTTGTTTTGACTCTTTGGAATTAATACTTCATTAAAACCTAGCCCATTCATGTCTCCCGGTGTTTTATGAATTTTAACTATTTCATCGGCAAGAGCGATGTTCTTGTTAAACCTTTTAAATTTAGAATTGTTTTCTATTAAAACATCTTGTGTGAGTTTTAGTTTTTCTATTTCAAGTTTAAGCTCTTGACATGATTTACAATC
Source organism: Chrysanthemum makinoi (assembly GCA_910596185.1). Lineage (NCBI taxonomy): Eukaryota > Viridiplantae > Streptophyta > Magnoliopsida > Asterales > Asteraceae > Chrysanthemum > Chrysanthemum makinoi. The sequence continues at coordinate 85,769,102 of OU343218.1, read as the reverse complement.
ATCGTCATTTGCTTTTGTTTTTTCTAGTCGTTTGCTTTTCTTTTAACGCTCATAAACTTCATTTTCCAAAAATTCCCTTTTGGTTTTTAAAAATTTATTTTTAGTTATGAATTTTAGACTTAGCTCACACAATTGATTATATTGTTTTTGCAAAGTGTCATCATCAATAGAAGAATAAGAAGAGTCGGAAAGTACCTCATTTGACTCATGTGCCATTAAAGCGATCTCTTCCTTGCTTGATTCTTCATCGTCTTCACTATCACTCCAAGCACCACTTACAAAGCTCGTTGAGTTTTGCTTTTAGGTGGCCTTGGGTTCTCTATGAGGTGACTTGCATCACCACATCTAAAACATTTTCTTTCACCTTTACCCTTCTTGTCATCCCGATCTTTTCTGAATGGCTTCTTTTCTTCTCGAGGTTGTCTTACAAACTTTCCTCTTCTTCTAAAGAACTTCTTAAAATCTCTAACGGCCATGGCATATTCCTCATCTTCACTACGGGAGCAAGATTCGTCATCATCACTTGATTCTGCTTTTGCTTTTAGAGCAGCGGATCTTCTCCCTTTTTCTTTGATCTCCGAATCTTTCTCCATCACCATTCCATTATTACTTTGAGGTTCCAGATCAACTCGTCTAGTGACATTATTGAGAGATCTTTTGATTCTCCAATAGCGGTCACTTTAGCTCTCCATTTGGGATGGAGTGCTCTAAGAAATTTCCTGACAAAGTTCTTACTCCGAAAAGATTCATCAAGTGCTTTAAGTGATGTAATAATAGTGTTACTTGAGCAAAGCCACAATCAATGGTTTCATCTTGAGAATAACAAATTGTTCATATTGTTGAACAAGAAGATCAATTTTGTTATCCTTGACTTGTGAATTACCTTGATGTGTAACAATTAAAGATTCCCAAATATCTTTGGCGGTTTCACACATAAAAATTCTTTCATATTCTTTTCTAGGTAAAGCATTATAAAGCATCATTTTAGCTTCATTATTTTTAGCAACTAGTTTCTTTTGTTCATCAACGGAAATATCCTTTGTTGTAGAACTAAAATCCCTTTTAACAATAATAAACCAAAGATCTATATCTTTTGATTTTACATATGTTTCAAAACGGTTTTCCAATAGATAAATCCATTGGTTTCAAAGAGTGGTGGTCTTTGCATAGATTGCCTTCTTTAAAGTTTTCAGAATCCATGGATCGTTTCAAGTTTATAAAATACAAGTTATTATAGAAATTCTTGAGCACTCACGGTACCAATTGTAGAAAACTAGAAGGGGGTTGAATAGTTTACCAATTAAAACTTTGTTTTGAAACTTATTGAAAGATCAATTGATATTGATCTTAGATATGTTAATGAAATATGCAAGCAATATGTTAAGAGTAAATAAGGAAAGAAATGATCAAACCACAACAAGTTGTTTATAGTGGTTCGATCTACAAGGACTCTTTTTCCTTGCCCTACTCCACTCCTCGAGTCTCACACTCGAGTTTAACTTCACTAGTCAACAAGCTCCTTTCTTGTGGAAACCTTTACACACTTAAACACACTATTTCCGACACTAAGCTAGATGTCGAGTTCTTTCCAAAGGTACAACAACTCCCACCACAATGTATTTTGAGGACTAAAATACTAACCACTCACACGATTATGATGGTTTAATACAACAATGAAGTATGAATCAACACTAGATCATACAACACTAAATAAAAAGACTTCCAACTTCGTTTGAAGCTTGAATGTGACTTGATCTTCTTTGCTACAAAAGAGATCACTAATATGATATGAAACCGAGTTAGAAAGGTTAGAGAGAAGATATGTATGAGAGTATGTTAGAAAGGGATGAAAAACTACTTGGCTTGGCCTTGCTATTTATAGCCAAAATGGGCCGAGGCGTCACGGACCGGAACCCTTAAAAGGTTCCGCGTAATACCATTGGTACCGCCGTCGGACAGTCAAGATATCAAATCTTTGCTAAAGTCAACTCTATCTAAGTGAGATTGTGCAAGATATGATGAGTACAAATCCACACAAAATATCTAAAAAAATCTTCCAATGATTTCCATGATGCAATACATGATGTCATATGTTGTATTTCTATTTTTAGAAATATGCAAGTACTTAAGTAGTGTTTGGTTTTAAGAACCTAACACATTCTAAAACTACTATCATACATAATGATTAGAGTCATATCAAGATGTTACTAATCATAAATGTAAATGCTTGAATGATGAATATATTGTTTGAAAAAGCTTGTTTTAATATCTATTAAACTTGACAAGCTTTAAGCTTTTTTACAAATTAAATTTACTTTTGTCGTTAACAAAACTTAGGTAAAGATCAAAAATATAAATAACGTTTAATGGCGATATTTGTATTAACAATCTCCCCCTTTTTGTTGAGGACAAAATATAAATTTTATTTTAATAAAAGATACAAAGTTTGTCAAGAGTTATAAAATATTAGTTTAGAACTTGAAAGGAGAATAATACAAGTATGATGTTTGACTATATGAAGTCAAAGTATTCACTAGTTGATGCATGATGTTGACTTTTGAAAGAGTCAGTATGCAGTTACTTTTAAGAAAAGTCAAAAATATAATCAAGTTCTATATTTCTCCCACTTTTTATCTCAACAAAAGAAGAAGCGTCACGCGGAATGTAATGAGCAGAGCAATTATCTCCCCATGATCAACTCCCCTAAATTGGGTGCTTAATGGAAGATACATGGATTGTGAAAATAAAAGCTACAAAAATGTTAGTAATAATGATCATTCACAAGCATTTCCAAACACTATGTAAAAGCTCCAACACTATAATAAACACCCTATTCATTAGTTAAAATTTTCATGAATAAAGATCATGAAATGGGAACACAATGATGTGTTTAGTACAAGAAGAAAAGAAAAAATAATCCTAAGAAGAGAAAAACTAGAAATGCTAATCTAGACCATCCTATTTGATGGTGGATGAGAAAAGCGTTGAAGCGGCTCAAGGATGTGATTGAGGATGAACCTCATTTCTTCTTGAAAGTCAGGACCATAAGGGTCCTATGGTTTGGTAGTTTGCTCACAAGTTGAGCAACCATGCCTAGGGGAGTAGTATGTTTGGGGAGGTTGTGGTGGTGGAATGGTAGATGTGTTGGTGTTGGTTGAAATGTTTGGGGTGGTCATGATGGAGCAAGCAAAGCATTTGCATTTGCATTGTCTCACTCAGTGAGAGTCCATGCCTTTGAATTGGTGGAGGTTGTGGAGTTCGTTTGAATCTCTCTCTCAGTGGGATTGGCATCATGCACTCCTCAATGTCCTCAAGATGGGGGACATTGATGTGGGGAAGTGAATGATCCCCTAGGACCATGAATGTCTTTGTGAATGGGGTGGAAGAGGTTTAGGCCCTAATGGGTTTGGGTCAAAGGATGACCAGAGGTGACTCATGAGCAATCCGCTCAATTGGAGCCAAATGATGGCAATGGTGGTGGATGATTTGGCCTAGGAGGCAAGTCATCCAAGTCCTCCAAGAAAGGATTTGGTGAAGTTGGTGGAGTGGAAATAACTCCATAGGAATGAGAGTTGGAGACCTTGGTGAAGGTGGTGAGGATGTTTTGGATGTTTGGATGGGTGCCGGTGGAGGTGAAGTTGGTGTTTGTTGGTGGTGGAGTGGTGATCATGTGTGGATTAGGTGTGTGGCTAAGGTAAGGTTTGTATCATCTCGGATGGGAGATGAGATGTGAGTGGAAGACTGGGATGAGGCTAAGGTTAACAAGCAACAAGGCCTCACACTAATTCTAGCGGTCTTCTTGCAAGGTTTTGGAGATGTTTTTGTCATTTTGACTTTGGTTTGTCTTTGCTAGATGATAGTAAGAATGAAGAAGGTGTGAGGATGATCATGGTAAAACCTCTCAATTTATAGAAGTGAAAAATCATGGAGAAATGTGTTTGATTTGATGTTAAACCATTGAAGAGATGAGGTTCCTAATGATTTGGAAGTGGGTTGAATGCTAGTCATATCACCCAAGTCAAGCCATTCAAAAGAGATGGAGTGAAGAAGAAAAGATTTGCAATAAATGTGTTCTAATGAGTGGAATTTCTAATATTGAGATCCTTGGATTTGAAGGTACCAAAATTTGGTTCCTTCCTTTATGCCAAAGGGCTCCTTGGGTGGATTTTTCAAATTTTTGAATTTTGGTTGGAAATGGATTTCTTATATACCTAAGTGAATTATACTAGTTCTAATAAGAGTATAAGCAATTTAGGATTGATTTATAAGCATTGGATGGTAGTTTGGAATCACGAAATAGTCGAAATTGAAAGTTACACAAGGATCCACGGCACCAAAACTTACAGCGGAACCCTAAAAGGGTGCCGTCTGGTCCTTTAATGCAGTCTGGTACCAATTTCATAACGGGCGGTACCAAATTTATGGTGCCGTCGATCCGTGAGTCTGAGAAAAATGGGCGAGTTAGTTTTTAGGTGTCGGGGACTTTTCCGAAACCTGAAATTCTTCTCAAAACATGTTATACTAAACATTTCTAGTTAGGAAAAGCGGATAACATATATATAAACATAGTGGAGCATGTATTTTGAGCAAGGCTTTTGATTTTCACATTATAGTGAAAATGAGTAAAATTTGATAGCATACTTGCGCTATCCCCTGCATAAATTGTTAGCATTCACCATTGTTTGGTTATATTATCATCCTACATAATAAAAATTGTATCAAACATTAATGATAATGCATTGTTCCAAACACTCCTTAAAAGTACCCTTATTTGTCCAACTTCTTGTAAATCTTGTTCATCATCCTACCAAGGCACTTGAACATTCCCATAGTTTGCTTGAACTTCTGGCGATTCATTCTCTATTTCGGAAGAGGCATAATACTCTGGCGGAAGAGCGAGCTTGGAAGACCATCCTCGAGACTATTTGATGATGATGATGATGGAGTTGGAGTTTTGCTCTCTTGCCTTTTGTCTTAGCAACTCGTGCATCACTCCAAGGTACAAAGATGTGAGGGATGAGCTCATAGTGAAGGTGCATCCCTTTTGGTGTTGGTGGAATTGGTGCAAAGTTTCTATAGAGGCGGGTGAGGAGCATCCCGTATGGAAGAACAACCGATCCTTGAGTTGGAATATCAATCATTCTCCTAGCTATGTAGTAGGCTAAATTGAATGGTTGTCGGGTGGACAAGTTGTAGAGCATATGACAAAGGCAAGCGTTGATGTGATCCCTATTTCCTATGGTGCTAATGGCGTTGGCTCTAAGTAGCTCCTCCCATTTCTTAAATTCGGTCTTAAGTTCATTTAGCTCCATTCCATATGGATCTCGGTTTATACATTTCCCTTTCGGGTAACTTCGGGTTGTATCACCTTGGGTTAAAAGGTGTTCACGGATGACATCCTTATCAAACGAAGGTTTGGTAGGGTAGAAGCGGTCATTGATTGCATCAAGCGTGAGTGACCACTTATCCGTGTAGACACAAGTTCCCGTTTGGGAATTCCTAACCAGAGCAAAGTTGCCTAGGTGATGGTGTAGTCGTTTTGATTGATTCTAAACCTAAGACAAAGTTCATCATCGTCTTCATCATTAAAGCAGGTCACACTAGCATAGAATTCTAACACAAACCTAGGACAAATTGGTTCATCGATGTCAAGACGATTAATTGAATGAAGGCGGCTAGTTCTTCATGGAAGGGATGAAGGTTCCCCTTGGTTTTAATTGTTTTGGAGAATGTAGTTAGGGAATGTTGGTCCTGTGATCAAAATCTTGCGCCTATGGATTCCTAAGGACAAGAGTTAATATGTTAAAAAATGAGAATAAGTTTTAACGTTTTTGGTTCTAGTGTGTGCCTATATGAAAACAATTTGGAGTTGCGGTTATCTCGACTCATTTTATGCACAAAAATGGTTTTAGTGGGTGTTTGGCAAATACCATGAGATAACCCAAATGCTCCTAATTCAATGTGGCTTCATTTGAATATACGGGAATGCATATTAGTTATGCAATACCTTTAGTATTCAAGAGCATGCAAGTGATGAAAATTGAACGTTTCTATTTGTATTAGCAATGAAAAATTGTTTTCCTACAAGTGAGAAGCTTTTCAAAACTTTTGACATGGGGTGTTTGGTTGTTTGAATAGGGCCTTATATTCATTATCTATCAATTAGTGGGAAGCATGATTTGTTTATGCAATATGATAATGTAGTACCTAATTTTAATGACTAGTTATGCAATTTGCCAATTGAATTCATATTTGGTATAAAAGCATACATAAAACCCCATGTAATGATTTGTGATAGTTTTGTGCATAAATAAGAATCCTAGACTCCGAATTAAGAGATGAAATGTAGTTAGGATACTTACAATGATGTTATCTTCAGTGATTAGTGAGTGGGAAGATGACAATAATGAGCTTGGTTTAAGTTTTATACGTTTTGGTAAAGTGGGTTTTGAGGAAGAGGATGATTTGTATATAGCAGTTTATACGTAGACACCACGGACCGATCGGTACCAAATTTGGTTCCGTCTTTGTTGTCGTTTGGTGCCGTGGCTACTGATAGCGGTACAAGACAAATTTGTTTAGTTTTGACTATTCTAATGGTTTGGGCTATGTTTATCCTACATGTTTGGTTCCATTAACCCTAAACCAAGTCTAAGAAGATTAAAAGGTTCTCGTTTAGGAGGCTTAGTTAAGATGTCGGCAATGTTGTCTTGGAGGATACTTTCGATTGAAATGTTTCCTTTTTGAACATTGTCGCGAAAGAAAGTGATGGCGGTTCAATATGCTTTATACGAGCATGTTGAACGGGATTATTCTGAGATCGATGGCTCCTTTGTTGTCGCAAAGTATCACAATGTCGTTGAGATGAATTCCGTAATCTACTAGAGCTTGCTTCATCCAAAGAGCATGTTGACATGCTTTTCCGGTGAGGCGTACTTCGGCTTGATGGTTGAGATGGCTAAGGCCGTTTGTTTCTTTGCAAACCATGAGGTGAGACAATGTCCAAAAAAAGTGCAAATACCACTTGTACTTTTTCTATCAACATAATCACGCATGATCGAGTCGGCATACACTATGGTTTCTATACCCGTTCCTTTGGGATACCATAATCCTAAACACGTTGTTCCCCTAATGTATCTAAAAATCCTTTTTAAGGCTTCTAAGTGTGATGCCTTTGGATTTTCTTGAAAGCGAGCACATAGGTTTGAGTATAACAGGCACAAGACGAGCTTTATAGGTGTGTGCATTGCCTCCATATCGGTCTTTATCTTAAAGTACTTACTTCCATACCTTAGCATTTGGAGGTAGAGTCAACCTCTATCGACTTCATTATCTTTCATGGATTTCATTTCCCCATTCATTACAGCTGCCATTTTTTCCTTTTAGGGACTCATCATGGTAGCTTTATAGTTAGCAGGTTCCCAAATCCCTAACATATATTCCCTCAGCTTACCGTTTAAGGACATAGGCAGCTCTTGTGCCTGCATTAATTCTTGAACATCTCTGAATGGGAACCACTTCTTGATCATCTTCGAATCATAAACTCTCCCAATTCATGAGATATAAGATCCTTTTCAAGAAAGTCTCCATACCTATAGTACTTTGTTTGGTGGAAAGTAAAAGTAGTAACCCATAGTTCTTTGGGTATCCTGAAGATACACTTATGATCTAGGTTGCACTTATGGTAGTCACGTTTAACAAGCGCCTCACAACCCCAGACCTTTAAGTAAGACAAGTTGGGAGGTTTCCCATACCACACTTCATAAGGAGTCTTATCAACCTTCTTAGTTTGAACCATATTCAATATGTAGGCAGCGGTTTCTAAAGCATAATCCCAAGGATAAGGGAAGAGTTGTAAGATTAAACATCGATCGCACCATGTCTAGCAATGTACGATTCCTTCTCTCAGATACACCATTTTGTTGTGAAGTATATGGAGATGTGTGAGTTCTTTGAACGATACCACACTCGCAAGATAATCTTTAAACTCTTGGCTTAAATATTCACCACCTCTATCGGATCGAAGAGCTTTAATATTCTTTCCTAGTTGCGATTCTACTTCTCTTTAAAAACCTTAAATGTTTCAAAGACTTAATGTTTATGTTTAAGTAAATAAACATAACCATAACGACTGAAATCATCGATAAAGGTTAAGAAGTAGCTAGCACCCTTTCTTGACACATGTCTTAGTGGTCCACATACATCAGTATGTATCACGAAGATCGAAGCCCTTTCTAAACTATTTGTAAAAGGTTTCTTGGTCATCTTCCCAGATATGCAAGATTTGCATTTATCAAATGATTCATCATTGATGTCTTGCAAAAGCCCATCGTGTTGCGCTGTTGTTGCATGCGTTTCTTGCCTATATGAGCAAGTCTACAATGCCAAAGCAATGAAGAATCCAAATCACCTTTGATTCTTTTATTATTGATGCTAAAGACGAAATTATTTTTATCCTTCACATTATCATGCAAATCAATTTCAAACACACCATTTACTGGAATAACATTAAAGTAAAAACACCATTTAAAGAAACCGAAATTCCATAATCGGTAAATGCATGAACGAAACCATATCTTTTAACAAGGAAGCGAAGCGACACTAACAATGGAAGGTCGCGTAATGACAATCTTTTAATGATAGTACTAAACCGAAGGTAAAACTAAATCAAGCGTGCCTATAGCTTCAACGACTGCATGTGCTCCATTACCCACGTGCAGGTATTGCTGTCCATATGCAAGCTTCCTTGCTCCTCTAAGTCCCTGCGATTGTATTACATATGTGAATACCACATCCGGTATCATATACCCAGGAATTTATTTTATGAGGAAAAGCAAATAATTCTATCATCAAAAGAGTACAAAAAGTCTTGGCCAGGCCATGATATTTTATACTCTTATTAGCGCCAACTCATCAATGGATGGACAATTCCTCTTCCGGTGTCCAACCTCGGTGCGGTGATGACAAGCCATATCCTGGCCCACGTTCTTGGGAGGGTACTTCTTGGGTTCTTGGCGATAAGTCATAACTTGTTTTCCTTATCGACTTTGCCCTTACCTTTCCCTTTCTTGTTGCGGCTAGCGGCTTATTAGGCTTCTACCCTTACGGATGGTCAAAACCGCAGGTGTAGAGGCCTTCTTGGGCAAACCTTTTCCGTAATCAATGAGCATTGCATGTACCTCACTTGTCTTCCCATGCAATGCATATTATAATTGCGCACGAAACCATCAAACTCCTTGTTAAGGGATCTGTTGATAAGGCCAATTTGTATGTCATTGGGATAGACATAGTTAAGACGCCCCACGGTCCATGTAACTCATCATTTCCAGGCAGTGAAACTTACAGGTTTCCCTTCTCCTTGCTTGCAACTATGAAGAGCATCTATCAAATCATACAGCTCTACAATCACAGGCTTTTCAAACAACCTTTGCAATTCTTCAAGCATGAGATTAGGGAAGTAATTCTCAAATTGCTTTTGCAAGCTTGAGTTCATACTCCCGAGCATAATGCAGGCGACCTCATTATACTTGTCATACTCGGATTGCCATGCGCTCGTGCTTCAGAGAGCATCATTGGGGTTGGAGGACAAGGCGTAGTCAAATAATTGAGTCTTTTGGCAACCCTCAAGACAATTCTTAGTTGCCGATACCAATCATTGAAATTCGCGCTACCAGTCAATTTCTCGCGATCAAACATAGATTTGAACGACGAGGCTAGTCTGATGGATTCACTTGAGCCATTCTGAAATAAAAGTTCAAAAGTTAGTACTTTCGATAAGTAAACATTCAAGAAAATAAAATACCCTTTGGTCAATATTCATATTAACCATAGAATTTTCCTTGAATTTTGGATCCTCATTATCATAGTTTCACCACATCAGTTGATCTGCTAGTGGTGAAAGTATAGAATAGGTAATCGTTGAAAAAACGATAATTGACAAACAAGTTTTCAATTCCAAAAGTTATGGGATTTACAATTTTGCCAAAACAATTAATGCAAAACGTAAGCATGTTTCATCCCATCTCATGCCTTAAGTCATAGGTCTCACTAACTAACTTAATTAAGTTGTCTAATTTAGAAACTGCAAATCATAAAGCTGAGGTCTCACACAAAAAAATAATTCACCTCGTTGTAATCTAGATCAAGGTCTCACATAACTAAATTACAACTTCAAGTGTTTTATATCATTAGATGGCATAAACTTAAATTTAAAGGGTACAATTTTTTACGTGTAATCAAAACTTATGTATAAAGTAGCATGCATACAACTTTATAACATAATATTTCGAAAAAACTTACATTGATTTTAATTGCAAGATTGAATTCTACAAAGTTTTAATCGATGCGTTGAGAAACTTACAACTTTGCACTAAGATGCTTCGTACATTGAATGGTTATACTAGGTAGCTCCGATCGAACTCACAGAGGCGGAGGTGAGGGTAAGCGAAGCATAACCATCATCTTCAGTGAGACTGTGCTCACTTCTTAAATAACCCCTTTATAGTTTGTTCTAGTGGGTGAGACGTTCTAACCATTTAGTACGATTCATCAATCGATTAAAAGTTCAAGAATTATTCTTAGATAACAAATCAATTTCGCCATTATTTAGTCCATTTAATTTTCTATTCAAAAAAACCCTTTTTGCTTACTAACATGTCAAACAATTTATAAACAAAAAAGCACTTTAATAAAAATTAAACACACTCAAATAATATAAACATATAACTAAACAATTTTAACATATGTAAAAACAATTAGCCACATGCATAATTATTCCAATAAACTCTAATAAACAATTCTAGGTGTAAATAATGCATATATTAACTAGGGCTTTCACCTACAAGGTAGATGAGCCACATACATCGACAAGTCGATTGCGTAAGCTAAAGTTAATAATATACCAATTAGCACGTAACGAATTTTTATTAGTTATAATTGAGTCTTCCCATTTGATAATTATTAAATAAATAAAACATGTGTGTATCAACTAAACAATTTATAGCATAAACAATAAACAATACTCCATAGCAAAACATGCATGTTCCACCATGGATTCCGCATAACAATTATCACCCAAGATCGCATATTACATGGCACATAACAATTATTCATTAATTAACCACATAAAATTTACATGCAATCCTAGGGTTTCTACAAGTTTTACAAAATTAAAACCTAATTAAATAAATAAAGGGTAATCGACCCTATACATAAAAATTAGGGTTTCGAATTCAAAACCCTAGAAACCATAAAAACATGCAAATAATCATAAAGATTCAATTTTTATGTGTTTCGTTAATTAATTACATCATATTAACGGCTCGTGATGCCACTTTTTGGAATTTTATACTCATAACAATTATATATAAAAAAAATAACATCATCAAAGCATGTAGCGGAAGCAAATAGGGATAATATATATAATTAATTAACCAAACAAGAAACGCGTACCTTTTAGCAATTCAAGAATCAAACGTTGATTAAAAAAGAACCAAAACCCAAAACCCTAACTTTAGGGTTTATAATATTCGACCCTAAGGAAATCGACCACCAAGGATTCACAAGCTCAAACGTTGCCTTCGCCGTTCTTGTACCGTACGTACTAATAGCGATTTGATGTGGAAAAGCTAGTTCCTTGAATCACAAATAAACCAACACTTGTATCTTTGGGTTAAGCAAAATCGAAAACCCTTGGGTGAGGGAGTTTCGACCGGCCACACAAAGAGGGAGAGAGGAGAGGAGAAATTAGGTTATTGGTGATCCAAGATTAGTTTAAGAATGAATACAAAGGATTGTATTTATAGTTAACTTAACTTGGTGACCAAGTTTGAGAGGATATGGGTTTGGGAACCCAACCGATCGACCAAAGCCCCCAAGGGGATTCTAGAACTTTCCCGACTTTGTAATTTCATCTCTAGTCCTTATAGTTAATATTTAACGACCGTTAACCAAACCTCGTTAATTATTTAACTATCGTTATGTTTTATTTCGTGACTAATAATTAATAATAATAACGTTTTATTTATATTAATTATTTACATCAATTCTCATACGTAATGTGCAATCCCGAAGTCTCGAGTTCGAATCCGGACATACTATTATTTAAATATCCATAAAACCTTTCAACTGTGACATATGATAATACCTCGATTTGCTCATGTAACCTTCGCTGTACTTTGATTTGCATCTGTAATGCTTCGTTTATTTGTAAATTCCTGTATAGATAATTTACTGTTAAACCATGTATTGGAAAAGAACTCGTGTGTTCATCCGAACACAAAATCACACAGATGGTAAACACCTCCGTACTTGTTTGTTTGAGGCCCTAAACTTGAACTACTCATATGGGTTCCATCTGTTTCATCCATTGCGTCTCTTTGCTGTCGATCATACCTATAACATGTGCACATTATATTATCATGAGTTATCCATCTTAGTAGACATCATGTGATAGAATATTTTATAAGCTTGAAAGCCTTACTGATTTTTATCGTCCCACCACCATTTGGTTGTCCACATAGATTTTTACCGAGCCTGCACTTCTGTCAATTGAAAATTCCATTGTAAGTTTAAGTGCTTTTACTAATAACAATTCAAGCATGCAAAAGGATTACACATTTTATTGTATTTGGTACTTTAAATATTAGCATCAATAATAACTTCATTCCTTTCCTCTGAAGGGTAAATAGTCTTTTCTTGATATATAAAACTGTTTACTCTATATCTTGAAAGCGAATGTTGAACACGGGTTAAAGTTATTATATAAACAATCGCATCATGAGAACTTTGGTTAGTGTGTGGTACCTGGAGATGACTCTTTAAGTGGTATAACGTAAGCCCTTGAATTCCCATTAATTTCAAGACCGATTTTGGAGTAGCCTCTGAACATACAAGTCAAGAAAGTCGATCAACTGGAGAATAATCTTTATCTTTACCTTTATCTTTACTACGTAAAAAGAAAAAAAAGTCAAACTTGAATTTTTGAAAAAGTGTTGAATGGTCAATGAAATTTGAAATGCCATACTTATTGACTAGACGAGTACCCGCGCCTAGCGGCAGCGGTTCCTAGCGGCAGACAGTTAACAATATGCGATATTGTGGTAAGTGTTTCGTATAACGTTCAAAATATAACGTGAAAAAATCAAAATGAAATTGCAAACGGGTGTAACATATGATAATTCAGCTTTAGCAAAAATTATTAAGATGTATCAAAAGACATCTAAAAATATTTAGTAAGACTGAAAAAGAAAACTTTACATCAATTTTGAGATACTAACTAACAATACACGTTACTCATCGCGTAAAACTTCTTGATACACGACATTTGAGGTGTAGATTCACGCTTGAGGAACTTTTTGGTGGTTTAACAAATACCTTTTTGTTCTACAGGGATATCCTCTAGACAATGCCACAAAAAGTTGGCAATGCTAGAAAACAAAGGGCAAATAGACACATTTGGAAGGACCAAGATCCTCTCAGTTCGTTATACAACTTGAGTCAAGTTGTGTAATTATTAGTCTTTGGATTTGATCCAATGGCTAAAATCAAAAAAGCTTCTTTTGATTTGAACTATTGGATCAAATCCAATAACTTATAATGACATAACTTGACTCAAGTTGTATATACAACTTGAGGATCTTAATCCTATTTGGAATTGTTTGACCTTGAGCTTTATTAATAATCATTGCAAAGTTAAGGCGAATAGGGAATTGTGTTCTCTTTAGTTTGAAAGGGAACTTATCTTCTTCAGTGAAGAGCAAGAGAATTCTTAGCAAGAGTACTCTAACTCCAGCGTGTTGTCGACAGCAATCTCGAGAGTTCCGTCAAGCAACGAGATTTTATAGCGGCATGTATTATATATAATGATATTTTGGTTTAAGTGTTTTGTGTAACGTTTTGTAAATTGGGTTTAACCAAATATATACACTATGATTTTTAGTTTGGATGTCTACAATAATAATTTCTTGGGGCCACGGAATACCGAATATTTGATGGATGCTGAAAATTATGATTTTTGTCTAGAAATATTATAAGCCGAAATGTGTTAATATTTTTTCCTCATGAAACTAATATTCCAACAATTCTATCACTTCAAATTTAAGTAAAAAATCCAACGATAAATTTAAGAGTTAGGTGGTTATTGTGAAGATACATCAATTTGTGCATATCAAAATTTGTTAAACGTAACCCTTAAACTACGTTTAGGATTTTACTAAATTTTAAAGTCACAAAATACTGATTTATTTCCATCATTTCTTTATGGTTTGAATAGATATACATGATTACATTCACCATGGCGTATGCTCCTAGCGTCCTATCACTGTGGTTGTTTCCATCTCAATACGTAACTTCGTCTATGATATCTTTATGCAAACACTGGAAAAATATATCATTGTGTTAGGTCATACCAAAAATATCATCCGCTTCTTCCTAGGAGCAAGCGTACAATATCAACCACTCTTTTGATGATACAATAGTTTGATGGAATTTCATAGGTTAGTTTTTGTATGACGAAAACATCACCTTTAGTTAAAACATGATCAACCAAGTCGTAGTATGTTTACAAAGTAGAAACTTGTATGAAACATTCAAAATAACACTTGTTAGAACATACGTTTAATTTGTAGGAAACACCAAGAAATTAAACAATTAGATAAAAATGAATACGACTTGTCAAGTTGTCATTGATAATGATCATTCCGATATTGAGCAAATGATATATCCCGTGCATGGGGTCCTTATAGATAAAAATGTGTCCCAAATGATACTATTGAACTCAAGTCATCAATGAAACACTGAACAAAGTTTGTCATAGTATCAAAGCTTAAAAAATAAAGATGCGGCATATATGAAGAAGAATGTGTTTGTTTGATAACCTCAAAACGGTTTGTAGCATTTCATTAGAAGTGATTATATTAACTTAGGAAATATAACTTAAACGTACAATAAGATGCATGAATCACGGGACCGAGCCATCCTCACATTGCTTCAAATTTTTTAAACTGAAACAATTTATACAAAGACATATGAATACATGTAACAACACAACAAAACACCTAAAATCAGGGAAGAAAAAACGATTCAAAAGAACAATAAAAACGCTTATATACAATTGAGTACCCTTTGGACAATGATATATGATCATTTACAGGTTAAACATTGGATTTGTTATGAAGCGGTTGCGTCCAATCTCTCATAATACAAATACATAATATGAAAATTTCTTTTACAACGCTAAAATCAGAGATGAACCTGCATTCAAACATCGTCATTCGAAGGAAAATAAATAACAGGACAAGGAATGATATGTATTGGTTGGTAGAAGAATGGTTATTACGATACTTATATAGAAGGACTAACAAAAACGCGCCAAAAGTATTAATTCCAAGAAATGATACATGAATCATTTTCCGAAGGAAAGATACACCTTATATATTTTAGTAGGCTGATTTGATTAGCAAATCACAAAACGATTTGATAGAATGATATCAACATAATTTATAAAAACCTCGCTTGCAAAGAATTTATATAATTGATTAAGAAATCACAAAGTTGACCAAATTAAAAAACATTATATAATATAATTATCAACATTACCGAATATAAAAGGTATAGGTTAGATGATTTGTTTTAATATTTGAAGCCATGTTTTAAATCAGTTACCACCTATTGAGTTATGCAATAAAGATATCATGAAATACTTGCCATGTATGCACTTATGAAATAAAGATATCATGAAATACTTGCCAATGAAATAAAGATATCAGCTATAGGTCGAATAGGAAGATGTATAGTTGACTATTATTTCAACAATTCACAATATCTGTAGTTTTTCCCATACACATGCCATTCAATTTTCAATTTTCAACTTTCAACTTTTCACATTTCCTCTTGAGTGTTTTTCCATTTTAGATAGTAGAGATATGTTGAATGAAATGTTGAATGTTTAAAAAGGAAAGCATTGGCAAACCACACTCTCATACCATATTTGCATAGTAAACCACACTCTCATACCATATATACATAAAAAGTTTCAATTTGAAATGTTTAATTAAAAAACCATGCGTATTGAATGGGTTGTTTAAGTTAAAAAAAGAAAGTATGACTTTTCCCATAATAATAATGTCATACAAGAATGGGTTGTTTATGTTTAAGAAGGAAACAATTCATAAAGAACATCAATGCTAGGCGGGAAAACTCAAATTGTGGATTTTCAAAATTCTGAAATTATATATGGCAATGAAAGTGTGTTCACGCCCTAATAATGCTTTGGTTGTTGCCTATATAAACAACCGAATGTATAAACAAAACCAATGTACTAAAGTCGTGGAGAAGAAATGGAAATGACAAATCAAAAGAATGTTGATGATGATTTTGAGGTTGGTTCTAATCTTTCATTTGTTTTTGTTATAATGATATACGTACAGATGAGAGTTGTAATCTTTCATTCAAATAAGATTTCGAGGCTGGTTCTAATATTTCATTTATCTTTTTATTGTTTTTTACACTTCTTCCCAATCGAACCTGCTCCACATCCTAATCCTTTTTTCAACCCTTGCATGCTTTGAAATGAAAAAAAGTCAAGGTACCCCATGCATGCATTTGAAATGTTTATTATTAAACAACCATGCGTAATGTTGAAATGAAAAAAGTATATCGAAATGCTATGGATGTAAACTATACCGTCGTTTAGACATTGCATCATCTTTTGGAAAGTATTATACGAAAATGCTATGGCTGTAAACTACTATATTGAATGCTATTGCAGGCAACTATTAAAGTATTGCTATACGAAATGTGGCTCACTTCTTCAATCTTCAAAGGCGGGAAGTTTAATTTTTATATGAAGTTCAAACTTATGAAAATATATACAACAAGGGTTTTTCCATTGCCTATATAAAAAACCACAATGTAAACATTCATTTCATAATTGATCATACTGATATATACTTTTGTTACAGAAAGAAAGAAATGAAGAAATGGAAATGAACAATAAAAAATGTTGATGATTTTGAGGTTGGTTTCTCTTGTATAATGTGTCGAGTATCTATATGTACATGCTCATATACTTTTGTTCTAAAATCTCCTTTTATTGTTTTTACAACTTATATCATATGTTTAATTTAAAAAAAAATCATAATGTTCATCAGTTTAAAAAAAAAAATCATAATGTTGATTAGTTCATCAGTTAGTAGTTGTTGTTCATTGGTTTATTAGTTATTTTTATTCACCAGTTAGTATTGTTAATCAATTCATTTGTTAGATCACTCTGTTTATAAGTTTATTAGTTCTTTTTTCATCTTCAACTTGCATATTCACCATGAACAATAACTATAAATGTATTGTGGTACACAAATTAGTGCTTTTAAATATACTTTTATAAGGAAAATTTCTCTTAAACATTTTATCAAACACCTTGTCCATTAAGTGTAAAACGTCATTTTCAAAATGCGACATCTCACTCATATCAAATTGGAATTGAGTGATTCAAATTTACGTAAAGAAGGACAAAATTCTATAAATTCATGTTATAAGTTTTGTGTAATTCAACCTTTAAATTAGACAAATCTAGGGCGGAAGATGCCGAAAATTTTAATAAAATTATAACCTACTTAAAATCTAAAAAAGAAAGTTACAATTTATATATCAAATATATCAAAATGCATATCAAATTAAAGAGAATTAAATTTTGAAAATTATGACGAAATCGATTTTTCGTAAAAATTTGTTATTTAAAAATTATATGCATTTGAAGTTACAGGTTGAATATAAAAATCGAAATGACTAAAGGGGGAGGAGGATAAATTTGGTGTGACACATTTACTCTTTGCAAAATATTTCCGATCTCAACTCAAGGTAAAAAAACCCTAGGAGGCACCAACACTTCATAACCGCCAGCAGTAAACAAAACAAATATGGAGGTAATATTTTACTTTTATTTTATTTTATTATAGTTTAGTTGAAATTAGATGTACCTGTTGTTTTCGTTCCAAATGATTGCATGCATGTATGTATTAGAGTGATGATAGCATTGGTGGTAAGGTAGCTGCGTGTTGACTTGACTTAGACTTTTATTTGACTGGCACCTGTTATGCTTTGAGATTTCTTCAATTAGTTAGAAGCCTATACTAACATGTGAATATGTTTTGCAATGTTGCAAATTGCTTGTACTGACTCTAATGAAATTAATTGTAGGGTGATTTTGAAATTGATTATACGGGTCATATTGTTGATAACATCTATAAACTTGCACGACTAGGAGTGCATGGGCTAGCCCAAGAAATGGGTGTCGAGGAACAGGTGGTGCAGAACGGTGTTGATGAATACTTTGGACAAGAACAGAGAACTCGGTCTAAAGAAGTTCGTGATATAGTTAGAGGACTAAAAGCAAAAGAAACACAAGGAAGCAAAAGAAACAGAAGAATCAACAAGAAATCAAAAAGATATTTATTTATTAGAAAACCATTTGTTTCAAGCTCTCCAAGTTATTAGTTGGACTCAAAAACTAAGCTTGAGTGAAATATCATCCAAACATAATGTAACTAGAGAACTCCAAATGTATTACATTAGGTTATTTATTGAGTTCAGGAAATACTTGGGCTATGGAGATGGAGATCGAGATGAAGATAAAGATGAAGTTAGTGATGATAAACTAGAAACTATTCGAGACCCTAAGGAACAAATGGATGCACCATAAGGACTAGCTAAGAACAATGGTATTTCCATTTACGTTCATGCATAGTGCTTCTTTGAAACTCATATTTCTTTCTTTCTTCTTGTTTAACATAGTTAAATTTGGTGGTTCTCTTTTTCGTTGCCTCATTGTCAAATTGTGTAATTTTTTGCGGTATAAAATATCTATATGCATATATATATTTTGGGGTGGGGTGGGTTGGCGATATTGTTCCCCGCTCCCCACCCCGAACCTGATAAAAATCCTCGTTAATGCCCCAAAACCAGATAAGCATGCCCCACCCCGCGTTAAAAACTTCGGATTCCCCATTGGGTTGGGTTTTTTTCGCCATCCCTAGCCAAAACCTTATAACAACTCCAAACGTCAATACGTCGTCGTTACATTCATTAACCATCCATTAATCACTAAACCCTAGTCGCAAACCATTTGCTTTAACCAATGTTTTGAAACCCGGTTTGACCGGTGCAACAAATTGAACGGTTCCGGCCTAAAAAATGGGTCAAACTAGCCGGTTTCTTGAATATTTGAGACCTAGTGCGAACCAACGGTTTTCTAGCAACCCTTGTTGACCTGGATCAACATTGATGGTCGGGTTTCACTTTCTATCTTCTTCATAAGAAAAGTGAAAAAGTTAACAAGGTACATTTACCCAAATTTTACGCTCTTTCATTTGTTTCTTTTATACCCAAATATTTCAACGCCATCATCACAAAGTTTGCGGCATTAACACTTCATAACACGAAACACCCCACAACCACCAGTAGTAATTCAAAACAAATATGGAGGTAATTTTTACTTCATTTATTTTCATTTTTCCATACAGTTGAAAAATTAGATGTGCTTTGTTTTCGTTCCCAAAAAGATGTCCTTATTGTTTGAAATGATGATTGTATGCATATATTAGAGTTATGATAGCAATGGTGGTAAGGTAGCTGCGTGTTGGCTAAATTCGAGCTTGACTTGACATTAAATATGAGCTCAGCTAGATGAAATACTCATATTTTTTATTATATTCATTAAAAAGTCTACAATAGTAGTAGTAAGGGTAGCATAGATTGATTATGTACTTTCAAGATTGACTATCGACAATTATTATGATATAGATTTAGAGAAAGGCTAATAATGTCAAGCAAAATCAAGGCTCACAAACTTTATAGGTGACTATTCTAGTATTCAAGCTTGCCTTGGAATTCTACTTGAATAGCTCAAGCTTGACTTGAGTTGACTTGGAATTATATTTGACCGGCTTCCAAAAGCTGGTTATGCTTTGAGATTTCTTCAATTAGTTAGAAGCCTATACTAACATGTGGATTTGCTATAGTCAATGCCATAACAGTAGAGGTTACGAACTGAATATACAAAATATTTGTTCATATTAATTTAAGTGCTCATGTTGAAAACTATGAAATTTTATTGCCACGTGTGAAGTTGTGTTTTGGCATGTCGCAATTTTTTATGTTAAATTAGGTTTAAATGTGAGGTTATTAAGATGTTATTTTCAGGTTTAAAACTGTGAATTTTAGTGCCATGGGTCAGATTGTGTATTTGATGTTTAGTAATTAGGTTATTAAATATGAAGTAAAATGTGATCAAATTAATTGTAGGGTGATTTTGAGAAAGAAGCTTCATTGGATGAGACAAATATGATGGATTATAGCAGTCATATTGCTGAAAACATGTATAAACTTGCAAGACTAGGGGTTCATGGGTTAGCTAAAGAAATGGGTGTGGTGAAGAGGAAACGAAGAAGATGAAGATGCAAAAACAAAATGTTTTTTTATTAGAACACAAATTGTTTCAAACTCTTGAATATCTGAGTTGGACTCTCGAATATCCTCCAGACATGATGTAACCTTACAAATTTAATTGAAGTACATTAGCTTATATATCAAGTTTAGGAAATACTTGGGTTATGAAGATGAATTTAGTGATGATATTCATCTTCATAACCTAAGAATCTCCTAGACTTAATAAACAAGGGGTTGTTTGAGATAACATCTTTTAACGATTACGCTTGAAAAAGCAAATCCAGTCTGCCACTCGATGACGTATAGTCGGCGCGGTCATAAACGACTCTGATCCACTACTTGCAAGCCCGATACGACTGGGCCAATGTCCATACGCGTTTGGGCTCAAAGCCCAAGCCCATATCTATTCTGAATAGATATCCGATATCTTCTAAAATAGAAGATAATCATTCCCAACCGACAGGATCGCCGAAGGTTGGGGAACGGAACCAACAAGGTTTAGTCGTATATAAATGGAATTATATCCCTCGTTTAGGTACGATCTCATAACCCTAAAACTCCTTAAACCCTAAACCGATTACTCTCTCTCAGGAGGATAATGTGGTGAGACAATCCTTTGGTAAGCTAACGGTGTTTCTTGTCTCTTAGTCGCGGTCTCAAGCGGCAATTCTCAATTGGTACGAGAACAGAGCTCCAATCGAGAACGTCCAACTTTTGTATCAACAAGTGGCGCCATCCGTGGGACCTTACACTAAGAACCAACACTAGAATGACAAAGCGGTAATCAGTGATCATGATCCGGATCATGGGAAAGAAGTCGCAGAGTGGTTGACCCCTAAGCATACCTCTGGGACAACCGGTATTTGCTAAAATAAGGGATCAGGTCAAGATTTGATCTTCCTCGGTGGAACCGCACTCGGAACAAAGCCAGCTACAACCACCACGAGTGGAGTAGACCCCTACGCCCACCTTTACTCCCCTTCCAATCAGTCTTTGGAAATTGACACAAAGGTACCCGAGGCACTGGCCGGGATAAAGGTAAGCGGCTCGCCTTTCGCCTCAGAAGTCGCGCCGAATTAGCACAGTTTTGTATCCCAAACTACGAAACATTAACGGCCCTCATGCAAGAGGAAGAAGAATCGGTCGGAACTTGAAAGCCACTCAACTTCGATTCTGGAATCGAAACTTTCCACTGCGCCATCGAGAAAGAAAAGCAGGAGATAGCGGCCGACATTCAACAGAATAGGGAGGATTGAGGATGATGAGACATCTCACTCGCGCACGCCGATGGTAAAGAAAAAACGGCGTACCGGTGTCTACACTAGATTGGGTAGCCGTAAAATACGTGACATTTGAGGCGAAAGCACTCCCAAGTGAAAGTCCCAGATCAGTTCGGTGAGACTCGAGGCGGCCGTAACGCCGTAGAAAGAAAATTCATCTTGATAATTCCTCTGGACAACGAGGACAGCGACCTGAGGACATTGGAAGTCTAGAAACAGACGTGATAGCCAAGAGGAAGACATGTCTCTCCATTGGCGGAAATCAAGTGGATGCGTTCACAGACGCATTAGTGATTTCTCTGAGAACAAGAAGAGACGCATGCCTACAAATGTCAAGACCTATGATGGAACAGGTGATCAGCGATCACCTAAAAATTGAATCAGCCGCGACCATTGAAGCTGGCCACAACCGGTGTGGTGCCACATGTTTAATTCCACACTGTTGGGAGCGCGCGAACTGGTTCAACAAACTCCCGAAAGGGCGTAAATGGTTTTGAAGAGTTGAGAAAGGCGTTCCGCTTTTACTCAACGGAAAAAGTGTGCTAAAAATCCTCGTCGCCGGTAAAAGAGAACCAAGGAGAATCTATGAGTGCATTCATGGAACGCTTTAAAGATGAATGCATGCAAGTTAAAGCATGTCCTGAAGTACAAAGATCTATGGAATGGGTTAATAATCCAAACTCATCAAGAGATTGAACGACAAGATCCCGAGACTTTTGATGAACTCATGAAGCTTTCTCGATCTTTTGTCGAAAGCCCATGGCGAATAGCAAAAGAACCACTCGAGTTGGTCACGAGAACCGGAACCGAAATCCGCGACCAGTAACCGTTAATAGGAACTATCGCAGCCAGGAGGGCGGAGACAGAATAATGGCAGTATCTCCCGATCAAAACACCAAAGGAAATACTGCATTGGGAAGGTGAATTTCCCAACCACCAGAATGCGTACCAGAGGATGGCGACTGGGAATGGATCTGTGACTACCGCACAAAAGGTCACACCACTAACGAGTGTGTCAGTGAATTCATCGACAAGATGGTCAAGGAGGCAGACTGGACCACTTAGTTAAAATTAAAGGGAAGAGATAAACAAAGAATGGAAGCAAGAAGAACACCCAAAGATAGGCCGTACAATCTACATGATATCAGAGGCGTGGCAGCGAACCACTAGACAAAAGGTCAGCCGGAGTTTTCCGAAGGCGAAATCTCCTTCCCTACTTTGCTATGCGGACAACGTAGCGTGACCCTCACCATTGAAATTAGTGCGGGTGGTGCGACATACACCGCATGTACATCGATGGTGGGGCAGCGGCAACATCATACGAGCATTGCTTTAAAAACTCGACACGAAATCGTAGTCGTTAAATCCGGTCAACACCGGCACTCACCGGTTTCACGGGTGAAAAGATATGGCCCATGGGGCAACTGCGATTACTAGTCGGTGATAAACGCAGAGCACTCTACGACAACCTGGATGGATTTCATGGTGATCAAATCCCCCTCGTCATACAACGGCATTATTGGGAGACACGGATATCCCATTATGCGCGAGGTGCCATCAACGGCGCCGGGATGCTTAAATTCCCGGTAGAAGGAGGCATTGTTACTCTTTACAATGCCGGTACCAAACAGAGAATGTAACGGTTACATGAAATGGAACCAATCGAAGCAGTCGCGGCCAAAGTCCCCAACTGAAGGTCGCAATTCACCCGATACCCGAAACAGGTAATCATTGGAGGGTCATTGTCGGACAACGGGCGGTAATGTGGCGCTCCTACAAAAGAGCGTGGATATTTTCGCGTGGAGCCAAAACACGGGTACCACGTTCGATCAGAGCATAAACTTAGAATAGACAAGGATACTCAATCGCCATGAAGAATGAAGCCAGGAGAGCGATTCTGTGATCAGAAGTGGTAAATGCGGGAATTATCGTGAAGTCTATTACCACGGCGGCTTTCTAATCCGGTAATGAAAAAGCGATGGTAGCTGGCGATGTGTGAACTTCAGGCAACAAAGCATGCCCGCAGGCGCTATCCATTACAGAGATAGACGGAAAATAGAGTCCTTGTCGGATACCCGTTGAAGTGTTTTCTTGATGCATAAAGGGATATCACCGGATACAAATGGCTAAAGACGAGGAAAGACGACTTTCCACCAAGCCAAGCGTTCTTGTTAAAAATGCCATTTGGCTTGAAGAATCGGGTGCCACCTATCGGCGATTGGTAGACAATGCCTTTGAACAGGTGGGACACAGAAGTCTATGTGGATGACACGGTCATAAAAAGCCATCTTGAAGTTGAGCTTGTGCGACGAAGAAAACATTCAAGACTCACAGAGAGATCAACATGAAGCTAATCCTAAGAAATGCACCTTGGCTCTGAGAAGGCATGTTCTTAGGGTACTGATAGAACGAGGGCATAAAACCTTGTCCGGAAAAGACAAAGGCGGTAATAGAACTTCCCCACCACGCACTTGGCCAGAAAGTCCAATCCTCAACGGAAAAGCTGAGCCTCAACAGGTTCCTGTCTTCGGCAGAAAAGTCATTGCCTCTTTTCAAAACACTCGAAGTGTAAAAAGTGACTTTGGGCAGCGAGCGGAAGAAGCCTTCACTACACTCAAACGGCATCTAGCAACGCTCCCAACACTCGTGGCACCCGACCGGGAGAAAACCGATCATGTATTTATCGAGAACTCATGGGCAAGTCAAGGCCTTGATTAATGCAGATAGGGACTCGGTCTGCAAACTATCTATTTTGTCAACAAAGCGCTCAAAAACGGAGATGAACTACGTGCCATGGAAAAGTTGGTCTTGGCACTAGTGTTTGCCGCGCAAGCTGCCTTGGATATCTCCAGCGCGACCGGCGGTAATCCGCAGATCAAGCCATCAGCGATCATCTCCAAACCCGATCTTGTCGAGGGCGACTCAGTGGAGTGTGTTGCTAGGCGAACATAACATCTCTTAGACCGTCGCAATAAAGGGACAGGTTGGCGGACTTCATCATCATCGGCCCGGATCTTGAGGTACCCTACACGAAGGAACTACAAGATCCATGGATTTTGTTCTGACGAGTCCTCATCGTTGGGCAGATTAGCCTTATTCTCACAAACCAGGAGGAATGGAATTCACTACGCCGCTATGCGTTTTGAATTTACCGCGACAAACAATGAGGCCGAATATGAAGCTCTAAGCTGGACTCGCGTTCGGCTCGAATGGGTGTCGTAACTTGGAAGCAAATGTGGACTCCCTTAGTGGCCAACCACGTGTTGGGTGAATCGTGGGAAGAAACATGATTCATATCGGAAGACTAAGTCCCGATCAAGGCTTTGACAGATTTACTATCAACAAGTCCCTAGAGGAGAAAATCGCAGCGATGCACTGCGAGCAAGATCGCCTCGACGAGCTTCGCACCTATCAAAGCAAGTCTGGTGGAAACCTGAAAAGCAAGTCAATATCGGAGATGGAAGTCTCCGCAGTCATAGAGGAGGACGGTCCTACATGGATGACAGGTGTGGAATACTTAAACAAAGGTACATTACCAAGAACAGTAAAGCTCGCGAATACGGCATACAATGCTGAAATTCGATGCGCGACAACATCTGTATATCGACGTTCTTTCCTCCACCATGGCTCATTGCGTTGGCCCCATGCAAGCAAATTACGTGCTCGCGAAATCCATGAAGGTTCATGTAGCATGCGCGCGGACCACGGTCCGTCGTAGCACGCGCCATACGATCGGATACTACAGCCCAACCATGCATAAAGATCGAGGGACTTGATAAGAAGTGCAATGATTGTCAGTCCACAGACCCGTTCCGCGCCAACCACATCAGGAGTTAACGCCAATCACAGCGCCATGGCCATTCTACAAATGGGGCATCGATATCGCAGGTCCTTTTCCAATAGCGGCAAGGCGGTCAAGTTTCTCATAGTAGAAGATACTTTACCGTGGATCGAGGCAAAAGCGATGGCGACAATCAAGCAACAGGTGGCAACATCTGGGACAACATAGTATGCCGCTTGGATTACGGAGAAATCATCTCGGATAATGGGAAACAATTCTGCGACAACCCCTTCAAAGATTGGTGCGATAAGTTAAACATCACCCACACTTCACGTCATTCGCACCACAAACCAATGGCTTAGTAGAGCAAATCGACTGGGCGAGAAGGAATAAAGCGCACGGGTGAAGCACAAAGGAAGGTGGGTGAGGCTTCGCATGTCTTATGGGCTCACCGCACTCGATTAAACCAGCCGGGACACACCTTCTCTACTAGTCTACGGGACGAAGCCGTTATACCAAGCGAGATCGGCATGCCAACTATCCGCGCCGCGAGATCAATGTAACAACAAACAATGACGAAAAGCCGACTTGGATCTGCTTGGAAGAAAGAGCTGAGCAGCGACCATCACGGAGGCAAAGTCAAGTCAAAATGAAAGGATACTATGATACCAAGGTGCTGATGTTTTCATTCAGACCGGCGACTTTGTCTAGTGCCAATGAAAGCCAGCTTGAAGATACAATTAGCTTGGACCAAAGTGGGAAGGACCTTATGAGAGTTACGGAAGCAATTGGCACAGTAGCGTCTGAGCTCTGAGGCTTGGATGGTCGTGACCTACAGCGCATGGAACATTGGCAACCTCAAGAGGTGCTACTTGTAAGACCAGCTACGACGCACCAGGCCTCTCGCACTTTTAGTGCCCAATAAACATTCATGTATTTATTTATTTTTCATATTCTTGTTTTCCTTGTTATGTCTCAAAAAACATTCAAGTATCAATAAAAATGCCGCGGTTTCTAGCTAACTCCGACACATTTAAGTTGTTATCTCCATATACAGTATGACTTAACGCTTTTTATTTCTTGCCCATGATGGCGTGCATGCACTACAGAATAAACCACGATGGTAAAAGGATAAGTTAACCTACTAACTAACTTGTTGAGTAAGAGGTTGCAAACCATCAACAACGGATCACGCATCCTTGTTAAACACCTTGTTCTCAAGACGTTGGAATAAGATATGTGCGCATCCCGAAGGTTCGCGACAACAACCACGTCTTGCGTTTAACAATTTAGGAACCAAGACACTTGATTCCTAATAAGATATTTGGTCTGTTGTGAACTACAACATACTGTGATTATGATAAAGTACTTAGAATTATTTTCTACGTATATTCGGATCTTCATACATGATTATGCATTTCCTACATTCTCATTGGCTTACCGCGTTTGTTTCTTCGACAACAAATGCATCTTTCACGTAAAGACAAGTAGATACGTTTATTACCGCTTTTAATAATAGCCACTTGCAAAAATGTTCATCCATAATAACGAGTTATTACATATTTATTACCAAATGCTAGCGCCAGTGAAGAGGTGCCAACATGACTTGTCGCACCTTTGACTTAACACTCTTCAAAACATGCATCTGATGCGACACGATTAACCCATGGCGTGGCACTCCATCGACCTCGGCAAGTGAGCCGCACCAACCCCACACAAAATGGCCTTCCTGCCGATACCCTCTTTTTTAGCAAGGCGGGTGGCATGCCTAAGACTTCCTTTAAAGGTACCTCCTTCCTAAAGCAAATGGATCGACTACCCACGGACGGCGCCAAAGGCAGTAGGCTGGGACTCATGAGGTTTCAAAATAGTCCATTTGTGTCGCATCCTCGGCACGACGATACATGCCAAGGTCAACCCGTAATCACATTTATGGATAATCTTGACGGCGGCTCAAGCTCAGAAATCATTGGGAGCTCCAAGTCTTTCATTCTGCGCATAGCGGCTGACCAAGTGATTATATGACTCACATCATACCGGCCTTATCCAGCGGCGCCTTCAACAGATTACGCCTTGTGGAGCTCTTCATGGCTTCGATTTACCACGCTCAGGCGCACCACCACCTCTCATTAACCATCCAGCGATCCAGGTACTTTAAGAAGCGGCGGCGGAGACCATGGCCTATAAGCCTGGCTCGGCTATCATAGACATAATTGCGGATACAACTCTTCGTCATTTTCGATGCTTAAACGCGGCTTTGCCTCTGTCCACCAAGGGACCAGCTCTGGTATTCAGCTCCCAATAGCGAAATAAACTTTCTTTACCCTCATCAGATGTTTTAATGACCAGCCGCGGGGACTTATACGTGACATCAGCTCTTGATTCGGTTAGCGCACTAAGCCATTTTCTCGGCACTTTTTTGAGCTGTCTTTCAATTGCCTACATGGGGCGCTATCTAGTTGTGCGGGTACTTGCCGATTAGCCTCCAGTGACGAAATTGTTTGATCCTTTTGGGAACCTTGGTTTTCTCCATCAGATACTCGGTCTTCCATTCACAATACTGCGAAGCACATGAGCGGAGACTTGAACAATTCTTCAACTAATTCCCGAGACATTTGCATCGGACCGGTCTTCCTTATCACATCTCTGCGGCTCAGTCTGTGGCGTGTCGGATAACCTTAGGTGACTCGCTCCATCGCGGGATCATCGGCACAATATTGAAACACATCAGCACATTCACCAACAAAAGAAAATTATTCATGCGACTTTACTTTGTGGCTCGCATCAAACCGGTCGCGGCCTTCATCAAGATGAGAATAACTGATTAAAATTGACCAGGACGTTTCTTCCTGAAGGGCGCGCCATCATGAGTCCTTTTGCGCTAAAGCGGCGGCTTCTTCTTCCTCTTCCTCTTGGGTTGAGCCCGCAGCTCTGGCGGTGGCTATGGCCCGCGAAGTTACTTCGGATTGACTGACTCTGCGAGGCGTTGCTCCACTGAACCGAGGAACGGTCCCTGTATCCCCGCATTCGTATTTCTGGCCTTCGCGATGCAGCTAAAATAGGCTCCTCATCATCCTTCAAAGGTCTTACTCCTTATCGCGAAGGCTTCGCTGGCTAGCCTAACGGTGAACAGATCCATCAGCGGCGAAACAGAGATAAAAGTTATATAATCGCACATATCACGGACGATTGTTCTTACAATATTTACATACGGATGTACGGAGGAATAAGTACCGCTTTGGCCATTGGTCTAAGAAGATAGGGATCTCATCTTCGGGCCAAAATAATTGCGGTGATTCCCATGTGCACCAAAAATCCCTCGAGATATGCACTAATGGGGATGCGGTTAGCATTTATCAGTTCGCATCCTCGACATTATAAGACCCGAGCGTTAAATTACAGTAGGTTCCCGGTATAAAATCATAATCCCGGGAAAACATGTATCATCTACCCGAAGAAATACTCCTCCAATTCCTAAGTGCATCTAATTTATCCGTATAACACTGCGATGCTACCGGCGCTTTGCAAAATATATCGCCCATATGGTGTGATAGAAGGCGGAATAGGTGGATGGTGGGGTTAATCCCAAAGCAACCAATTTACTAAAATTTGTAATCTTAGCGGCATGATGCTGATGCATTTGTGATATGTGAATTATAATAATTTAACACAGCGACGTGTGAGGCACACGTTGATTCATAATTGAATAACCGTGTATAACACCAACTTTCCCTGCGGAAATCAATATCGTAACTGGCGCATCCGAACTCTTGGATGCACATAGGGTATAAAGTAACTGAGGTGAATTCCATCGGATCGATCCACAGTGAGGTGAGGTGAAGTCGGACAAACTGTTCACCATTGGGATATTCTTTTTTGATATAGCAGCAGTTACCTTTGTGGTTGGTTACTTTCGGATCACAACTCTTAGAACACTTTAGCAATGGTGGAGGGAGGTTTTACTATGAGAATCGGTGAAAATGAATCTCATAGTTATATATCTTTCCTCCACCGATTAGCGACCGCGTGGATCCACTAATTACTCATTGTGTGTGAGATAACTTGATGGGACCAGCGGGCAGTGCTTTCCTCGAATAACAGGCATTCAAATTCACGGATGGATGCCGATACATTCACCTACGGGTAGGTGTATGGTTTCTTTCATACGTTTTATAAGTTACTTATTTTTGATTACGGTCTTTAAAAGTGCAACCCCGCAGGTCGCCTGCGCCCTCTTTTAGGCCGGGGGGCATGATGGCGTATAGTGCAGCGTCATATTAACCCAACACATTCTGATCCACCTTGCAAGCCGTCTGAAGCTGGGCCAATGTCCATCTGGCGTTTGGGCTCACGAAAGCCCATATCTATTCTGAATAGATATCCGATATCTTCTAAAATAAGAAGATAATCATTCCAAACCGACTTAAGGATCGCCGAAGGTTGGGGAACCTCGAACAAACAAGGATTCCGTGTATAAAGGGAATTATCCCTGGTTTAAATTACGATCTCATAACCCTAAAACTCAGCCCAAACCGCGAATTAAAATCCAGCGGAGGAGATAATCGTGGGAGACAATCCCTGGTAAGCTAAGGTGTTTTAATCTCTTAATAAAGTCTGGCGGCCAATTCTCAATTAGTGCAGTAGATGAAACGTCAAACATTCTCCCGACTTTGTATTTTACTCTTAATCCAAAAGAGCAAGAATACATATACCGTTTCTTGTTTCTTACAAGTGTTAGAACTTTCGACAACGACGTTCCAAAGAGTTATAGTTTGTATCAATCAAGCCACGGTAGGGGTTATTCAAGATTGCATCTTTCAAACAGAATCTGCTTCTTGAAAAAGCTATTCCAGTTTTCTAATTTAAAGCAATAAGAACGCAATAAACACAACGATAATATTATGTCTAACACAATGACCTACATATTAACACAATCCAAAGACCCCTCATTAAAACATTCCATAATTGCCAGAAAACGGACCGGTTAATGCATGAAATGAAAAAACCATTATGCTTCATTAAAAATTCATGTTTTAAACAACTACATCACATGTAATTGGGTTCATAGTATTATGACAATATCATGTGAATGTCTAAAACCTTAAAAATTGTGTTTAAGTTTGAAAACAAGGTTTCTATGTAGTTATTATATGCATCATACAGTGTGATCTGTTCATTTGTTTAAACTTCATTTGTTTAAACTTGAGTCGAATCAATAATTTGACCAAATGTCTGGTGTTCTCAAACTATTTATATAACACAAGTTCTTAACACTAATGAATAATGAGAGATTATTCTCCAATTTTCATTCACCAGCTAAGTCCATTCAAATCAAACGGTTTTCTACTTGAAGCAACATCGTTCTCATCTCGTGCATTTAAGTCTAGCTTCTTTTCAATATACGGCAACTTAAATTTTTGTGATGTATCAAAACCGTCTGATTTTACTAGTTCTGTTTTGCTTCGTGTGCCTTGATCACCAAAATTAGTTTTCCATTCACTACTCTCGAGTCCAACAGCCATCGCCAGATCACAAGTGTTTTCTGGCTCATATTTCGCTTTCTTTAACAGGTGCAAGCCGATCATTTCTTGATCTATTTGTTGACTTTCACCGTAGGTTAAACAACTGTCTATTGAACAATCTGTTGGCGGGTAAGTTCCGTTTGATAAATCTTTTATTGAAAATGCAGAATTTAGGTGTTGTGTAGATACTTTAGAGACCAATTCGGAGAGTTGAACCTTAGCGGCTTCTAGTCCCACTGTACCCAAGTTTTGATTTCCTACGGTTTCTTGTGCCTTTTCCAGTACTGCTTGTAAGTACTTCCCTTGTGCTTCTATTCGGAGCTGTAAGTGTCTTTGTACCTGTTATGGTCCATTTAAAGATAACTTAAGTTTTGGACTTTCGAAATTTGTATTTTTGTTTTGTTCAGTGTTGTTGGTGTTAGAATATCCTTATCACTTAGTTTTACATGCAAACACAACATGTAACACAACAATTTGAATGCTCAAGTGTAGAGGTGGCTGACTCTTGTTAATGGGTCAAAATGGACATGAACTGTACGGGTTGAAACGGGTCGGGCTGGATTGATCGAAACACATTCTGCTCAAAAGTCATATTTATTTAATAAATAGTTGCTTTGTCAATTATGTTCGGAAAATTATAGTTTTTGAAGAGTATTCTATCTTTATATTTGCATAAAATGAATTAGAAGGTTTTATGCATTAAATATATAGATTGGAAAAATCTACAAGTTTCAATACTTTGTAGCTAAACTTTATTATTTGACCCACTAGGAATAAGACAAGTACCAACTTGACCCATTCATACATAAATGGTTCGTAATTTCCACCTCTACTAACAGAAACTGTCACATATGATTATACCTCGAGTTGCTCATGTAACCTTCGCTGTACTTCGATTTGCATCTGTAGTGCTTCGTTTATTTGTAAATTCCTGTATAGATAATTTACTGTTAGATCATGTATTGGAAAAGAACTCATGTGTTCAACTGAACACAAAATCACACAAATAGTAAACACCTCGTACTTGTTTGTTTGAGGCCCTAAACTTGAACTACTCATATGGATTCCATCTGTTTCATCCATCGTGTCTCTTGCTTGTGGGATCATACCTATAACATGGCACATATATACTATCATGAGTTATCCATCTTAGTAGACATTGTGTGATAGAATATTCTATAAGCTTGGATGCCTTACTGATTTTATTCGTTCCGCCACCATTTGGTTGCCCACATAGATTTTTACCGAGCCTGTACTTCTGTGAATTGAAAATTCCATAGTAAGTTTAACTGCTTTCACTATCATAACTATTGCATGCAAAAGAATTACACGGCTTAACTAGATACAGTACTATTTCAAATAAAAACTTCATGCTCCTCTCCGTTGAAGGGTAAATAGTCTTTTTCTCGATCTAAAAAATGTTTCCTCTAAATAAAGTTGTTATAAACAATCTCATCATGATAACTTTGGTTAGTATGTGGTACCTGGAGATGACTCTTTAAGTGGTATAACGTAAGCCCTTGAATTCCCATTAGTTTCAGTACCGATTTTGGGGTAGCCTCTGAACGTACAAGTCAAAAAAGTCAATCAGCTGGAGAATAACATGAATACTACAAATTTTCATATATATTCTTTTTTTTTTGTCAAGGTTTTACAAGGAAGAGAAAAAGATAAGAAGATGAACTTACTATCTGCTCCTCCAAGCTGGTTGACTGCATCTATAAACCGCTCATGGAGGTCTGGTGTCCATTTGAGTCGAGGCTTAGCATCAGTTGAAAGAACAAGACCCGAGTTTCCTCTACTATTCCCGCCTTGCAGGAACATTTGTCTTTCTGGTTTAATCGACATCTTCAATAAGTACCCATTAAAGAACAAGACACAAAATTTTTGCAATAAGTTTCATGTCAATTACCTAAAGTATATACCAATTTCATTAAAATGATATACTTTAGTTTCTACCTGCATGCTTTGATAACTCTTGAATCTTGATGATTTCTCAACTCTTATCTATATTATGTATATGTCCTATTTGACCAATTCTTATGCACTAACGGTCTGCTACGCATAACCTTTTATAGCATATGGAGACTGAATGAATGAGATAGGGGATATGACAGTTGTGTTCTATGCGAAGCATAGAATCTTTGTAAGATATATCAAATTCTTTTGGTTTTTCTTGAGCATCACTGACTTTCTACTATTGGAACAAAGTTTTAATTCCTTTGCACTATAGAAAACTTAACATCTTACAATATGTACCCCGAATAGATCCATACTCGTGGTAAAGTAAACGAATCTTATACGCTGGATTTCTGACCTGAATTTTCGGGAATCCACTATCGAAGAACCCTGAAAGGCACATCAATTCGTTCCTCCATTCATCTTTCTTTGAACTATAATATCTTTATACTTTTTCATTACAGTGGTACTTAGCTTTCATTTTTCTCTATTTAGATTATTGAAAAGGACTTGAGGAAATCCAAAGTGGTTAAATCAAATGAAAGTGGAAGATTATGTTGACTCGAGAATCCGAAACCTGGAACTAGATACATACAAGAATACTGAATTTGGAGAAGTTTTTATTATTTGGAGTTGTTTGAAGGGAAGGTATGAAATATGATACACATTCCAGTCCTTTTAATTTAGTCCCCTTCAATAAGTTTGGTACTTATTCAGCCTAGAGGATCTTTTTAAATGGATGGAGAACGACCTTCAAGCAAAAACTTTTGTATTCCATTTCTGTTGGTATAAGACAGCCGGCCACTAAGAATCCGAATTATGGGGCCGTATGAAAAGAAAAAAGAAACAAGGAAATAAAAAGACAGGTTGTACTTGCTCTTAAACTTGAACTTAATGGGGGAAGCACATTGATCAGCTTATTCTGATTCTCTGGTATGAATCTTCACCCATATCATTGATTTATGTGGTAGTATTTGTTTTGATTTTAAATTTCTATTAATTTGTTGGTTTCGTGCAATTGTAGATCTTTGCTTGTTGTGAAGCAATGCTTACCTCATGTGTATGTCATAAAAATGAATTAGTACTATTAGTAACTTGTTCTATTGTGGTATTGTCTATGGACGTTTTAGAATCTCAACTTTTATGTACTATCTATGCGAATGGGATTACGAATGTACATTCCATTTAGCTTATATATTTTCTGGACCCTATTTGGATGTTATGATAAAAAAAATGTAGACACGCTTGACCTACAAATTCAACCATTTTGGCTAATTCATTAACATATATTAGAAGCTGAAAGGCATAAATAGTATGCATGTATGTGATTTTTCATAGCGTAATATGTACATATGCGGGAATTTATTTGCCTAGTGTACATAAATACAACACAATAATATATTATTATGGAATAAATTCGTTTGTTAACTAATGGATGACGGATGTCATAAGTTGATAATTCACAACATTCTAGAATTAATAAGTCGAGCATCCAAGCAAATGCAAGTCCACTCTTTGTAATGTTCCTATTAGCGTCTAAGACAAGCATTTAAAAAACTAGCAAGAATCTCCTTTGTTCTGTTGCATCTATGGGAGTCTTATCTGATAATATTACGATTAAATATCTTAATTTTAAATGCAAATGATATATGTTCCTGTTGGCTTTAAATATCTTAATTCTTTGATGCTGATAACCCCTTGTTTGTATTATAGCATAAGCTGTACCAAGCCAGTTTCATGACCTTCTCGTTTCTTGAAGTTACACTGCTGAATTATGTAAATATCTTGTCTTAGATCTTTATACTTGCAATCACTATTGTGTGTTTGCAAGGAATCTAAGGATATATTCAGCAGTTTGCAAGGAATCATTGTGAAGCCTTTAATTTACTTATAGTTAAAGTGAAAGAGATGTTGTGCGGGTTTTTTTTGTTAAATGAATAGGATATAAATTTTCATAAGGATACTTTCTTGTGCATTGCGAACTTAGCTCTTTACAAATGTAGCTTCATTTCTCTAGAAATTGATCCGCACATGGGTTCATCTGTTCCAGTTGCTCTATTGAGGATAAGGTGGGCATCTTTAAAGATTGATACTCGTTTGTAGTTGTCTATATTAGCAACTAAGTCGAATCTTTGTAGATTTATAGTGTTTTGTGGAATTTATCTAGTGTAGTTCGCTAATGTGATCCGGAACCTTACCCATCTGAAGGATATTTAAGACGAATCTCGACATTTAGTCTTAACCAGACATGTAGAATATGAAACATTATTGGTATTTGTTCACATTCATGTACTTCCAGTTCTGGCTCTTGAGAAGTTTCTACATTTTAATGTTAAATGAGTAGTTAGAACCAGGTTCCTCCCGCACTTAGAAATATATTAATGCGACTTAAGTTCAAAGATAAGACGTAGGTGTGACCATACATGTCTTCGGTCCATGCAATATAGTAGCAATGTACTTAGATCAACTTGTAAATTTGAACTGATACCTAGGTTAACATGCTTATCTACATTATGCAATATAGTAATGTACTTGGATCAACTTCTAAGTTACTTTGAATAAAATCCAAACATCTAAACAAACATTAAATTTCTTTTTCAAAGGAACTCAACATTAAAATTTTGACACTTTCAAGTAAAGCCAGTGGGTTGAGAATATATGTTTAGTTTATTATTTTCCTCCCAATGCCACAAAAAATGGATTCACCCATCTGTTATCTATTTTTTGTCACATCTTTTTGCTTGAACACGTTGCCTTGTTGTTACCAATCAGTGGGATCTTGCGAGCTCGATGGCGGGTGTTAAAACTAACCAGATTCTTCTTTGATTTTTTCATTCACAAGCCAATTAAGTCCATTTAAATCAAGTTTCTTTTTACATGAACACGAATTATTGTCAATTTGTCACCACGAGCATCTAAGTCTAGCTTCTGTTCAAAATATGGCTACTGATACTTTTGTAGCTCCTGCAGATTCTCTAACTTTACTGGTTCCTTTTTGCTTTGGGTCACAAAATTAGTACTCTCGTCCTTACACGTAACTCTTTGTTCTGTCTAGTTTCTATTGACATTCCAATCACTACTATGAACTCCGCCACTTATGCCCAAATCACATTCATGTTTTGGGTCATATTTTGCCTTCCTTGACTTAATAGGTGCGTTACTACTAACATGTAACAAGTTTAATCCGATTATGTATTGATAATCCATTTTTTGAGGTTCAATGTAGTTTAAAAAACTGTTAAATGAAGAATCGATTGGCTGGTTAGTTTCATTTGACACACATTTTATTGCAATGCAGAGTTTAGCTATTGTGTGGATACTTTAGTGACTAATTCGGGTAGTTGAACTTTGGCGGCTAACACAGCTTTAAGTCCTACTGCACCCAGGTTTTTATTTACTTTGGTTTCTTGTGCCTTTTCATGTACTGCCGGAAAGTAATTCCCTTGTGCTTCTTCTCAGAGATGTGTTTCTTTGTACCTATACCCATCCACAAACAGTTAATTTTTTTGGAATGTGATATTTTCTTGTTATCTTAAATTAATTGATTAGATATGCTTATAATCAAGATTTTATGTGAAGTACATCAATTTGAAAGGTCTATTGTAAAGGAGGCAAACTGCGAAGGTCGGGGTGGTTGGTAACATGTCAAATGGTGATTTTTTGATACGGGGCGAAATGGGTTGGATTGACCTGGACATTTTTTGGTGAAAACTTTCTATTTTTTTTCTTTAATGTGTAATACTTTTTTTTTTTGGAATAAAATGAATTAGGAAATTTTATGGATTTAATGCAAACTTTGGGTAATCAACCCGTTCCAGTCTCCTGGTAGTGACAATAGATTACCATAATCAATTGATTCATAAGTAACTGGGTCGAAATTGCCACCTCTACTATTT
The DNA here is from genome assembly GCA_910596185.1 of Chrysanthemum makinoi. NCBI lineage: Eukaryota > Viridiplantae > Streptophyta > Magnoliopsida > Asterales > Asteraceae > Chrysanthemum > Chrysanthemum makinoi. Next base: position 85,732,222 of record OU343218.1, on the reverse strand, counting down.
AGTAAGGGGACTATTGTATATGATCATACCAGGTTTCTCATGTAATCTCTCTAACTGATCTGCATCTGCAGTGCTTCATTTTACTATAAGTTTTTGTATAGCTAACTTTCTATTAGGTCAAGTGATGAAGGAGTATATCAATATTTGAATCATATGTTCAAAAACGTAGATAGTAAACACCTCGTACTTGTATGTTTGAGGCTCGACATTTGAATTGCTCTTATGGATTTCATTTGTTTCATTCATCCATTTGTTTAAGGTGCTACATTTTTTTATTTTATTTATTATTATTATTATTATTTTTTTATATAATTGAACAATGGGCTTGTCTCTTTTTTTTTAGATTTAAATTCCTTTCTGTTAATTGCACCTTAATAAGGGAGGAAGCTCTTTCAACTTTCTCTCCATATAAACCATTTAAAAAGCTTAACACATTATATATGTCACCACTATCTCCCCATTAAAACTTATTAATAAAAGTTAAAACACCCCATTTAGTAAACATCAAGTAACCGAAGACTTTCTATGCTTAAATTTCGTACTGATTATATTGGTCCCACCACCATTAGGTTGCCCACATAGATTTTCACTTAGCTTTTACTTCTGTCAAGCAAAAATGGCAAAATTTCAGCACTTTTTTTTTTTAGAGTACTTCGTATTTAGCCACTTTTTGTGTTTACAGCAAGAGTCATTTTTTTTTTTAATTAACAATTAATATTAGTACCGATTTTTTACTTTTTCGTCACTTCGAAAACGTTTTTACTTCCGATCGTTGTTTTACTTTTCGATTTTTTATTAATCCGGCGATTTTTCGAGATTTTAAAGATTTTTATTGTCTGCAACGTTTTCGATTTTTAAGTTTTTACGTTTCGCTGTCTTTTTACGTTTTCGTTTTCGCTTAACGCAACGTTGTCGTTTTACGTTTTCTCCAGATTTTTTATTTTGCCGGTTTTGTTCGTTTTGTTTATGCTATTTTTTAACGATGTTTTACGATGATTTAAACGTTTTCCTCGTCCAAAACGACGTTAAAACGAAAACTGACGGTAAAAAATCTCATCTAAAACGAAAAACGGACCGAAAACGTTTCGTCACGGGTGAAAAAACGCCAACGTCACGTAATGCGTAAACATGAAAACGAAAATAAAACGTTCGACAAAACGTTGAACGGCACGTGAACAAAAAACGTATCAAAAACGTCAAGCAATAAAAAAGCGTGAAAAACTGGACGAAAACGTAAAAACAGCAAAAGTAAAAACTGGGACAAAAACGTACTTGAGGCAAAACTTCGAGAGACGAAAACATAAGAAAAAACGTAAAAAAACGGGTAAAACGGACGTAATAAAACTGACATAAAAACGATTTAAAACCTAAAAATCAACACGAAACGGATAAAACTGAAACGTAAAACGTAAAAATCTTGGATTAAAACGCGAAAACTCGTAAAAACGGGTAAAAAAAAAAACTGACTTTAAACGCGAAAACGTAAAAAGGCACGAACACTCAGGGCAAAACTTAAAACGTAAAACTAATTTAAAACGTAAAACGGATTAAAACGTGAAAAAATATTAATAAAACGTAAAAAATTAATACTAATAGTTAATAAAAAAAAAAAGGACAATTTGCAATCTTGCTAAACAGACCATTTGCAAAGAGAAGGGTATTTTAGTCACTCTTACAGTTTCTCAGGACTAGAAACTTTCCAAAGTTTTGGGACTAAACGCAATTTGGCTAAGCTTTTTTTATTTATTTTCAACCGACCGAAGTTAAACCATCAAACGGCGGGGCCCTTTAGAACTCATGGCCCACTGGAGGAAAAATTGAACTCAGGTGGCCAACTAGCTTAACTATGTATTCTTAATAACAAGCCTAGCATGCAAAAGGAGTACTCTTACAGTCTTACTATAGAAACTGTCATAAGTGAATACATACCCATGTTAAAATTTAGACAATGATTTTTTCCTTAAAAAATGATTTTTTATTTTCTTTTAAAAAAGAGGGTTATGTTAAAAACACCTTAAGTCTGTTATAAACAATCTCACTAATAGAAACTTTGGTTTTTATGTGCTGTACCTGGAGATGACTCCTTTTAGTGTTTAAAAATCCCATTAGTTTCAGACTGATTTTGGAGTACTATCTGCAACAAACAAGTCAACGAACTCGAAAATGCCACGTATACTACAAACTTGTCATAACTTCCCTTTCTTATTTTTTGTCCCAGCTATACAAAAAAGAAAGAAAGTTAACTTATAAGTTGCTTATTTTTTCTCTGCTTCTACTTAAAAATAAGTACTTATGAGTTGTTTAAATATAAGTACTTTTAGAAACAATGTTTGATTTGCTTATCTTGTAAAATATGCAATAATACTACAAAAAAGAATAATTTGATAAACATATTCAATGATATGCATTTAATAAAGATTTTAAGTTAAATATGATAGTAAAAACTGATTTTAGTGTAATATCAAATAAGTAATATGAAATAAGCAGCTCCTTACATGCTTATGAAAAATTGTTTTTCTGCTTATTTTTTAGCAAAAAAGCAGAAAGTGTTTGGATACCAAAATTGCTTTTCTGCTTAAAAAAGAGCATATAAGCACAAAAAATTTGATAAACATATTCAATCATATGCATTTAATAAAGATTTTAAGTTAAATATGATAGTAAAAACTGATTTTAGTGTAATATCAAATAAGTAATATGAAATAAGCAGCTCCTTACATGCTTATGAAAAATTGTTTTTCTGCTTATTTTTTAGCAAAAAAGCAGAAAGTGTTTGGATACCAAAATTGCTTTTCTGCTTAAAAAAGAGCATATAAGCACAAAAAATTTGATAAACATATTCAATCATATGCATTTAATAAAGATTTTAAGTTAAATATGATAGTAAAAACTGATTTTTAGTGTAATATCAAATAAGTAATATGAAATAAGCAGCTCCTTACCTGCTTATGAAAAATTGTTTTTCTGCTTATTTTTAAGCAAAAAATCAGAAAGTGTTTGGATACCAAAATTGCTCTTCTGCTTAAAAAAAAGCATATAAGCACAAAAAATTCCTCTGAGCTGGTGACCTTCTCCTTTGTGTAACCTTCGTGGATGTTTGGTGTCTATTTGAGTCTAGGTTTAGCATCAGCTGAGAGAGCACGTTCGGAATTGCCTTTACCATTCCCGCCTTGTAGAAACATGTGTCTTTCTGGTGTAATTGGCATCTTCAACAACATTATACCAACAGTCTGCTATACTCTATCTTATATAGGGCATGACAACGAGTTACTGGGATAGGGCACTTGAAAGATGTGTTCTAAATGATGCATAGAATCTTTGTAAGATATATTACATTCATTCGGTTTTTCGTGGCATCATTGACCTACTATTCTTGGAATAAAGTTTTAATTCCTTTTCACTATAAAACGCTTAACAGCTTTATTACTATATGTACCCCGAATAGATCCACAACCTTGTTAAAGTAAAGAACCTTATTCATGGATCCTCTGAACTGGATTTCAGGGAATCCACTATTGATGAACCCTGAAAGACACCTTCATTCTTTCATATATGTTATTGATTTTTTGGAACTATATTTATTCTTTTTCATTAGGTTTGTACTTACCTTTCATTTTCCTTTATTTAGATTATTAAAAAAGATGTAGGCGGTAGGGGAAATCCAAAGTGCTTAAATTCAATGAAAGTGAATAAGATTATGTTATACTCTAGAATCAGAAACTTGGAATTAGATACACACATGCAAAATAAATTGTGAATCATATGCTTTCTGTTTGGAATTAGATACACACATGCAAAATAAATTGGAAAATTCTTTGTAATTGGAAAGTTCAAGATCATGAGCATAGACCAAAGGTGCGTTAACCTATTCTTCGTTGACAACCTTCACCTCTAAAGTTTCATCGCTGTAAGCCTAGTTTCTTGCAATGCACATCAGAGTAGTGCAAATCAACGTCATTCTCCAATCTCCTTTCGCCACAGCGGAAAGATTGTTCGTGAATAGCCGCCACAGCGGGGGGATAGGTCTACAATGACAACTTGCTTGAGTTGGAAATCCGAGGAAAAAATATCAACACCTATATACAGGCCTAAAGGAGATCAAGACCAAAGGACCATAATATTAAACTGTTTATAAATCTTTAATAAATAAACAAAAAGAGTTAATATTGAAAAATGGCCCTTTTTGACCCGTTACATGGCCAGCCCATTGTGCCCAATCTAGATTGATTGGGACTGTGCCTATAATACAACGGTTAAATTAAAATGGACGAAATGGGTTGATCTGGTCAAACGGGTCAAAAGTCATCCAAAACAGCATTAAAGTTGAGACATTGTCACTTTAGTCTTACAATCCTTTTGTTATGCTCAACATATAACAATGCTTATTTGAATCACTATCAAGGTGATGGCAGCCATGAGGATCTGCAGTCAATCATCGTGGTCAGTGCTTTTTTTCTCCTTTCAATTCGTGTGAAATCTTTTAATGTATGTGATTCTCTGTACCACATAATAAAAAATATATGTACTCCGTCTATGCTCTTGCAATGGAGTTATTCTTGTTTGGGGTCAATTGCATATATACCCACTAAAACTTGTATATTTGCATATATACCCAAAACATGCTTAAGTTGCATTGTACATCATGCATTAAAAACTTGTGTTATGGGGAAATATGCAAATTTTTGAGTTTTATTGGGTATATATGCAATTCCCCCTTCTTGTTTTAAGTTGGGGTCTTTAATGCTGATCACAGACATGCAAGTACATTGAAAGGGCACTGGCCAATGACAGGGGTGGAGATGGCAAATTCGATTGTAGTGATCTACATCAACAATTAAAATAGGTTGCTTGTTTTCTCTTTAGCTATATGATACATGTATTCATGTTGATGTTGGGTGTGTTAGTGATTGATGTGGCCTATCCTGTTTAGTACATATGATACATGTATTCATGTTGAATTATCTAGGTAATATAAAATTATATATTACTTGCCATTATTATTTACACAAAAAAGTACAATCTTAAACTATGTGCAAACATCCTATTAGATTATTTTTACAGTGTAGTGTTTTCCCTTTCAAGACAATTGGTTTTTATACAACAAAGCTTAAGAATGGTGGTTTAGAATATCAAACGCTCCTAAATTAGATATAGAAATATCAAAACCACAATCATTGTAGTTAAAAGTTAATCATCCAAGACTAGCAAGCCATAACTTATCCTCAGCAACCAAAGTCTAAAGAATACTTACAAAGCAATGTGAACTAACAAGATATAGGAGAATTCAACATCAAAAGTAATGACTTTGCCAGCCATCACGACATCCCACCTCACAGCCATCTTTGCAAATAGTCAACCATGGTCTTTCCCGAATAATTTCACCCAACCCAACATCTCTTATACGAATCAAACGAGTTTCTCCAATCCCAATCCATTGTAAACCATGAAACAAAGGCTTTTTCAGATATTCATAAGATTCGACAGATATCCCAGGGCACATGAAAATGTCGAGTCTCCGAAGAAGTTTACTTTCATCTTGAAGTCTTCCCCTTACAGCCAAAACCTTCATTGCTTCATCCGTCACCAATAAACAATTCCTGATGCACAGTTCTATAAGCTCAGCACAAGCATTAGCAACAACGGTAATGGCATTATCTGTAATTCTTTGTAGGTGACCAAGATCAAAAGATGACAAAGTCTTGCAAATTTTCCCTCCACTTGTTAATAATAACGTAATCCCTTCATCAGTAACCCTCTTGCAACCCCTTAAAGATAGGAATGAAATGGGAGCATTCCCTTTACCAATAGTAGCCATATGAGCATCCGTAACATTTGTGCCTCCTAAGTTTAACGATGACAACAACGCAAAACATGAAACACTCCTAAGGCATGAATCTGCTACAAGTTTGCAGCCACGCAAATCAAGGACCTCTAATGAAGTACATGATGATGTCACCAGTTCACTAACTCCTTCACTGGTAATGGAACCACAAGACACCAACTTTACCTCCACAAGGGACCTATGAACCTTACCAGCATCTTTAAATGCCAAGTCCGTAAAAAATAGACCATTTTGAATATCCAACTTCTTCAAATTCAAGCATGAGTTGAGTATCGACACGAATCCCTCATCACGAAGTCCAGAAAACCCATGAAGCCGAACTGATTCAAGTCCTTTGCAACCCGTTGAAAGCAAAATCATGCCCCTATCAGTCATCTTTCTGAAAGAGGTATGAATATGTTGTTGGCTTCGTACAAGAGAGAGACTAATCAGATGCGTACAACCAACCAGTGACAGAACCCCATCATCAGATAGCTCATCAGACCATGCTGTTTCAGATGTTGGTATGTCTATAAGCTCCAACTCAACCAATAGAGGACAAGATTGTGCAATAGTGCGGACAATGACATCAGTAATGAAATCTAAGATGAGTGACACGTGAGTCAATGTTGATCCAAAAGTAATGGAACCCCAAAGGACTCTCATATCAAGCTTAAGAACCTTAACTGTTTCGGGCAGCTTGTGGTATATACCGGCGATCGTTGATCCATTTCCCTTTCCACTTCTTTTTCCCACACGGACTTTAATTTCCAGGGACTGTATAAAAGAAAATCAAAGAGTAATATAAATATATATATGTGATGTATACTTAATGGTAAGGTACATAATACTCCGTAATAATATAAGAATACCGAGAATTTACCTCCAAACAAGAGCAGTACATAAGTAAGCTATAGAGCTTATTATCAAAACCTATAGACCTTTTATTGTCCGATAACTCGACCGAGAGCACCCTGGACATAATAAAATCAAACAACATTAAAATCACAATGTGTGATACTAAAATGAACAAGATAACATGCAGCTTATCAATGTAACTCGATAGTACCTTAAATTAGGACAGCGATTAGCAATGTAGGATAAAAAGTCGTAACTTAATGAAGAACCTCTCAACAAAATCAGTTCTTCAACATAAACACCAATTAACTGTCTAATAAATAACTCGTCAAGGCGTAAACAATCCAACTTGATCTTCTTCATTTGTCCAAAACTTTTACTAATTCCATTAAATGTATTTGAATCAACAGGAAAAGCCTGCCAACCAAATAAAAATATATATAAATAGTACTCCAATGATAAACGATATGAAACATATAAATTAACTTACGGAGAGGTTGATGGATGATAAAGAGGAAAGGTGTTTGTTGACGGTAGATTGAAGAGTTCGTGAAACGCATGTTAATGAGCAGCGGGTGGTTAGCGTTTCAATTTCATCTAACTTGGAAAGAATTTCACAAAATATGATGTTTTCCGGTATCCTCTCAAGCAAACTATCGCCATCGCTCACCCTGGGCTTCTTAGTAGAAACCATCCGTTTCACAAGTATTATCGGTCGATCGCCCTTACAGTAGTGACTAACAAAAAAGTTGAGGACTTGAATAAAACATGGCCCATCCTTTATATTATACTTAATAATTCTTTTGTTGCCACTGGGCCTATGCCATCGGTCAAATTGCACAGCCCAATATCCGGACCTGGCTTCTTTTGCTAGACTTTTAGATTTTGGGCTTGTCCTTTTTTTTCTTGTTTTCAATTACTTACCTTTATTACTTTGAAATTTGACTCCAACCCAAGTATTATAAACTGAGGCGACTACAAAATAAATGTCATTTAGTGACCGATAAAAAGTTTTATAAAAAGTATAAAATTAAAGGCATTTTGGTCTTCATCAACTGAAAGAAAAAGAGACATTAGAAGAACCATCACTAAAAGTCTTTAATGACGCTTAATATCAGTCACAAAAGGTCTGTTAGATTTTATGTCTGATTGTTATGTGTCAATATAGATTCTAAATGAAAAACTTAAAACTATCTAGGGTGAAGGCTGAATATACGTAACAAATTTTCTCAAATTTACCAATATACGTAATATACTTATTTTATTCACAGCATACGTAATATACTTTTAAATACTTATCAATGTACGCAACATTGACTGTACCATTTAGAAAGTTACAATTTTGGTCCCTGTCGTTTACGTTGACTTTCACCGTTTGTCCATGGACATTTGTTTACTTAGAAAAATTACAATAATTGTCCCTTGACATTTGCGTTGACTTCCACTGTTAGTCCCTTGACATTTTAATACGATTTCGTTCGTTTTTATCCGTTTTATTATTCTTCTTTATCCGCTTTCATCTGTTTTTATATTTTTATAAGCTTTCGTTCGTTTTTCTTACGTTTTTATCCGTCTTTATTCGTTTTCATCCATTTTTATACGCTTTCGTTCTTTTTTCTTACGTTTTTATCCACTTTTAAACGTTTTCAACCGTTTTATACACTTTCATCCGTTTTTCTTACGTTTTTTTCTGTATTTATCCGTTTTCATCCGTTTTTAAACGTTTTGTCCTTTTTTATAAGTTTTTATCCATTTTTATGCATTTTTATCCGTTTTAATACGTTTTTGTCCGTTTTTATACGTTTGTGTCCATTTTTATATGCTTTCATCCGTTATTCATATATTTTTATTCGTTTTTGTCCATTTTTAAACGTTTTCATCCGTTTTTATATGCTTTCGCCAAATTTTCTTATGCTTTCATATATTTTATCAGTTTTTATCTGTTTTTATCCGTTTTTAATACAAATATTGTCATAAACGTCATTTTCATTATTCAACTTCTTTATGTTTTGATAATCACAAAATGTAAAACTACGTTACGTAATAATACATTTGATACGTTTTTAATCGGGACAGTTTGTTTCAACTACAACATCACTTAAGGTATGAACAAACAATATATCAACTTAGTTAAGTGATCAAAAAAGTTATTTTTTTTAAAACTCACATTTTCATAAATGTGACAATCTTTTGACACAAATAACTTATACAAATGGACAAAATGGACAAAAACTTATGGAAACGTATAAAAATAGACAACAACGTATTAAAACAGATGAAAACGGATAAAGACGAATAAAAACGTATGAAAATATAAGAAAGCGTATAAAAACGGGAAAAAAGTGTAAAAATGGACAAAAACGTATAAAACGGACAAAAACGCATAAAAATGGATATAAGCATATAAAAATGGACATAAACGTATAAAAACGGATAAAAACGTAAGAAAAACGGACGAAAGCGTATAAAAACGGATGAAAACGTTTAAAAATGGACAAAAACGTATGAAAAACGGACGGAAACGTATAAAAATGGACAGAAAGGTATAAAAACGAATAAAGACGTATAAAACGTAAAAAAACATATGAAAGCGTATAAAAACAGATGAAAATGGATAAAAGCATATAAAAACGGATAAAAACGTAAGAAACAGATAAAGACGGATACAAACGGACAAACACGTATGAAAATGTAAGAAAAACGGATGAACGCGTATAAAAACGGATAAAAAACGTAAAGAAAAACAGACAAAAGCGTATTAAAATGGCAAGGGACTAATAGGGGAAGTGAACGCAAATGTCAAGGGACCATTATTGTAAATTTTCTTTGAAAAAAATGTCAAGAGACTAACGGTGAAAGTCAACGCAAACGACAGGGAACAAAATTGTAACTTTTTTAAATGGTAATCAGTCGATTACGTACATTGGTAAATATTTAAAATTATATTACGTATGCTATGAATAAAATAAGTATATTACATATATTGGTAAATTTGAGAAATTTTATTACGTATATTCAGCCTTCACCCAACAATCTATTAGTGACTGAATTATTCAGTCACTAAAAGTCTTGAACAATCATTTTTTTTTCATTTCTTATTGCATTTTTCCCATTTCTACTGCATTTTATATGCTATAAAATAGGAATTTATAATAAAATCACATATGTGAAACCACAAAGTAACTTTATTGCCTAAAACAAGTTGAAAAACAACTCAAATTCACCCATTTCCAAAATGTATATTGATGACGTATAGCACGTACAGCAGGCCTATTGGGCTCAGCTTGTGCTATACGCATTTTGGGCCCAGGCCCATCAACAAAACAACCACGAGTACCGGATCGTCAGTAAGCCTAATAACAAATTGGCTACGATCCAGACTCAAAGACGCACGCAGTGCACTTAACGGACCAGACCCATGGTCGCGGAACCTATTATGTGTCAGCGTCCACGATTATTGCAGAACTTTGCCCAACACGGGTCCCACTCCGGCCGCTAACTTTTATAAGCGAAACTTTAGGAAACCATACCATTAGCCTCGCCTATAAAAGGAGCTCTAATCTTCTCATAAGGTACAACTTTCTCTCACATAATAATACACACACTTTTATTCTCTATCAAGAATGCATCTCACGCCGGAGCTTTATCGTGGTGTCCGTCCCCACGGTAAGGCTAACGGTTTGCATTAAATTGTGTAGGGATTCAATCTATCATTTGGTTTAGTACATATTCGGCCCATTGGTAGCTAGTTAGCCCGGCCCAACACGCATCCTATACACATATTTCAACCCGTCACACTTTTTATACTAACAAGTTGGCGTCATCCGTGGGACCAGTGCACAACTGCGTTCTTAAAAAATAATCACTATGAGCACTCGGTTCGAACCTACTCCTTCCCCCGCATCCACCGTGCGGAACACGGCGGGAAGGGGGAATAACGCATTTCTGGCGGAACTTGAGAGGCCCGCGTCTGACGCAGCCCTAAGGAAATACTCTGACAAGTATTACCACCAGATCTTGCCAATTATGTCTGATAAAGTTCGTCAAGAAAGGAAGCAAGAGATTGGAGGCAGTGAAAGCCCGACTTGACTTCCAGGAAGCTTCACAACATTCCAAGTCGGGGGCACCGAATGGAAGGAAAGATTTGAGGAAAAAACTCGAGTCTAAGAGACACCGAGACACACGCGAAGGCTCTGACCGAAGAAGTGATCGGTACAGATCACCAAGAAAGAGAAACACGAAACGAGAAACGGTGTTTAAAAGATTTCGAAAAGGCGTATTCCATAGGTTGAGAAATAGAGAGAGGAGCGTTTCAGTGTACTCCGGAGACTCCAGACGACCAACCTACCGCAGTGCCCAAAGAGGGGAGGAAAGCTACTATCACAACTCTTATTCACAAAAGACAGGGCCCACTACCAGAAGACATGGGGATAACAGGGCATCGTCGCAAAAGACGAACGAGCCCTTTGAGAGCGAAGACAGTGGAGGCAGACATTGGAAGTCCGGATCCAAGAAACAAAAGTCAAGTCTCGAATACGACGACCTAGCAAGGCCGTGGGTATGCAAGGAGACTAATCCGCTCACTCCACGCTTTCGTTATTTTGACCTACCAAAAAGGACCCTGCATGCCAAATAATGTGAAGACATATGACGGAAGTGAAGATCCCGAGGATCACCTTAAGATTTTTCAAACAGCAGCAAAGGTAGAGCGTTGGGCTATGCCGATCTGGTGCCACATGTTCAATTCCACACTTACTGGATCCGCTAGGGTTTGGTTTGACGACCTTCCGCCAGAATCCGTTGACAGCTATGATGATCTGAAAAAAGCCTTCCTAGCCAATTTCCTCCAACAAAAGAAGTGCATCAAGGATCATATAAAGCTTCATCACATGAAACAAAATGGATGGAGAATTTACAGAAGACTTCGTACAAGGATTTAAGGAAGAAATCAGGGATTTAAAAGGAGCGCCTGAAGTCATAAAAATATCAGGATTCATGCACGGAATAACCAATCAGGAACTAATTAAACGGTTGCACGATAGGGTCCCAATGTCAATGAGCGAAGTAATGAATATAACCACATCCTTCTTACGAGGGGGAGTGGCCACCAAGGATCGAGAAAAGAGAAAACCATTGCTACTAATACCAAGGAAGCAAAGTATAGTCGGGCGACGACAAAATTCCAAAAGGGAATTCAGGAACAAACTTAAGACAAAAGGAAAGAAAAACGACTTCCTCACTTCTCCTAAACCCCCAAGGAGGTTTCGGCTCCTAAAAAAGCAAGATTTTTAAACTTGCCCCCAACGATCCTAACCGAAGAAAAGAATAGTAGCAAGTTTTGTGAATTCCATGGAAGAACAAGACATAATAAGGACGAATGTCTACATCTAAAAAAGCAAAAGGAGGAAAGAAATAAAGAAAAAATGGTCGAAGAAAAAGAAGCGCCTGGAAAAATCAAACATTAGCAATACAAGACCTCAGGAGAGGAACAACACAAGAACCTCTCAATTTCACTTCTCACCCTAAAAAATAAAATAAAATAAAGGGAAAGCACCTCACAAAACGAAGGTGCTTTGGAAATGTAATATGGACCTGCGCGGAAAGACTGCGTGGCCACGACTATAATATCCCCCACCGAATCCAATAGCGGAGACATACAAACAACAAATGACGCTCCTAGCAATGGAATCATAACCTCCGCATAACAGAATAACAAAGAATCCTACATACTAAAAGAATATGAACATTCTCAAATAAGGAAGAAGTTCCGTTGAAACGTAAATAGACCTCAAATAAAAGGAATCACCAGTAGGCATAAGAACAAAGGGAGACAACAATTCAAAAAATGGCCTCAGCATGATGCCCCCGCTTTAAATGCAAGTATCGGAAGTAACTTTGCCACCCTGGCATAACAAACTCGAACGAATCTATTCGACAAAAAGTGATAAGCATCCCGCAATAAATGAAAGAAATACTACATAAGGTACGTACAGAAGATACACAACTATAAATAGACAATTTGCGAAGTAAAAAGCAGGGAGCCATGGCAAAATGGGAAGAATAAGACTTTTTAATAAAAAACAACAACCGAAGGAGAAACCATCACTAACATAAATAGTCAAAAATCATGTGTCAACAAACCCCGCACCGCACTCAAAGTGCATGGGTAAGGAAGCACGTGAGCAATCCGAACAAAGATAAGTCAACAAGGCTGAAAAAATGGTGAATAAGAGAACACGCCCAAAACAGTAAAGTTGAACCATGAATAAGTCATTTTTCGAAAAACTCACGTAGGAGCATACCCCACATCTTGAGGACTGATCTCAAAGGAGCTAGGAATAAACCGTAGCGATTCATCACCACTATAAAGATAAACTAACAACAGAATTAAGGCAAGAAAGCACGTGACTCCAGGAGAATAAAGCTATCAAATCACACCCCTTACCTTGAGGAAAGGGGTATTTATACTACTTGATTAACGAGGTAGGCTGGGCAAGCGAGGTAGAGTCCGGGCCTAATGGGCCGGACTTTTCTACTTCGGTACATGTTGGGCTTGCCTACCTCGCTCTTTATTACATTATTATTATTCTAAATACAAGATTAAGACTTATTACATATTACAAGACATAGAATAATAACACTTCTAGAATTAATCCTAACAACCAAGAGTCTTTCTTTGTGGTCGATTACATAGTGGTTAATGAGTTTATTTGCTAAATAACCAAGTCAAGGTTCTAAAATCAAGAGTCAAAGATGCTTAGGGTTAGAGTTTGTAAGGGTGGATCGTTTAGCTTTGTCACCATATTACAATTGCTATACCCATAATTATCAACTAGCAGGGTACCCGCGCGATGCGGCGGCGGGTACCCTGTGACTATATTTTCTTGTAGTGTGATGTTATGCGGACATATCTTTTTAACAATTAATTTACAAATAACAATAAAATTATATAAGACAATAGTATAATTGCAAGTAGTTAAAAGGTTATTGTCAACGTGTTGTTGCGGTGAAAAGGAGGTGGAGTTAGCGTCTCACCCTCGTACCCTGGCGACCGACACCACCTGCAGCCGAAGCAAACTTTTCACTCAAGTAGTAAAATACGGATAGCATTTAACCCAACAACCGGAAACAAACTTAAACTATTATAACAATAGCTCAATAACAACCATTTTCGGATATTTAATGAAATCCAGTACCCAGTCTCTTTTAATGTAGATGTTGAGCCCGTCATATGAATTGAAAGACCCGGGCCCAAAATAATACCTAAACATTTGTATCAATCCCAAATCCAATATTAGATAAACCCACGAACATTTTTACTTCTTAACCCTACACACCTCCTCTCTTTCACCTAAACTTTTCACAACCCCATCAAAAACTCATCTCATCTCACGATTTCATCCTCTTCAAATCATCTTCACCATCATGAATTATAACCAAATCACAAATCCAACAATTTTAACGACACAAACATAAGCACAACCGATCCATGAACTTTTCTTCATTTGAGTTCAATTCGAATCAAGAAAGCATATTAATGGCTTCAAGATCCTTTAGAGGGTCTTGGGTAGCTTCATCTTGTGTTGCTTTCATTTTGTTGTTATTTTGAACGAACCGTTAGAGATTATAACATAATTGTTATGAATATTTTCTTTCTTTTTCGAATGTAAAGGAAGCTTTAGCTTCGAAAATGATATGTGAAGATATTCTTTCGTGTAGATGAAAGAAAGTTTTGTCGTTCGTTGAAATCTTGACTTGGGTTTGTATTTTTGCACCAAGTAAAGGTAGTGAAAAATATTTCAAGTCAATAGCTAATGATGTTCCAAGTTAATGTGTATTTATATATTTAAATATAGCATTTGGTAACTTGATTTGAGTAGCTAATAAAAATTATGCTTGCGGCAAAATGACGGTATTATATTTTTTATTCGTCTTATACCTAAGCGTAAAAGATAGAATGAAATTTATTTAGTTTTGTTCTTTTTTAAAGGTTAGGATATTTCAACATCTTTATAAGTAGGATGTAGTATATAGGTTTGTACATTGTGCTTTACATTTTGTATTAATTGGTGATGGGGTGTATTAATTGTATGCATTAATGTAGTTTCTATATTTAATATGTGTATCAATGTGTTGTATATTATGCATATGTGGTTGTAAGTCTGAAATTTTGTGCTTTAATGTGTTGTACATTATGCTTTATTACATTCAAGTCTGAAAAGTATGAAAATTAAATAGGAGAGAGAGTCGTTTGTGCATTATAAGTAGTAGTGATATGCATTACCAAGAATATACAAGTAAAACCTCTATAAATTAATAGTGTTGGAACCAAGATATTTTATTAATTTAGCGAGATATTATTATATCGATAAATTAATAATTTATTAATTTAAAGAGGTTTTACGTTTGACCATTAAATTTTCAAGTCCAATATACTAGTTAGAGATATAAAATAATTAGAAAAATAAGTTCAAATTAACATTTTATGAATTCACATTCAAACCTTATGAAAATAAATTAACACTTTTTTGTTCAATATAAGACAACGCCCCAACTCTTTAGTGCAATAAGAGATTTAAAGATAAACTAAATACATATTTGAAGTTTAACAAAAAAAAAGTGACTATATGATCATTTTTTACTAAACAATATTAGAATTTTGAAGTGTATAGCATATATAAAATATGGAATTTTAGTAATTATTAATTTATAGTTTCATTGGGACCAATAACATATACACTGGTGTTTCAAAAAAATTATTATCTTATTATTTTATCGATTGGGGTACAAATTTGTACTGGTTCCAAGTTGAGGCTTGCCAAATTATTGATTTTATCGAAGTTATTAATTAATCGAGTATTAATTTATTGAGGTTTTACTGTATATAAGTACATGGCTTGGAACATAAGCCAATGATGTGGGCTATGCGCTCAAACAAGTATACATGGGCACCTTAATAAGAATTTCATCAGTTAGATGTTTTCAGTCAATAAATAGATACATGATTCTATGTTAACCTAAACTCATTGTTTTAAGTAAGTAATTTGCAAATAAACATATGAAGTAAAGCGCGTACGCGTTATATATCTTGTGCTAATAGATATGCTTACACGTCTGCTGCATGTGATTATTTTGCAGTTTATTTCCACCTCTAAGAAGATGCATTAAATATTTTTTAATGTTGGCAAGAGCAAAAATGACAAGGGGACCAAATATGAGCTGAAATGAAATATATGCTGAGGGAGACGATACACGGTACCTGTGACACTTTCAAGCAATTCATCAATTCAAACCTTTGTCCCATATAGTTAACAGTCTGTTGACCTTATTCCTTTCTTTGCACACAGGCTTCATGTTTATTTCGAATACCTCTATTTTAGCCACACAAAACAAGACTTTCGGGTGAAATCTAGTACTTTCATTACTGAAAAACAATCCATAAATACTAATCTTTTTAGCCAACTGAGACACGAATCACCAAAAATATATTCAATGAATAGAAATCGAACTTCAAGTAGGATATCATAAGAAAAAACAAATTGGGCTATGAGATAACTACCATCAATTTTACAAATAAAGAGTAGTCAGATTTATATGTGGCTAGTAAAGCACAAAGTTATTCAAACAGAGAACCATTTGTTGGTTTGTGTGAGTTCTAAAACACGACAAAGCAACTAGATGTGTGTGAGCCGATGGGGGCACACGCGATAAACACGAGTATACGTGTTGAACGTAACTAATACTTGAATAACAATTTACCCGATATGCATTATTATGACCCGATCACATATTCTGACCCGTGGGCTGTTTTCAGCTCATCATATGGGTCGTTTGGGTAAAGCCTTGGGCTTGTGTGATCCAAACCGATTGGGTGGGTAAGGGCATGGGTTTTTAGCTTGTCGACCAAGCTAGGTTTCCTACTTGGGTTCAACTTACAAGGCTATATAAACACATCCCTGGATTCTCATAATGTCACGCATAATCTCAGCTTCTTAACCCTAAATCGATCTCAAAATTCCATGCTTTATTCTTCTTGGTCGATTGGTAAAACAATTCGACAAGAAGGTGTTTGTTTTGATTTCTAAACTTGCAATTATAAACAAGTGTTTAGATAGTTCGATTGGTACCTGCTTCTTGTTTCCTGGTCGACACATAGCAGCAGAATCAAAGGAGTAACTGCTCTGCCGTGGTATTTTATCTCGGATGAAGGAGGTTGGTTACCGGATCTTTATATCCGATACGGGTGAAGTTACAAAAGTTGTTCTGGTTTTTTTTGTTCTCGGGGGGAAGACAAGCAAGGTCTTGGACTTTTCTGATTTGTATTATTCAAGTGGTCAAGTATTTGACTGGGTTTATATATTACGTTCTCGACTAGCTACATCGAACGTATACGTGAATCGGGTTTGTGTGTGATACTCTTCGAGGTGTTTATTTTAGACACTTAAAGGTTTCGTAGGGTTTCTTGTTCTGTTACTAGAGTTCAATTGCCAAGCAAGGTTAGCCTTCTTTATTCCCTTTTAATTAATTAATAATGTATTAATTATATGTTTATTATTTACGTGTTAACATAATTGTATTAACTAGATCCATTTTCCGCTGCGTACTCGTAGAAGTTCTTGGTTAACTAGATCTAAAATCCCAACAGTGGCATCACGAGTCAACTCGTTTTTGCGATTATGGGTTACACGCTTTATATTAATAAACATGTTTTAAAGGGCTGCATTGAAACCTAGTGTAGTTATTATGTTTTATTTTTATTTTGACAATTACATGCAATACTTGTCAATTTTTAATAAATAATAACTAGTCACACACAAATTAAAATTATATTGATAATTAGAATTAATTTGTTAATTAGAATTTAATTTACATGTGAATTATAATTACTTTGTTAATTAAAATTAAATGTTAATTAAGATTACATGTTAAATTAATAATTACTTGCTAATTAGAGTTAAAAGTTAATTTGTATTTATTAATTGTTAATTAGAATTATTGTGATAATTAGAATTACATATTGATTTAAATACATATATTGCGTAATTACTTGTTAATTGGGATTGCCATGCTTTATGTGTTTTTCCGGCCACAAGACCCACTCAATTGCTTTTATAAGTGATGTATGGGCGATCTAGGTTGCATCCTAGTGACGGTCTTGTGGTTCTCCGTTTGGGGAAGACTCGCAAGAGGACTCAGAACAATATGTGGTTATGTATATTGATGTTTATGCTTCTATGTTTGTGATTCCTATATGTGCATTATTACTTGTTTTGACACCTAATTGTATGCAATATGGAATAATACATATCGTAACCATAACATTAATATTGGTCTTTATTTACACGCCTAAATACCATGCTCATTGTGACCCGCTATTTGATTCGTGGAAAATTGTTTTTGTAAAATAAAGTGACCTAATATATGAAACACGTTTTTAAGAATTTAAAAACTAGACGCTATGGACACTTGGGATGTACGGCTCACCCACTAGAACAAACTAAAAAGGGGGTTTAAAGAAGTGAGCAGTCTCACCGAAAGGATGTCTAAGGTTACGCTTTACGCTTACCCGGTCCTCTGCCTCCCTGTGCGTTCGATTGGAGCTACCGTGAACCATGATGATCACTACAGTGTCATTACCAAAAGGTTTTTAAAATTAGTGTTACAAAGTTGTTTTACATGCTTCTTTGTACACGACTTTTTACCACATTTATGTGTTCATACCTATTTGTTAATATTAAGTCTATGCCACCCAACTATGGACACGTGCACTTGGATTGACTTCTCTGGTCAGACCTAAGGGCCTTTCCAACCCATGGTATTTATTTCTCACTGGTCGACCTCGGTTATTTTTACACGTTCATACTTGGTCGACTTATATCGAGTTAACTGGTCGCACCTCGGATCCGAGGCATACGATGAGAACTAAACATGTTTTTGACATTATTACTCGATACTAATGCCTTAAACAGTCTCATAAATCTAAGAGTTGCATTATGCAATTAACGCCGCCGCTACCTCTTGTCCCATTTTTTATACACGGTCGAACCTATGGTAATTAATGGGGTTGCAAGTTGGATCTTAGTCTTATTAGTAATTAATTGGGTAGTTAATTCTTTAAGAATGTAATTATCGAAAATACTAATTATTTGAACTTTTCAATTGTAGATGACTACTTCAATCGAAAACAGTTCGGTACTCGTGAGTTTCTTTGAGAAACAAAACTCACTGGACCTAATTTCATTGATTGGTATCGCCAACTTCAGCATCATCCTATCAACTGAAGATAAGGAAGCTTATCTAGAGCATCCCATACCTGCAAAGACCTGCTGCTACTCCCCGCCACCCTGTCCCTACGAGGCTCTTGCACTACACTTGCTTGGGTTAAAGGTTCAAAGGACATGTCTGCCTTCATGCTCATGACCATGGAGTTAGAGATCCAACGAAATCTAACTCATCTTGGTGCTTATGACATGCTTCAGGAGTTGAAGTCTATGTTCTCTCAACAAGCAGAACAAGAGCTTCTACAAACTGCACGTGAATTCCATGCTTGCAAGCAGGAAGAGGGTCAATCGGTTAGCTCCTATGTTCTAAAGATGAAGAGCTACATTGACAGTTTGGAACGTCTTGGTCACCCAGTTACTCTCCACTATGGAATTAGTTTGATCCTAATCGGTCTTTCTAAAGAGTACATCTCGTTTGTGCAAAACTTTAATATGCACAAAGATGGGAAGACTATTAATGAACGCATGCTATGCTTAAGCAATATGAACAGACATTTCCAAAGAAAGATGCTGCACCTGCACTCCATCATGTACGTGCGGGGAAGGTCCAGAAAAACCAAAAGAAAAATAAATCGTTTAAGGCTGCGAAGGGGAATCATGGGGTTGGAAAAGCGGACCCAAGTTTGGTTATGATGCTAATTCCTACAAAACAAAACCCAAGATTCCTCCACCACCCAAGAAGGATAATCCAGCAAAGGACGCTACCTGTCACCGGTGTGGTAAGACAGACATTGGAGAAGGAATTGTCCCCAGATCTCGCCGAGTTAATGAAAAGAAGAAACAGTCTCTTGCGGCTAGTTCTTCGTGTATTTTCACTATAGAACTCTACTCTTTCCCTAAATCATCCTTAGTATATGACACTGGCTGTGGTACTCACATCCGTATAATACTCGTGGTCTAAGGGGCAGTAGGAAGTTGAAGCGAGGAGCTTTAAGTCTGTACGTGGGCAATGGTCAATGCGTAGAAGTTGAAGCTATTGGAAACTATCATTTATCACTCCCTAGTGGATTAGTTATTGTTTTAAAAGATTGTCATTATGCTCCCTCTATTACTAGGGGATTATTTCAGTTTCTCGTTTGTATGACGATGGTTTTATTAACTATTTTGAATCGAATAATTATATTTCAGTTTCTAAGAATAACGTTGTTTATTTTAATGCTATTCCTCGTGATGGTGTTTATGAAATTGAAATGTCTTATTCAAATACAAATGAAAGTTCCATGTTTGCTGTAAGCAATAAAAGAGCCAAGACCAACTTGGACTCTGCTCTCTTGTGGCATGGTCGTCTTGGACACATTAGCAAGAAACGCATGGAGAAGTTGCAACACGATGGACTTCTCAACTCATCTGACATTAAGTCTCTTGAAAAGTGTGTTGCTTGTATGTCTGGTAAGATGGCTAGAAAACCTTATTCACATCAAGTGGAAAGGGCTAAAGATCTGCTTGGACTTATACAAGACAAGGAGCAAATTACTTCGTGACTTACACTGACGACTATAGTCGGTATGGTTATGTTTACTTGCTGAAACATAAACATGAAGTGTTTGAAACATTCAAAGTGTTTCAAAAGGAAGTAGAAAATCAACTCGGGAAGACCATAAAATCACTACGTACTGATCGTGGAGGTGAATATATGAGTCAAGAGTTTTTGGATCATCTGAAGGAGCATGGGATTATTGCCCATCGAACTCCTCCTTATACTCCACAACACAATGGTGTATCTGAGAGGAGAAATCGAACCCTGCTTGACATGGTGCGTTCTATGATGAAACAAACAACTCTTCCAAAGTCCTTTTGGGATTATGCCCTTGAGTCTGCTACGCGCATTCTCAATATGGTTCCAACTAAGAAGGTTGAAAAGACACCATACGAAGTATGGCATGGGCAAGCCCCTAAGCTTTCTTACTTAAAAGTCTGGGGTTGTGAGGCACTTGCTAAGCGTGATACACTTACCAAACCCGACAAACTTGAACCTAGAGCTATTAAGTGTATCTTCGTAGGATACCCTAAGGAAACTATGGGATATTCTTTCTATCTTCCATCCGAGAACAAAGTTTTTGTTGCTCGAAATGCTGAGTTCTTTGAGAGTAATCTTATGGATCTTAAAGCAAGTGGGAGTATGGATGATCTTGAATTACTTCAAGAAGAAGATACAAATCCTTCTTTAGACACTAGCATTCATCATGATGAGGATGATCAAGAAATTGAAGAACCTCAAAGTGATATTGTTCCCATTCAAAAGTCCAATAGGACGCCGTGCTCACGACGTATGTGTTTATACATTGATCTTTGAGGAACATGAGTTAGGGGATCTTGGTGAACCCAATAACTATAAAGCTGCATTGCTGGATCTTGAATCCAGGAAATGGCTTGATGCGATGGATGTGGAAATGCAATCCATGAAAGACAATGATGTTTGGGTCTTAGTTGAGCTTCCTCCTAACCTGCAAGACAGCTTGGTAGCAAGTGGCTCTTCAAGAAGAAGACCGACATGGATGGTAAGGTATACACCTTTAAAGCTCGTCTCGTAGCAAAGGGCTTCACTCAAACCTACGGGATTGATTATGAAGAAACCTTATCTCATGTAGCAGACATTAGAGCTATAAGGATTCTCATAGCCATAGCTGCATACTATGACTTTGAGATATGGCAAATGGATGTCAAAACCGCCTTCCTCAATGGACATCTTTACGAAGAGGTCTATATGGAGAAACCTGGGGGTTTTGTTGATCTAACTATCCTAACCGTGTATGCAAGCTCCAGCGTTCCATTTATGGACTTAAGCAAGCATCGAGGCAATGGAATAAACGTTTTGATGATGAGATAAAGAAATTTGGATTTTCTCAACATCAAGATGAGCCATGTGTATATCAGAAAGCTAGTGGGAGTTATGTCACTTTCCTAATTTTGTATGTTGATGACATATTGATTATGGGAAACAATATTCCAATGTTACAAGATGTAAAATCCTATCTTGGAAGATGTTTCGCCATGAAAGATTTAGGAGAAGCTGCATATATTCTTGGAATTAAGATCTATCGAGACAGATCTAGACGATTAATTGGTTTGAGTCAAAGTGCTTACATTGAGAAAATCTTGAAAAGATTTTGTATGGAGAACTCCAAACGTGGCGCAATCCCAATGCAAGATAAGCCTAAATTGAGTAAACCACAAGGTGCTGAAACACACTGCCGTAAAGAGCGCATGCAAAGAATTCCATATGCTTGGCTATAGGTTCTATTATGTATGCTTTGTGAGATGTACTGCGTCCGATGTTGCGTTCGCACAGAATGTGACAAGCCGATTCCAAAGAATCCAGTGAACTTCACTGATCTGTGAAAAATATTCTTAAGTATTTACGCAATACTAAGGATATGTTTCTGATCTATGGAGGAAAAGATGAACAAGAGCTTAGGGTTTCTTGCTACACGATCTGGATATCCGGCATGTCTTTGATGACTTAAAATCTCAGACTGGATATGTATTTGTTCTTAATGGAGTCTTTGTTGATTGGAAAAGCACTAAGCAAAGTATTTTGCTACTTCATCTATGAATGAGGTATATTGCTGCTTGTGATGCATCAAAAGAGGTCGTATGGATTCAAAGTAAATTCATTTTGGGTTGAACATCGTTCCCACAATTGAAGAACCCATAAATATGTATTGTGATATCATCGGAGCCATTACTATAGCAAATGAAAGCCGAATCACTAAAGGTGCTAGACATTATCGCGCTAAAGTTCATTATCTTCGAGAGACCATTGAAATGGGCGATGTGAAGATATTAAAGGTTCACACAGATGACAATCTAGCTGATCCATTTACGAAAGCTTTAGATTTCCCTAAGCATTCTAAATTGACTAGAGAAATAGGTTTGGTACCCGCTAGTAGTCTCATGTAAACTGTGTGTTAATTAGTATTTGGATAATTTGGAGTTGTAAGACAGCTTTTTATTTTCGATTAATAAAGATACGAGGTATTTGTTATTATATTCATATAATATGTTATTCCATTTTTGCATGTTTAATCCATGAAATGATTTATCATTCAAAATATGTCCAATGTCGGTTAACAATATGGGAATATTGTTATGATAAGGCAAATGTGAGTGTTGGTTATAATTCTAACGAGAATTTGGATTGTTCCCGCCAAACTCATATGTATTCACTAGAGATGCATATTGGATTCCCCAACTTTCAAACATTTACTTTTGGATCCTTGTCATAAGTAAAATATTGAAAATGGTTTGTTATCTTCGTCCTTAGACTTGAGATGCAAGTAAGTTCTATTATGTGTGGATATCACTTTTGTAAGTATATGCAAAACGCTATCTGAACAAGGTAGTTATAAAAGCTATATTTCTGAGTGATGTGAAGCGGCATCCACAACACTTGTAGTCGATAAAGGATTTGTTACTCCACTTGATATGTGCAGAAAGATACCATGGCGCTCTCCATTTAATCGGATAGCTACCGTGCGGCGGACTCAAAGGGTAATGCAAGATGATTCTTGATTACATTTGGTATATCTGAATTAAAATCTATAACGAGATTCTAAATGGTTAAACTATATGGAATGATTAAAGATCCATAATCCATGGTTTAACGGTATCTAGAACAAAGGATGATTAAAGCAAGACATTGAATGACCATGCTACTGAGAAACTTTTACGAAACTATTCTCTCTGACACATTTAGTTAAGCGAGTGAGAGCGTTTGCTAGGCGTTTCCGTCGTTAGTTTTGTGTGCTATTCGACACACCAAATCCCAAGTGGGGTGTTGGTTTGTGGGAGTTCTAAAACACGACAAAGCAACTAGATGTGTGTGTGCCGATGGGGGCACACGCGATAAACACGAGTATACGTGTTGAACGTAACTAATACTTGAATAACAATTTACCCGATATGCATTATTATGACCCGATCACATATTCTGACCCGTGGGCTGTTTTCAGCTCATCATATGGGTCGTTTGGGTAAAGCCTTGGGCTTGTGTGATCCAAACCGATTGGGTGGGTAAGGGCATGGGTTTTTAGCTTGTCGACCAAGCTAGGTTTCCTACTTGGGTTCAACTTACAAGGCTATATAAACACATCCCTGGATTCTCATAATGTCACGCATAATCTTCTTAACCCTAAATCGATCCCAAAATTCCCTGCTTTATTCTTCTTGGTCGATTGGTAAAAAAATTCGACAAGAAGGTGTTTGTTTTGATTTCTAAACTTGCAATTATAAACAAGTGTTTAGATAGTTCGATTGGTACCGCTTCTTGTTTCTGTCGACACATAGCAGCAGAATCAAAGGACTAACTGCTCCTGCTCGTGGTATTTTATCTCGGACAGAAGGAGGTTGGTTACCGGATCTTTATATCCGATACGGGTGAAGTTACAAAAGCTGTTCTGGTTTTTTTTGTTCTCGGGAGGAAGACAAGCAAGGTCTTGGACTTTTCTGATTTGTATTATTCAAGTGGTCAAGTATTTGATTGGGTTTATATATTACGTTCTCGACTAGCTACATCGAACGTATACGTGAATCGGGTTTGTGTGTGATACTCTTCGAGGTGTTTATTTTAGACACTTAAAGGTTTCGTAAGGTTTCTTGTTCCGTTACTAGAGTTCAATTGCCAAGCAAGGTTAGCCTTCTTTATTCCATTTTAATTAATTAATAATGTATTAATTATATGTTTATTATTTACGTGTTAACATAATTGTATTAACTAGATCCATTTTCCGCTGCGTACTCGTAGAGGTTACTGGTTAACTAGATCTAAAATCCCAACACCATTTTCTACTTTTTTTCAACTTGCAAGCTTTGTTTGTGGACACATCTCTCTGTTGCTTTTGCCAAGAAAAACCCATGGAAATGCCATTGTATATTCTTGCAACTTCAGTGTCTTCTAAACTGATTATGTATGAGTACGCAAATCTTCGTGATCACCGGGCATATTACATGACCGACTTGCAGGATGTTATACTGTTATTTACAGAGGTATTAAGATGGACCAGGTCGGGCCGGGTTGACAAGCAATACACTTTGAGTCAACTTTAAAAACATTTGTAAACGATTTAATGATTTAATCATTGTTGTAACAAAAGTGATATAGCACAATAATAATCTATACCTCTCATTAAATTAGATAGAGTTTGTATGCACTGAAAATACGTGACTTTTAACCAATTTGACCCGTTTCACTTTTAGCAAAACTTTTTATATGATCCATTTGAAAGAAAGCTCAACCCAAAGAAACTCATTCTTAAGTAAATGGTGAAACACCTCTGGAAATTTCTAATATCTATGAGTAATAAGTTCACATGTGCTGCTCTCCGTCTTCTTTAAGCTGCTCTGCCAAGATATCATAGATAAACATTAAACAATGTTTTAGTTTAAATGCATAACCAGTAGTTAGAAACCATTGATTACATTAATAAGCAAAAATGTTCTATCACCTTGGTGTTCTAAAAGTAACAAAAATAGACAGCTTATACTTAATAACAATAAGATTCAAGTCGACATATGCACCACATCCATACAGATCAGGATTTAAGCCTCATCAGAAACAAACAGGACACCAGCATACATCCCAGAAAGACAACACCGAATAAACTCCAGAACCGTAAAAAATGAAAGCAATCACAAATGCAGTCCAGAAATGCATCCCGACCTTACCCCAATACCAAGGACTAGGCAACCACCGGTCCACCGCCACACAGTTCTTGAATCTAAAAAAGTGTGGCCAATCTTTTTTTCTAATGACTGCCAGGTAAGCAACTATATCTGATATAGGCAATTAAAGACCAGCTTGGTAACCCCCCAAAAAGGGTATGTAAGGAATCCGAAAGTCTTTTAACACCATAGTAGTGTAAACCTGTTCGGATGCCCAAAGCTTTTATCAACAAAAAGAAGTAATAAATTTTGGTATGTTTCTCCACTCAATATATTTTGTCATTTAGATATGTAACGGTATGACTTGTATTCCAAAAAGGAAAAAATTCAGAAAAATTCACGCAAATATCCAAGGTTTCCAAAAATACAGATTAAGTTCAAACAATTTGAAGCAAATACCCTAATTATAACGTGTTTTGTATTTGGGTTTGTGCGATAAGCTACTGATGGTGCGATAAGATCTTAGCTATCCATGTCTGGGTAAACTTTGCCTTCTCGATATACCAGGGCAATGTTCTGCCATTCTGGTCTTCTTTTCCTTGTATTCTTGTAAAATCTTATTTGCTCTTTTAGCACTCTCAACTAGAGGATGGTCTGCCTCACTCATCAGAATTCGTGTTAAATGAGGCTTTACTTCTTCATAATACCTGATTAATATATCCTGTCAACAATTAAGATTGTGTTAAACTTATCACAGTAAAATGATGTTAGAAGTTATTAATTGCTTTGAAGAAATATGGATACACTTAATACCTGAGATGACACCGCAGCAGCTGAGGCTAGAAAAGTCAAAGCCTTGTAAGCGTTGTTGTGTAGATCCTGGTCATCAATCTGCATGTAAATCATGGATTTTGTCAAATTTTAAGGTTTCTAGAAAACTACTATGCTGATAAAAGGGTGCCCGTTCTGCATTTGCTTGTAAGCGTTGTTGTTTGAATAGTATACTTTCGGTATATAAAACAGATTTGTCACATTGATCTGACACATGTTTTTAATGACCAGTTACGGCAGAAACAGGTTAAGAAGGTGTTTGAGTTTATTACAGTAGTATTTACAGTTTAATGTTTTTAATGACCCATGTTTTCTGCAAGTTATTAATCTGTAGTAGAAAGATATGTACCTGAAGCATCGGAACTAATGTATTGATTAGCATTTCAAGATGGCTACTCAGGTTTATCGGTTTACATTTTTCGATCACTATGAGTGTTGTCCTACAAGCTTCTGCCTGCAAACACAATTAAAAAAAAAAAAACAGTCAAACAAAACCTCTATATAATTGATTAGATTAAGATTTAAACAAGTAACACGCACTCTTATCATAGGGTTCACCAAATCATGTAGAGCAAATCCTAAAGGTATAATAACTGCATTAAGCCACTCATTTGTCCTTTCTTCTTGCATGATGCCATATAGTATTCCCAGTGTGTGTATGGCCTCATACCTCACAAGGGTATTGCCATCTACAAATCCATGCACTATTTTTGGGATAACATTCTCCAAATCAGCAACCAATAACTATTAAAAACAATTTAAACAAGTGTCCACTTAACAGTCTAACTGTTGGCTTTTCTTTATGGCAGATTATCAATTCAATAAACTTTAAAGGTGACTTGAGAAAAAAGTAAAGCAATTAAACAATACCGGATAACAAGACACTAAGCTGTGACATCGCTACAATTCCGCGTAATGTCGTTGTTTCCATTCAACGGAGTCTACGAGTTGCAAAAATTTTTCTGATACAAACGTCCTGATCACATTCCGACCCAATGATTCAGCAACATACCCAATGCAATCAAAACCTAGAGTGTGTGTAGCAGTTCTTCCAAATCTCCTATTATGAGTAGTTTGCCAATCATCGTGAACTCCATATCTTGTAAAAGATTTATGCTATGTATAAACAACCTTTCATAAACATATTCTATGTTTTTTTCCTTAGCCATTTCCACCAAAATTCAGCGCGTGGTGTCTAATAAGTGGTAAGTACGCACTACACTCAAAGATCTTAAACATTATCAATCGGATTTCCATTGATATTTGATCATCAAAATAGTTTGGATGTTTCTTCAAAATATCCAAATAGCACTCCAAACAGTTCAACGCAAACACTTCAACACGGTGGTTTTTGTAATGTATCAAAGAATCATTAAGAGTATCAAGCAGTACACGTTGCAAACATCGAAAATTTCCATTATCGTTTTCTAGATTAACAAGATACTTAGTAATAGCTATCAAACCTCTATTTCTTGATTCAAGACTTATAGAATCATGTGTAAGAAGGGACGCGAGATCACTTGTTATACTTGCTTCTTTATCGGCGTCACCCGTGAACTTAAGTATCCCGCATAGATGATCAATCTTGTCGTTGTAATTCTCTTTCTTAGCCATTGTACATTTATCAGTGATAAACATGGTTTCCTTTCGAGGGTTTTTAGGGTTTTGGGAGGTGACGAGAGGGAGAAACTAACGGTTGATAATTTTTAAATTTTTATTTACTTGTAGAGGAGTTGTAATAATTATTTAAGTTAAAATTAACGGTTAGCATTTATAATGTCAACATACACGTGTTACAATCTGCTTGGTTGTCTAAATTCTGTTAACACTTTGCTTTAATTTTAGGAGAGGACTAATTAATGGAACTTTTAAAAAGAGATAAGTAAATTAAGATAAGGCATCCACTATGGTGGACCTTTTAAAAAGTTTATAAAATTGTCATTTTTTATATTTTCATTAATTCTTAAAACTTTTCATATTATGAGCATATTCTTATTAGAAAAAATTACACGTTTGGTCTATGTGGTTTGCTCTGATTTCAAGTTTAGTCCCTAAGTCGTTTTAATTACACCAGAGATACCTATTTTTAAAACCTTGCACTCAATTAGTCCCTATTTTGGATGGGCCGGTAGTTTCTCTGTTAAGTTTTTGCACCGTTAGTCCCTCCGTTAATAATTTTTGCACCGTTAGTCCTATTTTTTCAAATAATGGTTTTCGCCGGTTAGTCCTTTCGTTAATAATAGTTTTCGCTCGTTTTTGTCCGTTTTTATCCGTTTTCGTTTGTTTTTATCCGTTTCCCCCGTTTTTTTACGTTTTTCGTCCGTTTTTTACGTTTTTATCCGTCTTGGTCTGTTTTTATATGTTTTCGTCAGCTTTTTTACGTTTTTGTCCGTTTTAATCCGTTTTTGACCATTTTTTTACATTTTTGTTCGTATTTATCCGTTTTCGTTCGGTTTTCATCCATTTTTGCCTATTTCTTTTACTTTTTTTGTCCGTTTTTATTCATTTTCATTCGTTTTTCATCCGTTTTCGCACATTTTATCGTTTTATATGTTTTCGTCCGTTGTTTTGCGTTTTTGTCCGTTTTTCAAGTTTTTTGTCTGTTTTATCCGTTTTGACCCTTTTTTTATGTTTTTGTCTGTTTTTATCCGTTTTCATTCGTCTTTTATCTGTTTTTGCCCATTTTGTACATTTTTTTACCCGTTTTCATTTGTTTTTATCCGCTGCATTCGGTTTTACGTTTTATATGTTTTGTCTGTTTTTATGTTTTATTAGTTTTTGCCCGTTTTCACGTTTTCCCGTTTTTTTACGTTTTATGCGTTTTCGAAGTATCCGTTGCTCGTTTTTTTATGCCCGTTTCATTTTTTACGTTTTTATCCGTTTTCATTCGTATAAAAACATAAAAAGAATAGACGAAAACATATAAAACGTAAATAAATCGCGGCGTAAAACGGATAAAACTAAATGAAACGGATAAAACGCATAAAAAATATGGGCAAAATAGATAAAAACTAATGAAAACGGATACAAACGGACAAAATGTAAAAACGGTCAAAACGATAAAAAAGCACAAAACGCAAACGGAAAACGGAAAAACGGACGAAAACATTTTAAACGTCTTAACGTGCGAAAACGGATAAAACGAATGAAAACGAATAAACGACAAAAAACGAAAAAGAATAGGCAAAATGGATAAAACGAACGAAACGGATAAAAACGAAAAAAAACGGGACGAAAACATATAAAAACGAAGGCGAATAAAAACGTTAAAACGGATGAAAACGAAAAGAACGGGGAAGCGGATAAACGGCGAAACGGATAAAAAGCGGACAAAACAAAGAAAACTATTATTAACGAAATGACTAACTTGAAAACCATTATTTGAAAAAATAGGACTAACGGTGCAAAACTTAACGGAGAAACTAACGCCCATCAAAATAAGGACTAAATGAGTGCAAGGTTTCAAAAATAGGTATCTCTGGTGTAATTAAAACGACTTAGGGACTAAACTTGAAATCAGAGCAAACCACAAGGACCAAACGTGTAATTTTTTCTTCCTATTATGATTAAAGCTTTTAAGATTTATAATTTGTTCTAACATTAATTAATGCTATTAAAATAAAAAAATGATAATAAACACTTCTTGGACCTCTTCAAAATCCTGAACTTCTTCATGCCACCTAGACATGAAATAATTTCTCACTATGGTATACAAAATCTTGTACCTTTGCATAAATTTTTAGACCTATTCTTTAAACACTATAATGGATGCTCTAAGTACTCAAGTTTACAAACTTAAATGAATGCATAATACATCGTTTGTGTTTTATTAGTTAATGGAATTAACATAAAACTTTAATCTATTAGATCCACTCTTCTAATTTCTTTAAGATCTTCTAATCTATACTACTTATAATGCATCTTGTACCTTCCCTCATATTAACTTTTTAAGATTTTCAATATAGAACTTTTAAGCAAATACAAGTAAAAAAGCATAAGTTATAACTATTTGAAGCACAAATAAAACTAAAAAAACACTATTCAACATATACAATTAATACACTATTTAATTTACCCCTTCACCAAAATATACAACCATTTAACCACAATATACAATCTAATCAAGCTACTAAACCAAGCACTTAAAAATAAAGCCATTAGGCGCGTGATGGTCGGTTGGAACCCGATTCGATCGCTATTCAGCATGGCGGCCAAATTAGCGCCATGCAGATGAGGGTCGAACTGGGTCGGTCGGCTCCAAAATTAACGAAAGGTTCATCCCCTCAACCGATAACTCACTCGACTAAAAAACAAAAAAGTGAACCGTTACAATATTGAAAAACATTTTTAACTTTGTAACTTTTTTTTTTTTAATTTTTTTAGGCTACCCACTGGCCACTCCCCAACTCACAGTAATAACAAAGCTCTACCTAGACTCGAAAATGAAAATAAAACTAAACAAGATCTTCGTTATTATTATTTATAAATTAATTGTTAAAAAAAATATGGCCGCATAACATCACATTATCAGAAAATTTAGTCATAGGGTACCCGCCGCCGCATAGCGCGGGTACCCTGCTAGTATAGATTTTAAGCAAATACACATAGCAAAACTTAATGTACAATTAATCTATGCACAATCATGTATATTAAACACTTTCAATTAATGTAAATAATAAAACACCTCATATATGATACAAGTGTACAAATAATGAAAGCTCCTAACTAATTTGGTATATTCTTTGATTAACATGATACAAACCAACCAAAGTAACTCATCAGAACCCAAGTACTTGAAAGTTGCGTTTGATGCAAAGAAAGAATAAAATATCTCATGCACCATACCTATACTTGCCTATATAAATCACCTCATTTTCACCCTTTTCACTCACCTAAACAAGTCTCAAACTCAAAGTTCTTGTCTTTTTACTACTTGTGTGTAACGAGGGGAAGAGGGGAAAGGAGAAAAGCAAGTCCTTGGGTTGGTTTCAAGCTCCTAGAGTCTTACGGGTTTAGCACATTACGGGTTTACCATCTTGGAGGTTCGAGTTCACTTGGCCCCGTTCGAATCCTACAAATCGTGTTCTTCACCACCTTTTGGTGTCGTAAGTATTCGAACCCATTTCAATAAGTAGAGTAGTATTTCAAGTCTCGTATGTAGCTTTTAATAATACTCGCGAGATGTTTCTAACCTTCTAACCTGTTTTCATTCGCTTACATTGTTACTTACACCCCATGAACGACACGACTTAAAATCATTGAAATTTAAAAACTTTTACGCGGAAACGATTTAACTTAAAACTGACCCGCTGTTGCTAATCGTTGAATTGACATAATTCTGAATCAAACTGACCCTTGAAAGTATTTTTACATGAAACTAGACTCAATTAACTTCGAAATGACGGGTGGCATCACCCGTGACGACTTACGGTTAAAAAGATATGATTTTTCAAAAACTGACTCCGACTAGTTCTCCAACTAGTTCTCCAAACTAGTTCTCTACTAGTTCTCCAAACTAGTTCTCCACTAGTTCTCCAACTATTTTAACCACTTTACAAACACTTAACCATATACATTGTTTTTCCAAACATTCTTGACCCGTTTGACCCAAAATGGGTTAAAATAGACCTTGTCCCAAACACCCCTTTTTTCTGCATACCCCTTTTGTGTACTTTTGACCCATTTTCCGGAAAACAACTTTTATAACATGACATAACACCAAAACTTCCATAAATCATTAAAACATTATAAACATCCAATATATGCATAAACTTGGTCATAATGACCTGCGGAAAAGTGCTTTACAAAGTGACGTGTATTATGTCAAAATACCCGTTTTGACCCATTTGCATACACCATTTAAACATAACTCTTTAATATGCTTTAGGACATATAAAATGACTCTTAAAACATTTCAAAGACTTCACACTATAAACATTAAACCTTTTATGACTCTCGGGGAACAACTTTGACTTCGAGCTCGGTATTCTACCTAAGCTCCTATTTCCATACAAACCTTCTAACATACACTCTTCCAATCCTTAAGCCTTTTCCAATCGCTTTACTTTCTTCACAATTGAACCTACAAAACGGTTAAGCAACTAAACCGTAAGCTTTCGCTTAGTAAGTAAAAGACATAACAAGTTATCATATATCATTAATCACAATTTGCATAATAAGCTTCACTTAACCCATCATTCATAACATATAGAGTTCTACATACCTTGCTAACTTCACAACTAGGCTAACCACATCTTTGCTAAACACATAATCACTAAATACACATTAACTCTTAAACTCCAAATGTCATCAATAGCATATCAACTATGCTAAACTCATTTAGCTAGTTTAACCAACAAGTCACATCTTCCTCTTAGCCAAGCATAATAGTCATTAGACCATTCATAACCTTAACACAAAAAATCATTTAACACATAACATATAATAAAAATATGATAAACTCAATATAACATCTTGTTATAATCAATTTACTTACCTCTCATCCAAGCTAATTAAACCAATAGCATCATCATCATCAAAACCTACTTCAACATAAAAACAATATCAATATTAAGGGTTTATACAACCCATAACTTACCCAATTTTATTCTTTAATCATCATATGATCATATCTTGATCATATGATGAAATACCCAATTATTCTTCATAAACCCTAATTCAATTTCATCAATTAACTCAATAATACTTAACCAATATTCATCATAACTTCCTCAATTAGTTTATAAACATCATTTACCCATTTTCTCCCAAGTTAGGGTTCATAAACCCTAACCTACCAATTCATCAATTAAACATTAAGAAGAGTACTTACTTGGGTAAAGATCATAGATACTAGCTTATTTCATGGTTGGGAACACTAATTCCTTCATAATTTAATTATCAAGACCACCATGTATTTTCCTTCTTCATCATATCATGACACACACACACTCTACATATTTTCTGGATATCCATAGAAGGATTAAGAATTATCCAGACACTTGTAGGTGTCAGGTTTGCCCATTTGACATCAATGGTCCCTCAAGTCCCATTCCTCCTAATTTGGCCATTAAATACTTTTATAAAAAATTACCACTTGACAACATAGGTCCCCTTACTTTCTATAACTATAACATAACATGTGTTAACTATTTGTTTGACTATCGGGTTGACTCGTCAATTTAACATTCGTTGACTAACCAATCATGTTAAACCTTGGTCAATTTCATCTAAGGTGGGGCCTATTTCTATCCGGGATACGGGTCTAACATACATCACATATAAAATACGACCTACGCAAATTATCACATCATATGTTAACCAACCAAAATGAGTTTTTCTTAAACATATATTTACACGACTGCATGCACTCTTAGAAGAAGAATAACTATGTATGTATTAATTTGCATGATTTGAAAACTAAAATATGTTGCCTTGTAAACTTGTGCAGTCGACATACATATATGCAAACATATATTGAAAAGTTGGTTTTGTGTTATGAGTTTGTGTGGTAATGACTAGTTGGTTTAAACTCATAAACATATAAAATAAGCTTGAACTTATTCCATCACTTTCGAATCACACACATCATTACTTATTTGAAGCTTGAACCTTCCCTTGTGAGATGCACTTAGTCTCCTAGATCTGAGTAGACGCGATGTCCTTGAACTCATTATCCATTTTACGTAGACAACATTACACTTCACATAAGACTCTCCCTGACACTGTCAAGTCCTCATAGTCATTTTCATTATGGTCATGAACACTAGCCTAGTTCTGGAAGAGCTCTTAGGAATTGCGCCCCTCACAATTCCTTTCGAAGCGACCCCACTTCTCTTTTACATATGTGATTTTATCTTGAATCGTTAAGAACATATGTTTTGTGATTTCATCTTGAATCATTATGCTTTATGATTTCATCTTGAATCATTAAAGCCATATGTTTAACCTCTCAACAAGTCACATTTGTTATAGGAATGGACTAGGAAAGTTACAATATTTAGTAACTCCCCACATTGACGTGACTTCCCCCACATTTCTATGATTAGGTTGTCCTATTGAACCCGCATCTGGGATCTCCAATAATTGGGTTAGGTTTTCCTTCATAGAAACTCATTCCTTCAAGGTCTTTAGTCCCATTCCTCTAGACGACTTACTTACTAACTCTCTCGCTAGCCTTTCGTAGCGATCCGCGATGTTATCCTTTGACTTCACATAGTCAATTGAGATAACTCCTATGGAGTAGTTGTCGTATCAATTATGTCGACGACGGATATGTCTGGACTTTCCATTATACATTATGCTATGAGCTTTGCCAATCGCCGATTGACTATCACAATGTATACTACCGTAATAGGTTTAGGCCACCTTGGTATGTCCTCTACGATTGACGTAGCCATTCCGCCTCTTGTCCGCATTTATCTAACGCGATAAATTTCGATTCCATCGTGACTTAGCTATAATAGTTTGCTTGGAATACTTCCAAGATATAGCTGCCCCTCCCAGTGTAAACACATATCCACTAGTCGATCTAGAATCCTTTATATTAGATATCCAATTTGCATCACTGTATCCTTCGATAATACTGGATATCGATCATAATGCGATCAATAATCGCCATCTAGATTCTAATAGTGAAGTACCCTAGTCATAGCTGCCCAATGTGCATAGCTTGGGTTACTAGTATACCTACTTAGCCCTGCTAACATATGCTAAGTCAGTCTGCACTGTCATTAAGTACATTAACATGCCAATAACTCTTGAATACTCTAATTGGGCAACACCTAAGCCTCTATTTTTAGATAGATGCTTATTGGTGTCAATTGGAGTTCTAGCTAGGCCGAATCCCCAGACATGAGTATTAAGAATTTTGTCCACATAATGTGCTTGACTTAACACAAGTCCATTCTGAGTTCGTATGATCTTTAGTCCAAGGATCACATCACCAAACCATATCCTTCATGTCAAACTTTGATTTCAACATGTCTTTAGTAGATTTGATCATCTTGTCGTACGCCAACGATAAGCATATCATCAACATATAAACACAAGATTACATATCCACTATTTGTGTCTTTGACATAAACACACTTGTCGGATTCATTAATTTTGAATCCACTCTCTAGCATGGCGTGGTCAAATTTTTGATGCCATTGTTTGGGAGCTTGCTTTTATCCATATAATGACTTAATGGGCCTACAAACTTTTTTCTCTTGTCCAGAGCCATGAAACCCTCGTGTTGATTCATGTAAATTTCTTTTTCTAAATCTCCTTAGAAATGCCGTTTACATCCATTTGGTGAACTTCCAAATTTCTTAATGCGGCAATAGCAAGTATCATCCTCGACGAGGTTATTCGCAAGTAATCTTAATATGTATCAAAGTAATCAAGACCTTCTCGTTGTCTAAATCCTTTGATTACCAATCTTGCTTTATACTTGTCAATGGTGCCTGGCCATCTTCTTCTTCTTGAAGATCCATTTATAGCCTAGTGGTTTACAAACTGAGGTAAATCCAACGAGCTCCAAGTATGGTTTTGTAAAATAGAATCTATTTCACTTTTAATGGCTTATTTCCATTGAGGCCCTTCTGAGGAAGTAACCGCTTCTCTGAAGTAAGTAGGTTCATTTTCAACCATAAAGAAACAAAATCGGGTCCAAACGATTTCTGCTTCTTTTACTTCTAGGTTCAACCTCTTCTTCCTCCGTTTGATCTTGTCTCTCATCTTGGAGATCATTATCATCTCGTTGTCTCTTATCTTGGACAACTTCTTCATCTATTCTTGATGAACTTCCAGTTTCTTTCGTTAAACAAGGAAATATAGTTTCAAAGAATGAAGCATTCCTTGATTCCATTAATGTAACCTTTTGTATATCCGGATTTTTCGAATCATGTACAATGAAGCGATAAGCATTGCTATTCTTAGCATATCCGATAAATATACAATCCACAGATTTAGGTCCAATCTTTTGGGCCTTGGGAGTCGGTATAGCTACTTTGCTAGACACCCCCACTCGTATACCTGATATGATGGATTTCTTCCCATCTATAATTCATGGGGTCTTCTTTTTCCTTACGAGGTATCTTATTTAAAAGATAAGTAGCCGTTAGAATGGCTTCCCCCACATGTCCTGGCTTAAACCATAACTTATCAACATGGCATTAACCATTTCTTTCAAGGTACGGTTCTTTCTTTCGGCAATACCGCTCGCTGAGGTGAATAGGAGCAGTGAACTCGTGTCTAATTCCATGTTTTGCACATAGGTCAGCGAATGGAGAGACATATTCACCTCCTCTATCACTTTGGACCACCTTGATTTTCTTACTAAGTTGATTCTCAACTTCGTTTTTGTATAGAACAAACTTGTCTATAGCTTCATCTTTACTTTTCAGTAAGTAAACATAGCAATACTTTGTACAATCATCAATAAACGTGATAAAGTACTTATTGCTACCTTTTGTGGGTAGTGATTTCAAATCACATATGTCAGTGTGTATCATATTAAGTGGTTCGGTTTTCGTTCAACCGATTTGAAAGATGCTCTTGTAAGTTTGGCTTCAACACAAGTTTCACATTTATATTTTGAGCCAATATGGAAATTAGGTATGCAATTAAATTTAATCAAACGACGCATCGAATTAAAATTTACATGTCCAAGACGACCATGCCACATATTAGAAGACTCAATCAAGTAAGGTAAGAATTCATATTATTGATATCTTTCTTAACAACCATTACATTGAGTTTAAACATACCATTCAGGGCATATCCTCTACCAACATACACTTGATTCTTAGAAAGAACAAACTTATCGACTAAAACAAGGCGAAAACCAAACTTGTTCAACAAACCAACTGCACACAAGATTCTTATGACTCGAACATACAAGACATTAGTCAACTTGAGCTCTCTGATGTCATCTTCAAGATTACATCTCATTCGCCCTTGATTTCAGCAGCTTGCGAGTTGCCCATGTACAGCTTCTCTCCACTATCAACCACTCCAAAGAGTGAAACATACTTTATCAGACACACATGACGGGTAGCCCCAGTATCCACCCACCATTCCCTCGTTGTTGGAAACTACCGTGTTAACTTCAGAGATCATGGCAATGACATCAGACACCATAGCAATCATGTCCATATCTTCATTCACCATATTAGCCTGGCGTGGAGTCACCCGCGGCATCTTACAGTTAGACGCAAGTGACTGGCTGGTCACAATTGAAACACACCCCTTGGAACTTCGTTTCACAATTGTGCTTTTAGAGCAAGGTAATCGACTTCCCTTTGCCGTTCTTGTCATTCTTTCCTTTTCCTTTGCCTTTAGCTTTGACATTGGACTTTGAAGATGACGAACATGCTCAACCATATTTGCCTTTGCAGATCAAGCGTATATTTGTTTTTTCTCGAGCGCTTGTTGTCCTGTTCAATACGCAAGACGAACAACCAAGTCTTCAACACTCATCTCCTTTCGCTTATGCTTCATGTAGTTCTTGAATTCTACCCAGCTTGGAGGTAACTTTTCAATAATAGCAACAACTTGAAAAGTTTCACTCAAAGTCATTCCTCGCATGAATGTCATGTAGCAAAACCTGCAGATCTTGAACCTGACTCATCACATTCTTTGAATCATCCATCTTGTAATCCAAAAAATGAGCTACCACGAACTTCTTTGTACCAGCATCCTCGGTTTTGTACTTATGTTCCAATGACTCCAGAATTCTTTGGCGCCTTGGTCTTGCAGACACGTTGTACAAAGAATCAACCAAACCATTCGAACATAGTTGTGACACAAAAATCAATGTTTCCATGCTTCAAGGCTTGAAAGCCTGTTGATTAGAGGATTGACCTTCTGCAGGAGGTTCCACGTTAGGTGGGTTCTCTTTTAAGAACCGCGCAAGGTTCAAAGTAGTGAGATAAAAGAACATCTTTTGTTGCCACCTCTTGAAATTCTGCCCATTGAATTTCTCTGGTTTCTCAGCATGATTAGCAACAGTGTTAGTAATCGCGCACAAATACGTTAACGGGAGTAGTCACAGGAGTAGTGTTTGTCATCCTGAAAGATCAAACACAAACAATTAAACAAACTGTTTTTAATGGTATCTACTTGTACCAGATCTGATTCAACAAAACTCTAGCTTGGTTTTGATGGATCGAAAATCGCTTTTAAGAAACTCTATCTTGGTTTCGTTAAAACTGATAATAAAACTGCTTAAAAAAAGTTATAGATCTGTTAGACCAAATCTGTATGTTAAAACTGTTTAATCGAAACTGATTTCCAAAGAAACTCAACAAGGTTTCGACAGAAACCAGTTTATAAAAACCTGATAATTATTAATCCGATTTTAACAAAGTGATATAAATTCGGTTAAACCGAATCTGTTTTAAGACTGTGGGAAACGGTGTACACTTTATTTATGAAAATCAGATTACAATTACAATAAATAAACGCATGCAAGAATTAAATAATGCATATAAAGTAGTAGAACACAGACACTATTCAACGTAATTTAAATAAAAGCAAGAAGAGAATTGACGAGGCTCGTGTTGACACGATTCTCCTTAAAAAGCATTCGTGTCTGTTTCCCAGGGTACAATGTACATAGTTGCAACACCGACTAGACTACTTGCCTCGAAAGATCACGAAAGACCGAGTGTTTCTCGACGAAGAGATGGTTGAACGCTTCGTGCGTGAGCTGCATTTTCAGAATGTAAAACGTTATGAGATATATGGCTTTATTTATATTGAAGACTCAACTTGTCCTCCAAGTAAAATATTCGACCATATACACGAAAATCTGTTATATCAAAAACAGATTCGAAATCTTTAAAACATAAAACTGATTTGCATATCTTTTAAAAACATAAACCGATTTATGTAAACTTACTTGATAAGTTTAAACCTATTCCTAAAATAGATTAGATTTACAGAAAATTCTGGAAAAGGAAACTGCAGCAAAAAGATACGCATCGCGATGCGAGGCTTCGGAGTCAGACGTGTCCCGCAGGTCGCGGGAGTTCAGAAGCTTCGAAATCATTTTGACCGAAATCCCATTTTCTGCACCCCTACGCTGGCACGTGAGGAGAGGAGCATAACCAACCTAAAGGAATTTGATAGCCAATACTATGAATTCCTTATAAACAAGCATCCACTTCTTGTTTGGGGCATGGGATTCTCCTATTCTCCTATTTTCCAAGTTTTTATGTTTCAAGTGCCTCACTTTGAGACACGATATCTCATTCATTTCAACTCCATTTTGGACATACTTTAGCTCGTTACGAAGCTCTCGTCGAGGAGAACGCAAAGCTACCAAGAAACATAAATATATATAACATATACATATATTAAATAGTGTCCAAAATTTGCAAAAACTCATTTTGCAAAACTCATTTTCCAACAGTTTTGAACACAAAACGACATCGAGAAAACATAAAAGCAAAGTAAAAACACAAGTATTGGCTATTTGAACAAAGTACTTATTTTAGCTTCTTGGCTTATTCTTAGCTTGATATTGCTTATTTCTTGTACTTATAAAGCTTAGTTAATAAGGCCTTCAATAACTATTTGACAACACAAAGTATATACACAACTCACGCATACATGAAACTGAGAAAATATGGCTATATGTAACACAGTTACGAAAGACCTTAAATATAATGCAATCATATAACTAAACCAAGCAACACCCTTGTCTCAGTTGGGAGGGACGAGTGTGTTTATACGAAAGGTCATGAGTTCGAGCCATGTCAATATATCATTGGCAGTTTTGCCACATTTTTATTTCTTTTTATAACTTTCGCCCTTGACAGATTTAGCCCCTCTAGTTTGGAACACTTATCAACTTTCTTAAAACTTGTATAAGTTGATAACTTATATTAAGTTTTACAATGTCAACCCCTCAACTTTAGCCAATTTAACAATTTCTTAAAAACTTTTACTATAAGTTTTGAAATTTATAATAAATCCTTACAACTTCGACCCCTCTAGTTAACACGTTTCACACCAAAACTTTTTATAAGATTAATACCTTACATATTTTACCACTTTTTATCTAAATAAATACGTTTAACACATATTTATATTTGACGACTCCATCCGCGTAAATTATGAACATTGTGTTTTTTTTCCAAATATATTATTTACTCACGACTCCGATAAATATATATTGTATATATATTTTCACACCTCAAAACCTAACAATTTTAATAAATACAATTCGACTTGTATTTATTCCCACTTTGATAATACTTAAGCCAATATTCGAGGCAACTCTCATGCGAATATATTGTATATATTCCCAGACTTATACCCAAGAGCCAATACTTACAAGTATTTTCACAACTTTAATAAATGAACAATATCGAGAATCAAATTAACTTTTGGAAACTAATATGTTATTCATAACTCAAAATGACATTTAAAAACATTTGGTTAAACTTTAAGCATTGCCACACAAGTTAAAGCGATACAAGTGTCTTACAACCATTGTTTTTCTAAACATAATTAAATGGAGTCGTAAACTGAGATTATCAAAACTAAGACTTGTTATATTATATATAGGTTTCTTGTTGAAGCCATAACCATTGCATACTTGACATTGTTGTCGTACATTGCCTATCGAGGTGAGTTCATAGCCACATTTTTACTCTTTTAACTGTTTTATAAACTCCTTGGGGGAGAATACATGCTACTACTGCTTTTATAATAACAATTGCTTGAAAACTGGATGTTGTTTTTTTATGTATTATTGCCTAAGTAGTTTGCCAAAAAACCCCTGCATCATGAATCATTAGTCACTTGCGAGTGAACGCAAATATTGTGGATAGTACTATGGGGATTAACGACCCCGTCTTGGTTATCGGAAATAACTGAGGCGCACTATATTTGAATTTCATTGGTAACTGACAATTACCTCCTTGGGGGAAAAAACCACGTACACAAGTAATTAGGTGTATGCATTTGAGTAATTGTGTCATGATCTTAGGGCAATAATAACCACTTTCCATTATTGACTCACAACCTTCCAATTGTAGGATGCTCGAACTTGAAGATCAAGTCAAATTCCTAATGAGCTCCTACGAGAATCCTAAGCCTTCACACCAAGTGAACAAAATCACTCTACCTTGTGAATTATGTAGTGGTCCCCACGACACTCGTGATTGCACAAGACTCCCCGAACAAGCTTTTTGACTACGCCCACGGTACCGAACGGAGCGGGAGAGAAGTGGTACACTTTCAAGCCCGAGCAAAACAACTTAGGAAATTCCTACAACCTCTCATGGAGAAATCACCCTAACCTTAGGTGAAGCCAAAACTCGAACCCGTCCCAAAATAACTCATCTAGTCTACCCAATAGGTCTAAACTAAACCACACCTCCTACAACAACCCTCCAAACACCGGAACTTTCACTAGTCTTGAGGGAATGGTGTCCAAGTTCATGTCATCTCAAGAAGCTCGATTGACTAAGCTTGAAGCCGATTTCAAGCAATGACAAAACGAGATGACAACAAGCTCGACACCCTCTTAAAAGCCTTCAATGACTGAGATATTTGAGCACTCCCAAGTGACACTATAAAGAACCCAAAAGTGAATTCGATTTTATCTCATGTTCTTGCTCACCAAGGGAGAGTGCATATCCATGCCCCTCACACCCAAAAGTCCACTCGGTTAACGCCATCAACACGGGGTCCAAACGTTCCGTCATGAGATACCAACAACCCGAGCCAACGGTTCATCCAACTCTTGAGAAACCTATCAATCAAGAACCCAAACCCACTCTAGAAGAGGAGTATAAGGAGCTTCACCAAGAAAACCTTCTTGAAGTCTTGACTCATGCGCCTTACTATAATGCTTTAAAAGATAAATATGAGCAAGAACTAAAATTAGGAGACCGTAGGTCTGCATTTGTGTAAAATAAGTTACCTAAGAAGTTAGATGATCCCGGGCTATTCATTCTTCCGTGTAGCATTGGAAATTCCAAAGCTTTCAACACATTAGCCGAATTAGGGTCAAGCATCAACCTTCTTCCGTTATCCCTCCATAAAAGCCTTAACATAGGAAAAATAAAACCAACGGAAACCATCTTAGGTTTAGCGGATGGTAGTATTGCATATCCGGTAGGGATAATAAAGGACATGATAGTACACATAGGTCGATTAACTCTTTTGGCGGATTCTCATGTGCTAGACATGAATAAGGACCCAACATGGTAGTGCCATAATTGATTGTAAGATGTCTAAGATAGTGGTAGGAGAAGGGAGTGCTAGGTCAATTTATGATGTCAAGAAGCATATCTACTACAAAGAGGATGAACAAATTCCCTATGAGATCATGTTGGATAGAATACCATCTAGATATGGACCTTGTACCAATAGAGATTTTGTAGGCCCTCAACGACCTTTATATCTAGAAGAGACCTTCGTGAGTAACACAACTCTCAATGAACAACAATTGGCTAGGGACATTGAAGTGAACCCTTTCGAGGATACTTTAGTGTTTAGGAAGATGACCGAATTTCTAGGAACCTTGCCCATTGATCTTAACATGAATTGGTGGAAAGTTGAGAGTAAGAAGCCTAAGTATAATTGGAGTTGGGATAGACCACCTAGTGATGGGAATGGCGAATGGCACATTAGGATGACAATCTATGATCCCGATGGAGAGAAGTTTGAAAAGGCATACCGGACTAAGCGTACTAATAGGAGGTTAAAAGATAAGTTTGATCCCTATGACATTATTGAGGATAAACTTACTTACATGGGTACGTAGGAGCACAACTTCGAGTCTAGCTACAAGACTCATAAATAAAGAAAAGCGTTTCGTGGGATGCAACCCATGCTTAATTGTTTGCTTGTTTTGTTTTTCAATTTTTGTGTGTCTTATATCTTTGTCATTGTTGTTTATTCTCATGTTAGACTTTGTGAAAATGATTTATTTTGTCTTTAACCTCGTCTTAATTACATATAAAGGTATTTTACAAAAAGATAAGTGTAGGGAAGATCACATACGTTTTTAAGAACACAAACATGAGAATTACAATTAGTGAAATTGACATATTTGTGTGTTTGTTAGAGTCAAATGCTTGTATCGAGTCATAATGGATGTTTTACAGGAATTTTTTCAGGTTTTAATGATGTAATTTTTCCATAATTTTCCCAGAAAAACGCAGCAGACCACTTTCTGTCAGGACAACCTGACGGCTTCAGGATTAAAGCCTGACGACGTCAGCTATGTTAGAAAACGATTACTTTTTGTTTTTCTGTGCAACTTATAAATTTTTGGAAATTCCCAGGTCTTAATTTTCCAGAAAAACTGCAAACATCCATTCCACAAGCATTATATCTTACTTACTTTCTAGTGTAGTTTTGTGTCATATATAGTTTTACCGCCGATTTTAAGTGAAGGTTTCTTTTGTTTTCTTATAAGTGTGCAGGTTATATTGGGCAAGAAGAAGAAACACTCATTGGATGAAGCTCATTACTCATGCATTCTTCTTGGAAAGAATTTAACCGCAACTTCACACGTATCCAACCGAGCTAATCAGGGGAGTATTAGTTTCTTTTCCTTACTTACCTTCCTTTATCATAACTTTGATGCTTTCGGGGAACATTGGGGACAATGTTCAGTTTAAGTGTAGGGAGGGAGAATAAAACGGGAACTTAGAAACTATTCACTTACTTGATCATTTTCTTGTCCTTGGTAATTTGTGTAATAAAACTATGAGAAATATTCGTTAGGCAATTTCAGCGCCAAATTTAAAATTTTTTATGACATTTACAAGCTAAAATTTAGTCTTAATAAAGCATCTCATGGATAGGAATTATATGACTAGCACAAAAACCGTTTGCCACTCAAATTCCACCCCAAGAATGTGAGGTTCGCCCCTAGATCTTTAGGAATAAAGCATTCACCTTTAATGCTTAGAGAGTGTACCGGTAGTATAATAGATTCTAGAACTTGTTTTGTGATGCATTCCGAGATCGCTAGTGAGACTACACTTGTGTAGTTAGAAGTAACTAAGTGAAAAGAGGCATTAGGATAACCCTTGTTTGAAACCTGTATTATAATTACATCTTCCACATCGGTCGAGTAATTACCCCACAAACTTGCGATGTACTCATCTTTAGTACATGATACCCCTAGTTAACTCCTAAAGAGCCTATCCTTTTCGCGGTTCTCGTGATGTTTCGGTTTTTTGGAATGTGAATGAAAAACATTGTTTACAATCCACCCTCAAATGTACACCCAAATCGCCTTAGCCTACCTTGTATGCACTCATCTTTAGTGCATTATTGTTATCATTACTAAACCCTTAGTTCAAATACCTAGTTACTTGCATGGTTGCTAAGTCGAGTCATATATTTTGTACACAGTTTTGGGATGATTGGGACTCGTGGGTAAAAAGTAATATTTTATGGAGTAACGGGAAAGAACGATAAATTCAAATTCCCTTTGTCTACGTAATTAAATACTACAAGTGTTTTGATCTTTTCAAATCTGGTCAATTAGTGTTAGCGAATAA
The DNA here is from genome assembly GCA_910596185.1 of Chrysanthemum makinoi. Lineage (NCBI taxonomy): Eukaryota > Viridiplantae > Streptophyta > Magnoliopsida > Asterales > Asteraceae > Chrysanthemum > Chrysanthemum makinoi. The sequence goes on along the minus strand of OU343218.1, from coordinate 85,687,307 downwards.
AAACTCAAGTGTAGGGATGCTCCTATAAATCCCTTATTTTGATGTTATCGTAGAGGATGGTAGAGTAAAAATGTATGAAAATAAAATAAAATAAAAAATGTTCGAAAAAAGAAAAGAAAAGAAAAACAGAGTGTTCAAAAATATAAATAAAAAAATGAAAAAAAAAATAAAAAAAAAAATGAAGAAAAACATATGGGCTACCATCCTACATCTATCTTTATGTTTATGTTTTTAAATTTATGTTTATTTTGTTTCAAGTTATCTAGTCTAGTGAGTCGAGTCTTGGCTTAGCAACGCCACGCTTTACATGCTTGTAACATAAAATTTTTGACTTGCCACCACTAAATATCCCCTATCCAACAAAACCCTTTACTTCCCTACCCTAAGCCTAACGTTACAACCCTTGTAAAGACCTCTTAGATAGTTATTCATAGGTTCTTCCGCCAAAGCGGTGGAGGTTTGATCTATTCTCAAGCTTATGGTAATCTATGTACTATGCCAGGTAATGAGTGTTTATCTTTTATTTCCATTCATATTATATTTCATATAAACCTGAGAGATGAGAGAATACAAACACCAATTGTGAGGTGCTAGTGTATAATTTCCGTGCTTGTTATGCCTGGGCGTTTGTACTTGTTGTAGACTATCTTAAACCAATGCTTCATGCCCCCTAACTTATAAATTGATTGGCCAAAAGCACATTTGCTTGAGGACAAGCAAATACCAAGTGTATGGATATTTGATAAGGATTAAAAACATACGTTTTTAGGGGGTCATTTAAGCCCTAAATCGACACATTTTATGTCCGTTACTGCTTAAAATAATTCCTTTTCACTTTTTAGGTCTTTTGGAAGCAAAATACTGGAATGAAGCACATTTGGACGAAAAGGAGCAAATACATGAAGAAAATGGCAAAGTCAAGATCGAAGCCACTAAAGAATGATCATGAGAACCTGACGGCGTCCCATCCAAAGGGCGACGCCGTCCCTCTATGAAGACTTGATCAAAACATGCATGCGACGACTCAGTGAAAATTCTGGTCGTATAACCTGACGGCGTCACGCTTTAAATATGAAGGGCGTCACTAAAAGTTTTCACCTCGGATGGCCCAGATCTAGAATCAAGACGACGTCTTAACTAAATACCGACGACATCACAACTCTAAGGTGACGCCGTCCCATCGATGACTTGGCCAAGACGAAACCCTAATGACGGTGACCTGACGGCGTCCCATGCAAAAGGTGACGCCGTCGCGATTATAAATCTATATATAGAATTTGATTTTTTCTCGATTTTAAAGAGGTAGAATTTTGGAGAGCAAACCCTAACTCAGTTGTAGTCCAACTTAGACAGTATTCTAGGTTCCCATACCCTATTTTACACATCGAGATAAGTTTTTTTAATTCAATTTATCATTATGTCTATCCCATATTTGATTGATTGTGTGTATGCTTGCTTGTCTATCATGTCTAGCTAAATTACTTGTGTGTTTGCTTAGATCTATGAAACCTAGTTATTGATTATTGTTAGGTAGTTTCTTGTCTTAATTGAAATTGGCTTAGGAGTGCAACTAGGAATCTTCGTTGTATTTAATGCTTGAGTATGCTTTATGATGATATGGTTCATGGACGAAATAGCTTAGGCTTGCAACTCCGGAGTCATATAACGAGAGATAGCCTCAAAGAACTAGGGACCACACATACCCTACGACCTTTAGGAATACAACCCGTTAAGATAAAGGATATGACAACTCAACCAACCAATAAAAGATAACTAAGGAGTAATAGTATCTAAGTGAACACATCTTTAATCATCATATGAGCGCACCTCAATTCGACATAGCTACCCGTAGTAATTAGATAATTAGATAATTAGTTAAAGTAGAGTAATCGGTAGAAGTACCACCCCTAAACCAATTGCCCCAAGATATTTACCTTAGCTTTCTAAAAAAAACCATAAAAAAGATAAAAAAAAAATCATCCTCAACCCCGCCTTCTCGTCATATATTTCTTACTAGCATTCCTATTCCCCTAGAGAACGATATCAATCCCCGAGGCTTACTCCATACTACACTACAACGATTAGGTTCACTGCCTAGGAGGTTGAAAAACTTGCTCGAAGAAAAGGAAGTTTCCTTGACCCCGAATCCGCGCGCATCATAAGCAAGGAGGTGCAAATGGTGACAATAAGATGACGAAAGGGGTTGAAGGACTTTGTGGCAATGAGCTCGGGCCGTAAGGGATATAAAGGTCACCACCCTAAGTGTGCCATATGTAACTACCATCACCTAGAGACTAAACCATGCCTAAGTGTGTTTCAACCTAATCAGCTTGGTCATATTGCAAGGGACTGTCGAGTAGTAGCCATGCATGTGACTCCGATTAAAGTCATTTACCCAATGACATGTTATAAGTGCGGAAGCCCGGATCATTTTCGAAACACGTGTTCTAAGCTGAATTGGGCACAGGGACAAGTACAGAATAACCCGAATTCGGCCTTAGTGACTAATGGAACAAACTCAAACCATGGAAACAACCCTGGCCCTGGTAACAATAGCAACTGATAACGCTCAGATTGTGCATGTTTTTAGTAGCGTTATGTGTGATTTTATATATGTTATTTGGTTATATTTGCATAATTATAGTGCTTAAACGCATCAAAAGATGTTTGTCTAGTGTTTATAACCAAGTGGAAACGAAGGAAAGTAAAGAAATGTTCGCTAATAGAAGATTCCCGCTTTGAAGCTTAAATCAAGTATCTCAAGGACCTTTGAAGACCATAGTGATTGAAGAACCAAGTTCTACAAGATAAAGAGAAGAAAAATATCAAGTTTCCGATCTCGAGATCCAACCGGATCGGTTGCTCATGCAACCGGATCGGCTGAATATGACCGAAACGACACTATGACCACCACCAACCGCTCGGTATGCCAACCCGCAACCGAACGGTTGGCCACTTTGTAGAAGACCAACCGATCGGTTGGTCGATAACCGATTCGGTTTGAGAAGTCTGCGGTTGCCAAATCTTCATCACTAAGCCTTCCCTTTGCATCCAAACGATTCTAGGTCCTTCTCTTGGTGTATTCTAGTCTCTTCCTTGCTCCTTGGAGGCCAAGTTCAGCAATTAATACCCTAGGCTTTGGAACTAGTATAAATAGAGGCCATTTGTGAGTATATGAGACACACCTCAAATACAAATCTCTCTACTCATCAAAACAAAGCTTTAAGCTCTCCTAATTCGTCCTTAGAAACCAGGGAAGTTGGAGTTCCGAGTTCCACATTTGGAGGCCAAACCACCAAGAAGTCTCACCCAATACTTTGGGAATCATTACTACACCATTTGTAATCTTATTCCAAGCATTGTAAGACTTTTAATCATGTTTTCTAATGTTCAAAGTTTCGAGTTTATGTTCATGTTTGCTATGAGTGGCTAGTTTCTTTATACACTTGCTTAAATGATGTTGATTTTCATATGATTAGTTAGATTGTGTTAACATGTTTTAATTCAATTTCAAGTTGATTCTAAGATCCAATTGTGCTAAAGTTTCATAGTGACATTTGTTAATCAAGTTTGATTAATTGATAGTAATCGCCGGTCGAAAGAACTTATTGTTATTCAACTAGTCATAATCATTTTGTCTATGGATGATTGTTTTACCCATTATTCTTGATTATACAAAGGAACTAAGGTGTGGTTGTAATAGAAACGCTTTTTGATTATCAAATTGGATTGGTTGGGAACATCTAAAAGGTCGTAAGATTAGTTGTTGAGAATCAATTGTAGCCTTTTGTCTATGATCGGTTACCTTTTGTATTGACCATTTTTTAAGCAATTTGATGAACAAGTGGATGTTTTTGTGTTTAAGTTTATGTATGTAGACTTATGAAACTTGAATTGATCTTGAATTGATTGGTTAAAACTTAATACTTGTTTTTATGAATTAAAAATCTTGACGTATAGTTTAACTTATAAGAACAATAGATTAGTCCACCAACTAATTATCATAACCAACATGTTAAGAGGTTAACACAATCACATTAATCTATGATATGAAACTAGTTTAAGCAAGTGTAGTTTTTAATCATCTGAATTTCATTATATCTATTTGATTTGTTATATGTTTTGGATAGACTCTGTTGATTCAAACTTGTGCTTAGATTCACTCAAATCCCTGTGAACGATCTTGACTTACCTTCATAATCTTGCTATAACGGACGAGTATACTTGCTCGTATGTGTTATTGGTAATATTGGTAATTCACCTTTTATAAATTTAAAACTTGTACACAACCAGCACATCAAGTTTTTAGCGCCGCTGCCGGGTATTTGATTGTGTTTCAGCAAGTTTTTGAATTTCCCTCAGTCGATTCAACCAAAAATTTTATTTTTTTCTCGAGAAACCTTAACGGATCCGGTTGTCTCTCAACAATCGGTTACGATTTTACCATTACCCACGGGTCTAACCGATCGGTCGACCACGCCGACCGATCCGGTTACTCCACTCTGTTTTTCGTTGTTTGTCCGGTGTGTTTAGATATTTCCTGATTCTCTAGGACATTGTATGAACACTCGAGCAGCGGGAATAGAACCAATTACACCTCTTACCAACCCCGAACGTTTGATTCGAAGAAGAAGAACACTTTTCATACCATTGGAAAATCGTGTACCAAGAGTACCAAACCCACCATTTGATAACCTCGTAGAAGCCAAAGTTGTTTACAACCCTTTCACCAATTTACCTTTTCCCATGGCGGACGATCAACCCATGTGGGGAACCAACCGAGCCGTAGCACCAACTCCCGGAAGTGCTATTGTTGCTATCAATCTTGGTGACAACTTCACCGTGAAGGGACATCACCTTTCTATGATCAAAGACCGTCAATTCGATGGCCGATCCGCACAAGCACATTGCCGAATTCATCAAAATTTTCGGCATGTTCCGTTATGGCGACACCGATGTCAATGCCATCAAACTCAAACTTTTCCCATCTCACTGCCGGAGATGCTAAAGTATGGTACAATGAATTAACTCCAGGAATCATCAATACTTGGGAGGAGAGAGCAAGCTTTTTGTAAGCCGATTCTTTCCACCTGCCATGTTTGATCGATTAATGGGAGAAATTCGTGCTTTCACCCAAAACCCAAACGAATCACTTGTCGAAGCTTGGCTTCGAATGAAAGATTTGCTTCGTAGTTGTCATGGGCATGGACTATCCAAAGGAACCATTATCCAAATATTTTACCATAGACTAGATGAAATCTCTCAAGGCATCCTTGATGCCGGAGGAATTTTTCTCTATAAGACTCCCAACGATGCACATCAATTGCTCGAAGATCGAGTACTTCTCAAACTTGATTGGTCAAAAGATTCCAAAACCAAACCTCTCCGAAAAACTGTTGCTTTTGTCGAAAACACCGATGCTTCAAAACTCATGGAGAAGATGTAAGCGTTAACCTCAAAAATCGACTCGCAATACAAAGATATCAAAGATGAAATGAAGGAAATGCGAGATGGATGTAACAATTGTTGGGAAATCATCCATCGTCCGAGTCGCGTGATAAACCTATGGGTGGACCAAGAAGGAGAAGCAAGTTACGCTCAAGGAGGATATCGTGGAGGAGGATATCGTAGTAATTATTACGGTCGAAATTCTAGAAATTGGCAAGATCGCCGACCAAGGGATGACAATCGTGATTCTCAACCACGAATGCGATCCACCACCACAAAACCAGACAAAAAAGATGGAAGAAACCGATTAGAAAACCATGAGAGAGATGAAAAATCAATTTTTCAATCTCAAAGTCAAAGTTGAGCAAGGACAGAAAAATCATCAAGCATCTATCAAAGATCTTGAAAACAAGTTTGGCAGACTTTCTGACCAACATTCCTCTAGACCATCCGGTTCATTGCCAAGTAATACCCAATCCAACCCAAAACCATCAAATGATAAGACGTGTAGTCCACCACAAACAAGAAATGAGCATATCAATGCTGTCTTCACAAGAAGTGGTCTCTCGTATGATCCACCAACAAATCCTAATACTCCTGTCACCATTGATAGTGAGGATGAAACCGAGGAACCCAACACAACTCAAACAATCAAAAAGAACACTCCATCCGTCAAGGCGTATACACCAAAGATTCCTTATCCTCAACGCCTAAAAGAAAAAGATGGAAGAGCGTTATAAGAAGTTTATTGAAATAATCAAAGAGGTTAGACTCAATGTTCCACTCGTTGATGTTATAGACGGAATGCCCAATTACGGGAAATTTTTGAAAGAACTTCTTAATAACAAAAGCAAGCTTGAGCAAATATCAGCAACTTTTCTTAACGAAGAATGCTCATCTATTGTACAAAACAAGATCCCACCAAAGCTCGGAGATCCTGGTAGCTTTCTTATTCCATGCACTTTCGGAAATAATGTTAAATGTGATGCTTTAGCCGATCTTGGCGCAAGTATCAATTTGATGCCTTATTTGCTGTATTCCAAGTTATGCAACAACAGCCTGAAACCAACAAAGATGAGCATCCGATTAGCGAACCATTCCTATCAATATCCTGTGGGTATTGCCGAGAATATGCTCGTTCAAGTCGGCAAATTCATTTTCCCTGTGGACTTTGTAATCTTGGAAATGGAAGAAGATAGTAAAGTTCCACTCATCTTAGAAAGAGCTTTCCTAAATACCGCCGATGCAATCATCAAAGTGAAAGGAAAAGAACTCAACCTTGGATTTGGGGAAGATCAAATCACTTTTCTAATTGATAGCAATGCGCTACCCACATTCCGTGATGACACTTTTTTAACATCGATATCATTGATGAAGTCACGATGAAGAATTGGACGCGTACTTAACGAATCCGACCCATTCATGACTACTTCTGAAAAAATCAATGAAACAGACTTTGATAAAGAGTTTGATGATTTCATGAAAGTAGAATTCGAAGGAGATAACTCAGAAGAAGAAGAAATAGAGGAAGAGGAAGAAAATTTTGAAGAAATAACTTTCAATGACGAGATGCGAATTAAATCCTCTATCGAAGAACCACCCACGGATCTCGAACTCAAACCTCTCCCGGATCATCTTGAATATGCTTACTTGGAGGAAAACTCACTTCTTCCAGTAGTCATATCTTCATTGCTCGAGGATAGTGAAAAAGAAAGTTTAGTTTCGTCCTCAAAAATCTCAAACAAGCTTTCGCGGAAGACATCGTACATCCTAGAATTAGTCCTAATTTCGCAAACACAAAATCAATTTTGAAGAAGGGAATAAACGTGGTAGAAGCGTCAACGTCGACTCAATCCCAACATGAAAGATGTTGTTAAAAAGGAAATCATAAAACTTCTACGATCTGGAATCATTTACCCAATTGAGGATAGCCTTGGGTAAGCCCTTCAATGTGTTCCCAAGAAAGGAGGAATGACGGTTGTGACTACTGAACGAAATGAACTAGTTCCAACTAGCTGACAACGGTTTGGCGTTTTTATTGACTATCGTAAGTTAAACAAAGCCACCGAAAAGATCACTTTCACTCCCGTTCATGGATCAAATGCTTGAAAGCTGGCAGGAAATAAATTCTTTGTTTCCTCGACGGATTTTCGGTATTTCCAAATTCCCTATCGATCCTAACGATCAAGAAAAGACCACTTTCACTTGTCAGCTTTTGGAACCTAAGCGCATATGCATTATGCCTTTTGGTCTTTGCAATGCACTGCGACTTTTCAAGGGTGTATGATTGCCATATTCCAAGACATGCC